>WHYT01017492.1:782404-911890 GCA_009806455.1 Tetrax tetrax
GGAAAAAAAAAAAAAAAAAAAAAAAAAAAAAAAAAAAGTAGAACAAAATCCAGGATCCCGGTAGCATCGCCCTCTCCACAGAGAAGCCTCACCCTAATAAAAAACCAAGCGTCTCTGTAAGCGTCCTCAGTCTCCTTCCTTCTCTCATGCTCCCTGTTCTGTGGCTCCTTCACACCTCACCATCACTTCAGCTAGTCTACCAGGAATGAAGGAAGCAGAACTGCACTCCAAGGTATTATTCATATCCCCCTTTCCCTATCCTTATCTCTCCATAGGAAGGATACCAGAAAACAACTCTGCTACCTTTCTGGTGGGAGAGAGAGAAGTAAAAGATTCCCCTTCTGCTGTTCCTATGGCACTTGTACAGGATGAATGATGATTTTTTTTTTTTTTTTTCCCAAATCCTCCACTGTATCCGTTGGTGCTCTCTGGTCCCAGAGGGAGCGCTGATAAAGAAATAAGGCCATTGCTAAGCTCTCAGGAATGGTGAGAATGCTTCTACTTTCTATTTTGTAGCTGGACTGTGTTTATATTTGATAATTCTGGTAGAAGAAACTTGACCACATTGACTAAATTAGCAATTATCGTATATTCCGGTAAAATGAGTTTAGAGTTAGTATAGACTCATCTTTCTAGAGGCTAGATGACTCTATAAACTGACAAAGCTCTTTTTGCTGTTTTGCTGATCTAATGATTTACAGGCAGCAAGTAAATCTTCTTCTCATTATTTTATTGGAACTAAGGAAATCATAAGAAACATGATTTTCATGCACATGGCATAGCAAAACAGAATAAAAACCAAACAAATAAAGCACCAAAAAACTCTCACAGAGTAGTCCATCTTTGTAAAACTTTGAGTTTCTATTCTTAAGAGCTAGAATTTTTTTTTCAATGAAAAATATGTTGGCACATTTTTTGAACTCAGGAGTTATTTTCATTATCCTCCTGCTAGCAATTGTATCACACACATTATATTTTTTTTTCCTGTATTCCAGGACAATGTGAAATAAAAAATCAAGTCTTCTATAGAAACCTGGTTATCTGACACTGAAGAATGAATTTCAACAATGTTATGAATGTTGAAGACAAAGTTTTGCAATGGAAGCAAAGGGCAATTTCTGTAGCAGATGGTGGTATCAGGTCCACTAGTCACAAGGGTATCGTCTATAGTATTGCTTCAAAAAAAGGAAGAAGAAAGAGGAGTGCAACTTAATGTTTGAAAAAACAATTTTTTTTTTGTTTTATTTTTGCTGTCCAAAGTCTTCAGTGTTTGCCCTACTCCTGTGGGGTCCAGTATTGAGAAATCTACATACAATTCTCCAGACTCCTCAAAGGCTGAAAATTAATGTCTTTGTTCTAACTACTGATAAGATGTATTTATCAGTAGTCATTTTATCAAAAAACATAGCCATGTTTTTTGAAGTTTTCCTCCAGTTCTCTGAGGAAGATGTGCGCTAAGAGTTGAGTCTTCCCAATCCCTTTCTGAACACTTAATAGTAATACTTCTGAATCTTGCTTATGTTGCTCTTTGCATTTTGAGGTTAAGCCTCAAAGGTTAAGCCTCAGATCAGCCCCTGAGGTTAAGCCTCAGAGGTTTCTGAGGCTTAACATAGGTTTAGTATAGAATGTATAGAATGAGTATAGAAGTTTTACATTTCTAGAAAACAAATTATTCCTTTTCATTACCTTAGATAGTACCTGGTACCTAGATTTGAAACTGTGCTTAGGCTGATTTGTGTAGGGGAAGAAAGGACAAAGTGTTAGAACCTGACTTGCCTGTCTCACTTTTCTAGAAGGCCTAACATTGCTGTGAGATGCTGTACAGAGAGTCTCTTTCTAGAGGAAGTAACTCCTGTTGAAATGTGGAGAAAGGCACAAGGGAAGCAGCTTTGTTTTAGATATTTATAAATCACTTGAAGATGTTCAGTAAATAGCAAGCCCTGGGGAGCATTATTTATATACACATTTCAACGTAATTTGTCAAACTGCTTCTGGTATGCCCTTGGCAAATTATTCAGAAGGATGTTCTTAGTGCTCTTCTATTCCAATGCTGCCAAAGTAAAATACTTCTTGCAAATACAGAAAGCTGGGAAGAAAATTATTGATATGCACAGTTGACCAGAAAATGTGTTTACCTAGGGTTTCTGCCTATCTATTTTCTACATGCTCAGAAATTCTCTAAGTCGCTATTCTGCCAGCCTTTAAGTTTGTTCAAATACTGATCGGATATAGGAACATATTCTCTTTCTAAAGGGACAAAACCCCAGGGATACTTGGTCTGGTTTTACGTCACACTTCCTCTAAATGTGTTTAATTTGCACATCACTGATTTCCTTTAGCTCCAGGCTTTTCTAAGGGCTCTCCAGTATTGTCTCTTATTTGTAGAAATACAAGTCAAAAGCTGGATCCCGCCTTTGTGGTTGCCTCTGGGCTGGGTAAGTGGCCCAGAGACCCCTCATCCCAGCCTTCATAAAGCACTGAAACTCCTTTATTTCTGCCATCCTTTCAGGTGTAAGATTTTTGGGGTGCAAAGACTTCCTTACAGTCCTGTACTTCTGCACTAGTGTTAGCGGTGATGTGCAGAAGATCAGTAGTCACCTCCTGAAACAAGGACAATTCCACAGATAAAGAGCCTGTACCTTATCAGGGCAGTTCTTCATTCCTCTTTCAAAAAAATGAGAATGGAAACTTTTTATTATTTCTTGCAGCTGGTTTAGATCTGACAATGATTTCCCATTATGGGAGTATTAGTGAAAAGGAAATAATCTTTTGTGGGGACAATACATTTAGGAGCTTTGGCAAGGTCTCAGGGGGACTTGGATCATCATTATGTTACATTTACACAGTCAGATCTCTCTTGAGAGAAACTGAGTACCCCTGATGTGAACAGTACAGATTTAATGCTTGTTGCACCCTTTAGGGTTATATTGTCTTCACTTGAGACAATGTACAGTTTTCCAGTGATGCTGTCACTGCTATTCCTTTACTCTTAATGGTCTGTTACTACTTCAGAAGCAATAGAAATAACTTCTTGTCACTTTAGAAGAGATATCTCACTAATGTAAAGACTTTTCCCCATCTTCTTCCACTAGATAAATTCCATCCACATCCAAATATTACTTCTTTATTGACCCAAGGGCCTGCAATGGTCTTTTTTACCTGGAATGCAAGGCTTCAATCATATACTTGTCACATCATTTGGTTTAAAGGAGAGCAGGTATCTGGTTTTCCCTTGTTGTGGTTTTGCTTAGTGAGGGGGGCCTAAGGTGGTAGCTTCTGTAGGAAACTGCTAGAAGTCGCTCCCCTTTGTTCAGTGGACTCAACCGGGCCTAGGGCGGACCCACTGCTGGCCAAGGCCAAGCCAATTGGGAGCAGAATGTCCCGTGATAGCGCCTCTGCGATAATGTATTCAAGAAGGGGAAAACAGAAAAAAAAAGAGAAGAGAAGATATGATGAAGCTGTGCAAGGGCAGAGGCGCAGAGGGGGAGGCGCAGGCCTCCGGGGCCTTGAAGGCCTCACCCTCTGGCCTCTCGCCAGGCGGCCGACCGGGCCCGACTCAGCCCAGTCTGACTGCAAGAGGTGGAGAGGAGATGAGATGGGATGAATAACGTGAAGAGATCCTGAGAGGCTTCTGCCAACCTGTTGTGAAGAACAAACTTTTCTTGTGAGAGAAACAGCTGTAGACACCAAAGTCAGTGGAGAAGGAGGGGGAGGAGTAATGTGGCTCCTGGCCAACATTCCCCTGCAGCCTGTGGTGACGACCATGGTGGAGCAGGTTGTCCCCCTGCAGCCCATGGAGGTCCATGGAGGAGCAGAGATCCACTTGGAGCTTGGAGCCCGTGAAGGACCCCGCACCGGGGGAGGTGGATGCCTGAATGTGGCTGTGGCCCGTGGAGGGCCCGCTGGGACAGCCGTTCTGGAGAGACTGCACTCCGTGGAAGAGAGAACCTACACCGGAGCAGTTTAATGAAGGACTGTGGTGTATGGGTGGGACCCAACACTGGAGCAGGGGAGGGATGTGAGGAGTTCTTCCCCCAACTGTGAAGCGGCAGCGTAAAACAACGCATAATGGACTGACCACGATCCCCATTCCCTCTTCCCCCCTGTGCCGCTCGGGGTGGGGAAGGTAGATAATGTTAAGCTCGGGAAGTGGGAGGGGTGGAGGAGGTTATCTTGTTTCTCTGTCTCATTATCCTGTTAGTTGTAGTAATAAATGAATAGTTTTCCCCAAGTTGAGTCTGTTTTTGCCCGTGACGGTAAGGATTTCTCCCTGTCCTTATCTCAAACCTCGAGTCATTTTTCTTAAATTATCTCTCTTTTCTTAAATTATCTCTCCCTATTGTCTTGGAGGGTGGGGGGAGTGAGAGAGAGAAAGCGTAGTCTGGTCCGGATCGGGGCTGAACTGCGACATCCCTAAAACTTTTTAAGGACGCTAAACATAAGTCAGGTAAGTATTTTGCAAACACATCTGTGACTTCAGGTGAAAAAAACCCTCAGCATGAAAGCAGCCCAGAAAAAAGATAAAAATCACTGATATTTACGTTGAAACTACAGATAGGCAAATGTTGATCTTTGCTGTACAGGTAGTTGAATACATAAGTGAAAGAATGCATACAAAACTAAAATGCAAATTTAAACTCAGATTACCTTTGTGTAAAAAATGCAATTTTAGGAAATGAAATAGTGCTGCAGGTGAGAGTGAGTTTTGTTGGCCGGTTGCAAAGAATCTACCACATAGGATATGAACTAGGTTCTGAAAAATGACTCACAGACTTAATGAGTGGTAACATTAAACCTCATTTTACATTTCCGAATATTCTGAATAGTAAGACATCTTGCAGTGAGACCTTCGAAGTACCTGTACTATGAAAGAACATATAGCTTCTTTAGAAAAGTGGCTTACATGATTTGAAGTCTGTTATCTCTTTGATAGTCAATAAGACTTAACTGATTCTGAAACTTTTACTCATTTCTTTTTAAGTGGAGACAATTTTCTCTAGCCAACATTTCAGTTTATCTGAACAAGCCATTCTAAGAAGATTCTTAAAATGAGTATGAAATAGATGATCTCTGAGGGAGGAAGAAGAAGAGAAGAAAGGAGTGTACTCCAAAATTCTATCTTTTCACACCAAAAAAGGTTGAATCTTGTAATGATTATTTAAATGATCTGAACTTTTTCATTAAACATCTTTAAAGTTTTTTTATTTGTGAGTTTTTTATTTAATTTATGAGTTTTATTTGATTTGTGATTTTTTTTTGTTTTATTGCCAGAGTGTATTGACTTGAAAGTGTTTTTTTTCCATTGTCTTTAAGTTTCACTCCATAGGCTCTGTGTGATCTCACATCTGTTTCCATACACTGAGTTGCCATGGAGCTTTCTCGTGATGGAAAGCTCAAACAAGCTAAGACTGAAAACATGCATGTGGATCAGTGTTCTGGAAAAAATTACTAGATACCTTTTGACTTCATCTGGATATATCAGAATTAAAATTAACTACAGTAAAAGAATAATGTGCATGCCTGCCTGGTGCTGAAATTAAAATGAGGAAAATGGATATTTGCTGAATAAGAATACGGTGCAGGAACGTATACTCTTTGTATGAATTTTATGTAGTTTGTGTCAGTGGAAGGCCTTAATCTGAAAAGAACACCTATTTGTTAAAGTAATACAGTAATATGTGGCAGAATCTAGCACTAAAGGATAAGTATTACAGAACAGAATATCTCCTTTCTTTCATTGTATAATAAGAGTACTAACCACACACAGAAAAAGACTGTTCATAGTACAGAAACAATGAAAATATTTTTTCTGAGTTGGTCAAATATGTGGTCTAAAATTAAAAGTATATGTTTACATATTCAAAAATACTGAATTTTATTGCTGTAACAAGAAATCAAAAGGATAGAGAATAAGGAAGGAAAGTAATTAAGATGTTTTCTTTATTTCCAGGATTTTATCTTAACTCTTATTGTGATATCTCTTATTAAATTCAAAAGCAAATGCAACCAAGTTTATCTTTTTCATTTTAAGAATAACCTTTCCTCTAAACAAAGGTCACTAACACGGTATAGATGCCTGAAAGAAAATGCATTTACGTTTACCAGGGAAAATCAGACCAACACGACTTCCTCCTTCACGCCCCCTGCTAATGGCTGGTAAGTAGAGCAACAGTAAAGCCTAATACCATTTACGACTATCATTCACAACTGAATGCATATTATGGCTAAATCTGCCTCAATTCTGGTTTAATTACAGCCTCAAATTTTGGCCTTGCTTCAAACAAACTTTCGAAATACCTGAGCCAAGTTCTGAGTGTACCACCTTGCAGAGCATAGGAGAGTACTCTAATACACGTGTACAAAGGATGAAGGATTTATGGTTTTGGATCTCACCCAAGCCAGATTTGGAAGGCGTCACTGAAATTTTCTTTGAACCCTGAACTTAAGACAAACCTTGTGAAATTCCAGGTGAATCAAAAATCAGTACAAAAACCTGTTTCTGTATCCTCTTGTGAACCCACAGTATTTCAGCATTTTAAATCTATGTAAAATAAACCCATATAAAATAGGTGCACATGATTCTAAAAGGGCAGGAATCTGGCTTTGTAAAGGCAGAGACCTAACCTGATAATTTTTGAAAATGAAGAATCTAATGGAAGATTAGGTTAGAATGAATATCAGGATAATTTAAGATATATCAAGGCACTTAAGGATAGCAAAGTTTGATCTTGTATGGGACGAGAACAATGTGGAAATGTGCCCCCCTGGCACTGCAGGTACGCTAGCATTGTTACAGCTTGTGCTGGTTTTGGCTGGGATAGAGATGTAGTAGATGCCCCATCCCTGGAGACATTCAAGGGCAGGTTGGATGAGGCTCTGAGCAACCTGATCTAGTCAGGGATGTCCCTGCTCCTTGCAGGGGGGTTGGACTAGATGACCTTTAAAGGTCCCTGCAACCGTAACTATTCTATGATTCTAATTTTCTTCATGGTAAATAGCATGGGGCTATGTTTTGGATTTGTGCTGAAAACAGTGTTGATAACACAAGGATTGCCTTAATGATATTTAATCTCTAAGTCTAAGAACCAGATTGTTGCTATTTTGTTTTCTTCTTTGTCTGTTGGATTTTGGCTTTCATAAAGAGCTGAAAAGTTGAACAAGAGCCAATTGAAAATGAGATGTTATGCAACATAAATACTGACATCTTTGATTGATGAAAACTTAATCAGTTTTAAGGTTCATCTGTTTGAACAGTGTCAGCTATTGATAATAAATAAGCAGCAAATAAAAAGATAAACTGATGGCTATTACCACAAGTAGAACAAGAAATAGTAAGATAGCCAATGTTATTCATTATTCTACAAACATCAGCTTGTTTATTATGCAATATTGTGTTCTATACCTCTACTTAATGAACATCTAACAATAATTTTTGAAATATGAAAAAATGAATAGTTGCAGATACACATACACTATTTAAGTATCAAGTGATTCAAAGCATATCAATGAAGTAAATTTATTGCTCAGAAATTAATAAAAGTGCCCAGGTTAAGAAAAAAAAAAAGTGTAAACCTGCTCAAAGTACTGAAATATTTGCACTTTTTGCACTTGGGTACTGTAACACTGCTATAGGTGAATAATCTTTGCAAGTGATTTGAAACAAACAAACAAAAAAATCTTGATTCTTATTTGATACATACTGACTGTAGGTACATTTTGTGAAGTTAGTAGTTACATGAGTTTAAAAATGTGGAAGAATTACAGCATTTTCCAGTTGCATGGCACAAGGTGAACACTTAAAAAACTTCACTGTAACCCACTTTTTCTTTTGATTTCTAGTATTTTAGAAAGCCAAGCCTTTACAAATTTGTTTCTCCCTGTTGTATACCCTCCAGTACAAGTCTCCTCCTTTACTTCTTTCCCCACAGTGTTTCTGAATATCGCTTTCCCTATACAGATATTTACTCTTTTTAAATGTCATCTTGTAGTCCTTTTCTTTTCCTTCTGCTTTTCTGTTTTTTCATATCATCCTGCAAATCTTTATACTGCATTAAAATTTACTTGAGCAAACTTTAATGAAGAAACAGCAGAGTGCTGAACTCTTTTTGGAGTAAGTTCCATTAGTACTTAATACAACTATCATGTAGTTCAGCATAGTGCTATGCAGAATATAATAAGACTAAAATGTGAATATTTTTAAACTCTATGTTTCTAAGACTATAGTCTTGCTGACTTTAGCAGACATTGACTTATTACATTTATTACCTCTGATATTATTTAACTGTCTAGAGTTGATTTAAATTCAATATTTGGAATTGTAGGTGTATTTCCTAATATTAGGAAATATTTTCTTTCCATATCACATTCTGCCATTTATTGCTTTATTTTCAACATGTCTGATATCAAAAAAAAGTACACAAATTCTGAAACCAGAGAGTGTACTCTGTTTTGTCGACAAAACTTTGGCCTAATTATGTTATTTTCACTCACCATTTAAAAGTTCTACTTAAAACATTTTATTAGCAAAGTTCTCTTGTGCCTCTAACTCTACCAAATGTCTAATCTAATGAAATCACCTCAATCAAATTTCCAATCTCAGAAAGCATGTTAATTCATGAATAAGTTTAGGCATGGGGTAGTCTTGCTGAAGTCGATGGCTCATGCTGTAACATAGATGGATTAGATCCCAAGAGACTATTAAGAAATAGCCATGGAAGATGTTCTAAAAGTTGACTTTCAGAATAAAAGATATGTAAGTGTTCACCTGCACAGTGAGCACAGCTAAACACCAGGAAACGGCATCCACAGATGGTATGTTCAAAAGTGCCCCAAAGAGAGAGACATTGATTCCCTCAGGGCATTATGTAAGAGCTGGCACTTCTTTCAGAAGTGTTTTTGAACATTCCATCCTAACAGATGCCACTTAAAAGTTCCTTAAGAAAACAGTTAGATAAGATCTAATAAGATGTTAAACATGAATACAGAAATAGGTGCCTAAGGCTAGAGGAGAGAGATAATAATAATAAAGACAACGGAGGAGTGCCTGAAAGTAAGTTTATTGACTTTAAAGTATATATATATATTTATTTTTATAATAAAAATAAAGATGGAGAAAAAATAAACCAACACTCATTGGAAGAATTAATGGTGTCTCTGAAAGTGAGGCGGGGAGTCATAGTTTTTATTGGTACAAAGTGATTCAAGATTTTGCTAAAAAACAAAACAAAACAAAACAAAACAAAAAAAACCCCAAACAGTTCCTCTAAAGGATAATAACTAAAATGTACCACATATTGTCTCAAAGGGCAGTGAATTTGTCAAGGAACCTAGATTTTTAACTTCCTATCTTCTAAATGTATCTATTTCACTTTGTTAGTGATGTTAGTGAATATTTGTCATTTATGGTAAGGAAAATTAACTTGGTGTGTGAATGGCTTGACATTCAAAGTCAAGGTTTCATTGTGTAAATATTCATGCAGATGCTTAGCACTGATATTAGCAATGCAATTCATTTAGTGAAAGTTAATAAATGCATAGCACTTTGCATAAAAGAGACAATATATGCAAAATATAAAATTAATTTTTGGAACTTTATTGTTGATGGAAAATCCTATTCTTTCAATTTTACCTTTTGAACTTTTTTTCTCAGTCTCTCAATGAGTGATATTGATAACTTCTTATTGAAAGAATAAAGAATTATGTTGTTAATCACTAATCAGTATTTCTGAACTTGGTACTCATCTGCGCTACTAAGCTGTGTATCCAAACTATGTTGGATTTCCAGTGAAGCCTGCTTCTTCCTATTGTATCATATGTCACCCAGTCATGAAACTAAGACAGTGACAGTCTACAGCTAGCCTAGAAATTTCTATTTGTTTGCAGATGTCCTTTCAGGAAATACATTGTTAGAGCACTAATTTTCCTAGAGGTGCTATGAACAATTCTAACCTTAAATATACTCTCCAGTGTACTGAACTCAGATTAGTTTTTCCACATTGGGTTCTACTGAGTCTGACACAGATTATTCCACTCACTGATACTATCCAAACTTTTAATTCTGTTTATTACTATTTACAATGTAGAATAGAAAAAAAAATGGTAAATAAAAATAAAAAATATTACAGAAATGCCTCAAATCCCCAATGGGGTATACCTTTATAAATGTGAGTGAGGAGACCATCCCTATCCCCCCAGGTGGTTTATGATGCATACTGTTCCAAGAAGATAGCTTTAGGATAAAATTTTGGCCTTGTTCAAGGTGATAAACTTCTTCCCTCTTCCTAAGACTGCACATTCTTTATGTTCTGTTCTTTATTTACTTTGTGATTGACCTTATAAAGAGAGACCACATAAATCGAAGCCTCTGCATTGTTCTGCTGAAATCAGCAGAACTACTTCCAGTTGCATAAAATCAAGCACATGAATAGCTGGGGGATCAGAGTCTCGCTTGAAGAAACCTGTTCCCTACACAAGGAATGTTATCTTCATACATGATATTTAAAGTATGCATGACGTTGTAAACAACATTGTGGTCAAAACATATTCCCAAAGCTATGCAAGCACCTTGCCCTCATTTGAAGGATCTTGAAGAGCCATTCAACTAAATTTTAATGACCTTGCTTGTCAGTTTCCTAAGTTGTCTTTTGAAGACTAGAGGACATGTGAACGAATTCTATGATGGATCAAAAAGAATAATTAATAAGCATTATACTCATGCTAAGAATTACTAAGGCAGCCATTTGGTATTTCAGTACCAGGTTTTAATGACTTGATTTCAGGACTATGCTAGCAGTATATCCTAGCCAATTTTAAAAACAATGGTGCTAAGTATTGAAAACCAAATAAACATAACATGCAGTTTTTCAAAATGGGCAATGTATATATTTTGTAAATACATATCCACACTTGTATTCAACAATGCAAAAAAACCTTAATGAATATGTCTTACCTGCAACTTCCGATTATAGCTATTTCTTCCACCTTTTTTCTTTCTTTTTAAAAATTGTACCTATTGTCAGGACTGTGTTTATACGTATCTTCAAGATACTTAAAATGTCTTGAGTATAATTGAGGTATGTAATAACATTATACAACAAACAAATAGCAATATGTTTCCTGATAGGCAGCAATATATATCAAGATGGTCTCTGTGTATATATATACACATACAGTCACACACACACATTCATATTATACCAAGTAATTTCCTTGAGAGATTATTGTATATACATACAGAATCATAGAATCATAGAATGGCTTGGGTTGGAAGGAACCTTAAAGATGATCTAGTTCCAACCCTATCTTCCACTAGACCAGATCACTCAAAGCCCCATTCAACCTGGCCTTGAACACTTCTGCGGATGGAGCATCCACAACTTCTCTGAGCAGCCTATTACGTGCCTCACCGCACTCACAGTAAAGAATTTCTTCCTTATATCTAATCTACCCTCTTTCACTTTAAAGCTGTTATTCCTTGTCCTGTCACTACATGCCCTTATCAAAAGTCCCTCCCCAGTTTTCCTGTATGCCCTCTTTAGGTACTGGAAGGCTGCTATAAGGTCTCTCTGGAGCCTTCTCTTTCCAGGCAGAATAGCCCGAGCTCTCTCAGCTTGTCCTCATAGGAGGTGTGCTCCAGCTCTCTGATCATCTTTATGGCTCTCTTCTGGACCCTCTCCAACAGGTCCATGTCCTTTTTATGTTGGAAGTCCATGCTGGATGCAGTACTGCAGGTGGGGTCTCACCAGAGCAGAGTAGAGGTGCAGAATCTCCTCCCTCGCCCTGCTGGCCACGCTTCCTTTGATGTAGCCCAGGATGTGGCTGGCTTTCTGCACTGCAGATACGCACATTGCTGGCTCATGTTGAGCTTCTCGTCAACCAACATCCCCAAGTCCTTCTTGTCAAGGCTGCTATGTATAAATATGATGTATTTGTATATGATTATACAAACCACAGAAGTTGTGTACATTTATTTTACTTTCAGGTCACTGTTTAAATGCATAAGTAAATATAATAATAATAATAGTAGTAGTAATAATAATAATATTTTAAATAATGAATATATTAAAGCCTCCCTTGATTTTTTCTTTTTCTTTTTTTTTTTTTTTCAGCTTAAGAACAGCCTTGTTTAAGTTGCACTCTTCTATGAGGCTGGTCACGAGGGCTGACTTCCGTAAGACAACACTTGTGTAAACCCAGGCTACAGACTTACACTCCATGAGGTACTTCCATGCTACATCTTCCAGCCTCTGGAGCACTAGAAACCCTACAGGCTCACATACCATTCCCAGGCAGGTTTTCTAGCACTTGTCCCACACTGCACTTGTTTGTTTTACACAGCACTCTAACGCATGGTGAGAACATGTACGTAGACCTGTTGTTACCAACATTGCTCTTGCTAAAGAATTAGTGTGCAATAGTTGCAAGGTTTGGGAAAGCTGAGATACTAAATTAGAAACTCCTGTGAGAGTCAAGATAATACAGAAACAGAAGAAAATTTGTGAATAAAGCAAGAACCGGAGCCAACGTGGTAGACATACTGGTCAAAAGTTTCCAGTTCTGAGAAGAGCCTGCCGGGACTGTTGAGCTGTGGAATATAACTGTGTAAGAGAAGTGCTTTCTATACAACCAGCAACAAAAAACTGCTCTGGCCACTTTTCTGGTCCTATTTCAAGAGCTGACACAAACTCCAAAGGATTTGTTCCTCTTTCTGTATTAAATGTGAAGGATAAATAATCTTATTCTCAGTTTAGAGAGGCCTATTGAGCCAATTCACGACTAAAATTAAACACCTAAGTCTGACTTTCAGAAGTGTCTTCTTGAAGATGTCTGTAGGGTCTACTTGGGAACATAGTCCTAGATGGATATTTAGCAATTTATAAATACATAAGGAGTGTTAATGTACTCCAATAGCTTACATTAACTGCGTAAACACAGGTTACCGAATTGTTGTTTAATTTTTTTAAGTAGGCAGAACAAAATTTCTTATTTTACTTGGGTGTTAGAAACAATATCAGCTTTAATTGTTGCAATGAAGTGGATCTCTATACATTCCTATTTGTAACTTTTGCTTACTTCTTATTGTATCTTATTTGTGTCTGACAACGAGCCCACAAATGGAATACATGTTATAATATGCTACCCACCAATATCCCTACTGGACCTACTCTAAATAAGTCTGTGGGAAATCCAGACAACTAACCATGATGGAGCTACAGAAAGCTGACCTCCTTCTAAAAGCAAACAACTACTTTGCCAAAATGGGTTCCATCGAAATTGAATATCTACCATATCCTAGACGTGTGCTTACCTTGGCTGTAGCATATGTAGCCTTCCCTATACTTAGCACAGGAAATAGTTACAGAAGCAATTTTAACTGCTGTGAATGATGCTGTAAATGTTTTTGATAGCCTAACTGTAAACGTCTGGCATTTCATGTCAGGAATTATGTGATGAAGGGGGGAAGACCCATTTTTAAACCAAAGTCAATCTTATACTGCAATTGTTCAGGAAGAGCTAACCAGAAAAAAACACTGTTTCCAGAGAAATTGGGTGAATTTAACATCAGTTCTGACTCCTTCTGTATTTCAGATGTTCAATATTGCTATTAGTTACATAAACTAGTTTTATGCTAATACATGTAGAAAATAGTGCCTCTAATTTCTATTTTCTCCAGGCAACCTAGATGTAAATTGTTGCTGAATATGAACATCCCTTTAAATAAATTCAAAACTGTGGTGGACAGAACATATTTTTCATTTTTTATGAAATATTCTTGGACAATTGTATCACAGGTCATTATTTTTCATTATGCAGTTGAGTGGGAAAGAAAATGTAAAGTGCAAAGTGTAAATTCAAGTATTTTTTATACTTATTGAAATAATTGTTAAAAAACAGAATATGAACTAAATAAATACAATCTATATTGCAACTTGTCAAATCACTGCATTCTCAGAAGAATTAAAAAAACAGAGAACAGCTGTTATGTTTGAAGTTTTGTGGGAAAAGAGCACTTCGTGTATTTTCAATAGCTTATGTCGTTCCGAAGCCCTTTGGATGATTGATGTTAAAGATAGACTGAAGTTAGGTGGGTTCAAGTTGCTGTATGAAAGCCTGCCAAGCAAAGCATAGTGGATTCCATAACTCCTTAATATGATTACTTTTTTTCCCTCAAAAGCAATGAAAAATAATATAGTAAGGCTACAAGCACAGACAAACCAACCTACCTACATAAATGCACACAACAAAAAAAGTATATTCTCTATTTGCTCTTCTCAAATGTTTTTCAGTGCTCCAAGATTGCTACTTGCTATATCAAGTCTTAAGTTGTAAGAAAATGCACCCCAAATCCATTAGTAAGTAAAGACATTGTCAACATTGCTCACGTCAAATCTTTCTTGCACCAGAGAGATTTATTTCTGTTGCGAACTCACACGTTCATAGAAAACAGACCTGGGACATGATCCTTTGCTTCAGCACGTTTCATAAATGCTTCCTGTGGACAAATAACTGGAGGTGAATACTTCACTAAGACTGTTCTGTCAAAATCAAGTTCACCACATTGTGTTAGTCTCATGGGCACAAGCTCTCTTTCCATAGTGATGAACGCACACTAATTTCTGCAGACCAATGCTGGCTTCCTCAGTGCCAAATCCATGTCATCATAGACATCACTGTTCACTTGCACAACATGCTCGTTTACACTTGCTGGCAGTTACACTGTGCATCAGCAGGACCCCAGGAGGAAGACTGTATCGAGCATTAATGTGACAGGTACAAAGAAACTGCCATGTTTGGAAACCTTCAAATCTAACTTAGCCTTCTTGATTGCCTCTTACTGTCAGTACACCTTAGGGCTCCAACAAGATACCAATGTCTGAATGCTCTTTAAAAGCAGACAGAGGATCTTTTGGGGCCCTAACCTGACTATTTGGAGTACTTGTGCAACCATCTAATCTGCTCTGTCTCTTGGTTATCCTAATTGTCGCAAACAAAACCACAAAACCAGCTCACTCATATGGGATGTTGCTTCCTCAGCACTTTTCAGTGTTCCCTCACTGGGAGGCCATGTGTCAATCAAAATTAAATTCCAAGCCACATTCTCCCAGTGACTCAGAACTAACCACTAGGGACTCGAGGAAGGTCAAACAAGATATATTCTTTACAACTTAAATGAAAGTGTCTTTTCATGCCAAATAACTTTCCCTAATGTTTATATGGCCCATATCTCCCTTCTCAGTTGTTTATTTAGAGATACCACAAATGCCATAAGCAATTACGTTTAAACATCATATAACAATACTAGATAAACAGAAACGAATTGTGTCTATAGGTATTTTTCCACATTTTAAGTACTTCAAAAATGCTTTTAAAGGACTTCTACTTGACCGGGATCCAAGAAAAAGATGAGGTCACTTCCAATTCAAATACCCAGATTCTGCAGTCTATATATGAAAGAAGTAAGGACTAATCAACTTTTGGGCTATGCGATCAATATCTTGACCTGAAAATAACTGCTTATTGCCCTAGAATAGAGTCCAACTCAGGGAGTTTTGCCCCTTTGATTGCTTAATATTTTTGTAAAGAACACATTGATAGGTTTTTATCTGTGACAATCTTATGTAACAATGGGGTACTGATGTAAAAATTTCTAAATGTGGTACTGAAATGCTGCTGTGTAGGTAACTGTAAAATATAAATTTTAACAGTCATTTAATTGTTTTTATATCTCCTTTGTTTTTATTCTTTAATTTCCTAACAGTAAAGTTTATTGACAGAAAACTTCAAGAAGATAACTTTGATACTGAAGAGTATTTACTGATATAGAATGTATTTTTTATGATGATGGATATTTATACTAAAACATAATTCTGTCACAAACCTGAAAAAAATATTAATTCCAGGTGATCTTCTGTAACCTAACAAAGAGTTGAGGTGTATATTCTGAGTTTTGTAGAGCAAGCACAGACATGAAAATTTACAAGCAAATCATTGACTGAAACAAATCTGACTTATCTCAAATAAATAGATATGACTGATCACCAGCACCTATAAATAGATAAGTGGTTATTTCACACACTGCCAACAAATAACTCTATGCTACTACTAAAGTCCCTATATGGACAATATATTATTTGAACTGCAGTCTCTTTTCTAGCAAATCCTTCACCAGATTAAGAAATATTATCATTAATTTCTCTGACATACTATTTGTGACACATATATCTCATATATACTAATACAGAGAGAGGGAGAGAGGGAGAAAAAGGAAGAAGAAGGCGGGGATAGGAGCAGGGACGTAGAGGGAGAGAATTAATTTCCTATTCACTTATATACTGGTATGATTTCTAATTTTTGCCTATGTAGCAACTGGTTTTAAAGAACAAAATCAAGGCCTTTGATAAGGCATTAGAAAGATAGTTGATGGAAATGACTTGTCACATACTTTGTAAGGCATATGGTGAATTCCTCATCAGAGAGAGCACAATTTAGAAATCTGGTTAAAGCCTGAAGTACCATGTTAAAATCTTAGCTATTTATTCAGAGACAAGGCTTCTCCAGCAATAGCATTTCAGAAGATATGCAGCAAGATTTCCATCCTTCTCCCTTCCTCCTTTAAGTCCTGATGGGAAGCAGCAATGCCAAATGTGGGACTAACTGTGAGAGAGATAAGGTATATAAAAGTCCTGGAAAGATACATAAATCAAACTAAAGAAGTCCTCTGTACATCTCTTATCTGTGAAGACACAGTAATCTTGACAAAAAAAAAAAAAAAAAAAAAAAGCCTGGTAATTTAGTATAAAACACTAAAAAACCCCAATATATATGCATTCTCTAACTGATCATAAAGGTATGTGAGACGGCTATACCCTTGAAATAGTTTCCAGGCCCACCAGTAATGTTCAATCCTTTCTATGTTTTAGAAACAATCAGAGTAAAGATACACACTTGTCTTTTCCATGTCTGTGTACTGTCAGTAAATACATGCATTTGGTACCCTATTCTGCCTATTTGCAGTGCTCATGTTTTTAATATCATAGACAGTAAAACAGGAAAGGACATTATAAAGTGTTTATCTCTGTTGTCGCTGAAACCTGTGAGAGTTTTCTGTTACTGAAACCAGAGAAAAAAAATAAACCTGGGTGAACAGTGCAGTAGCCTAATAAACTTTTGGAGGTTAGAATAAAATCTTGATGAACCACTTGTATATTAAAGTTAGTTAACATTGAACGATGTATATTAAGAGTTATGTATTTCACATTTGATTTCAAAGGAACTTGGAGAATAAATCCAAAGCTTGACATCATACAGAGCCAGTTATCCTATCGATCATCTTTCAGAAATCAGATAACCTATGACACTGAGGAAATATCATATTCATTGAAGGAAAAACTGAAAAAAAAAAAAAGAAAAATCAATCTTTCCCTGATTTTGAGAAATCTAGGAAACCTCCATTAATTCAGTTTGAGGCATTTAAATGTAAAAGGAAAAAATAAAGGCAGTAAAATATGCAGGTCAATTATACTAAATTATTAAGTCTGATCACACCAGGAGAATGAATACAAGAAGGAAAGAAACATTCTGTATCTTTCAGTTTTTATGAACTGGTTAACACATTCTTCCATAGGTGGTTGCTAATCTGTTTGGCACTTTTCTAATTGACCTTAGAATGTCTCGAGTAATCTCTGTTTTACCAGCTTCATGAAACCTTATCAGAATGTTTTTCTCCAGGGACCAGCTGTCATGATGCCTTCTACCAAGATCTAATTGGACAGGCAAGACAAAACAAGCTAATATGTTGCTAGAACTGTGTGCCACAGACTAGAGCTCTTCCCCTCTTACCTTGTTCCACAAGTTCAAATAAATAAATCAGAAACTATAAGACAGATAAAATATGAGAATTCCCATCCAGATTTTGATTATTTTTCTTTCCTCCCAAATATAAATAAACCTCTTTTATGAATACATTATCTGCTACAGATTTAAAGTTATTAAGTTAATAGGTTTGCAGGTTTTCAGAACTGTTTGAAAATAATTTAGGTGACATGATATTTGGTATTTTGACAAAAGATCTTTCCTCTCAGAAAACCCTTTTCTGGTGGGTATACTGGAAGAAGTGTTAAACTGTAAATGAAAATATGATGAGGGAATTGTTTTTCCTAAATGCTCATATCACAGAACACTAAGCAAACAATGACTTTTATTTTAGCATAAAAGCCCCCAAGTGTGGTTGGGTAAATCTTTCTCCCAGTGTATGAACACCAATGAGTAGGTTCCATGGGTTTGTTAGTGGTAACACTTCCAAGACTTAAAATCCTCCATCCCATCCTCCTTTTCCCCTTTCTTTTACTTGTCCCATTTACCCTGTTCCCATTACTGCTTCAGTGTTGGTAATCACTGCAAAGAAAAGTACCAAAAAAGTACTGCCATTACAGGATTTGTCTCTTTGTGCATTATATGTCTGAAGAAAGTTCAAATCACATTTAAAGCGACTCATTCATTGTTGGAAAACTGTCAATAAATAAACTCCAGTGGAATACAAAGCAGGGACTCGAATTTCCAGCGAAGATCAGTTTCTGAGATCTTGCATGGTCTTTTATATCTGCTATGCTATGTTCTGTTTGATCTTTTTTAAACTGAGACACAAAGAACACTGGATTTTCCAAACCTATTAGCAGTTTAACGGATAATTAGTTTACTGTAATTCCAAAAAGCACTCACTGCACTTCAGCACTATTTGTTGCCTGTCCTGTAATCCATAGAAAAATCCTGCAGCTTAAAGGAAGTTAGAACAGAAGATGACCAGAAAATTATTAATGAGAGTTTGCTGTGGAGGATTTTATCTCAAAGATTTTATTTGGTATTTGTCATTACCATTTTGCTACGTTGACGCACATCTTAAAATGAATAGCCCTCTAGTATATATACACTTGATAAAGCAAAGACTTAGTTAAATATTTTCTTAATATGGAACATTGTTTGAATGAATAACTATTTTGAAAGTTATTTGAAACAGGAGATCACTGAACATGGAAATATTACAGCAAATTAGCTAGTGAGGCTGACTACTTGCCATTAAATACTACACTAAAAAGAACAGGAAGAGGGCTGGATACTGTACAATTAGACTTCCTAGAATATTGTTTCTGAAGAATGCTAAGAGAGGCTTTTCAATAAATTTGAGAAATGGCAAGAGTGGTCAGCCTTCATACAGCTCAGAATTTCCAACTTTCACAACAGAAAAAAAAGTTGGCTAGATTGTTTCAATTCAGATACTTTCTTAACAAAATATTATTCTTAACAGTGAATTACTTCTGCTCTTTTAAATTTGTTTTAGGTTTCTGTTCCTAAAGAAAATACCTGAAGGGAGGAACGTATCCCTGGAACCCATTTCTGGGAACATACTTTATTATTACTTGGATCTGATATTTTATTCAAGGAAGAAAAAAAAAATGCTTAAGTGAATCAGTGTCTTTAACTCTGAGGTGTAGTATTATGATTAACAGTTTCTCACTGATTTAAAAAAAAACAAAGCCCCAAAAGCTTCCTGTCCACTGCCATACCTTCTAGAGCTCTTCCACCTTGCCTCCTAGGCATTGACTTGCAATTCTGGTAAACCTCTGCCTCTCATTGTATTTTCCAACCAATTTATGCCTTCATCCACGCTACCTTTCGTGGTAAGCAGGTGCTTCCAATGGAAATCATCAGAGACATTTCATTATCTTGACATTTTTAGGTTGTTGATGTTACAGCTTTTTCTTTTGTTCTGTATCTGAGCAGAGCTCAGATAATCAAGGTTACGTTTATCATAAGAAAGAGTCAGCTAAGAGATCTTTATGTTTTCCATTAGATCTCACTTCTCATCCTCTGCTGGAGAAGGAATGAGAACAGTCCCAATGACACAGAAAAAGAGCAAAATATGGAACATTAAGCCTCTCTCTATGCCTGTGTGGCTACATCAAGCCAATACAGTAAATGCATCTCTGTCAGTACGCTCTTTGATTATAATAGCTGATGGTGAGATGCTCTGTGGGCTCTGTTCACAATCTGGGCTCCAAGCAGGGAAGCTCTCATGACTTTTGAGCCCAGGGCTTTCCATCACATAGCTGAAAATCTAAAAAAATACAGCAAAGTTGTGCATGAATATTGCATACGAGTAGTACCACACACTAAAATCTGGTCATGCAGTCCTCATACCGTTTGTTGAGAGAATAGTAGAGGTAGAAAGGGAAACAAATATAGTTTAGTTTTAACAAACCTTAAAGATTTCATTCTGACTTGAAGAAAATGGTATATTAATATTGAAATATTTTATTTACATTTTCAGAATATCTGAAAATACTACTTTTAATATAGTCCCTGATATATTTTTAAGCTAAAATATTTTGAAAACAAGCAATCACAATTTGAAAATAATTGTATTTTACATTTTAAAATTTTTTTATTCAGTGAGGATCTGTCACAGTGATATTGAAAAGAATTGGTAACTCAGCTTAAAATAGAGTACACAAGACAAAAATTCACCCATACAAACATTGTGAATTCTTACCATTTACACTCAGCAATTATTTTGGAGGATGTTTTCAAACATATGTTTTAATGACACATTTCAGGACTGGAATTCCAGAGGGACTTTGACAGGCTGGAGAAGTGGGCCTGTGCAAACCTCATGAAGTTCAACCAGACCAAGTGCAAGGTCCTGCACATGGGTCAGGGCAATCCCAGGCACAAATACGGGCTGGGCAGAGAATAGATTGAAAGCAGCCCTGAGGAGAAAGACTTGGGTGTGCTGGTGGACGAGAAGCTCAACATGAGCCGGCAATGTGTGCTTGTGGCCCAGAAGGCCAACCGCATCCTGGGCTGCATCAAGAGGAGCGTGGCCAGCAGGTTGAGGGAGGTGATTCTCCCCCTTTCCTCTACTCTTGTGAGACCCCACCTGGAATACCGCGTCCAGCTCTGGAGCCCCCAACATAAGAAGGATGTGGACCAGTTGGAGTGAGTTCAGAGGAGGGCCACGAAAATAGAGAGGGCTGGAGCACCTCTTCTATGAGGACAGGCTGATAGTTAGGGTTGTTCAGCCTGGAGAAGAGAAGGCTCTGGGGAGACATTATAGTGGCCTCCCAGTACCTAAAGAGGGCTTACAGAAAAGACAGGGAAAAACTCTTCAGTAGGCCCTGTTGTAATATAGCGAGGGGTAATGTGTTTAAAATAGAAGGAGGTAGATTTAGATTTGATATTAGGAAAAAAAAGATTTGACAATGAGGGTGGTAGAACACTGGAACAGGTTGCCCAGAGAGGTGGTGGATGTCCTATCCCTGGAAACGTTCAAGGCCAGATTGGATGAGGCTCTGAGCAACTTGATCTAGTTGAAGATGTCCCTGCTCCTTGCAGGGGGGTTGGACTAGATGACCTTTGAAGGTCCCTTCCAACCCTAACTATTCTATGATTCTAATTTCCCTTGCTGTGATGATGATTTAGAAACTTTATGTTAAATTCTACAAAACAAATAATCTACCTGCAAGAAAATGGAAGTTATGTGTTTCTTTTACAGAAATTATTGGAACTTTCCCTTGTTCCTCATCTGAAAGAATACATTGGTCCCAAGTGACTCACAAGTTTAAGTTTATATTTAAGTACATTCTAATATGAAAAAGCAACAACAAAGATATAGATTTATTTTTTAGAACAACATTTAATTTCAATTATCTAAGAAAAATGCTTTCCTGAACTGCAATCTTTAAAGACTTTAAAGATTTTTCAGTTCTTTTGATGAGTTTGTCCATTTGTAGAAATGCTACATGAAGCTAATAGGTCAACAATCTTTGTCTAATAGGTACATGGCCATATTCCTGCCTATTTCCAAGACTTCTTTTACTGTGCTTTTACAGTCAAATAACCTTTTTTTTTTTTTTTTAATAAGCATGCTTTGGTGGTAAAGGTCTGGAATGTCCCCTTTTACGGCAATTCTGCTTTTGTTTGGATTATGAACTTCTGCAACATGTAACTCAAAAGAGATTCAGTTTCCAAGAGTAAAGAGAGATTGATGAATTGTAGTGATATTTTCTTTATGAAGCAAAGTGCATTCCAAACATTTTTCCCATGACAAAAATGTTCTATTTGCACGAATAGGCCATGTACACACAGGATATATATACGCACATATATATACAGAATAATCTTGACTAGATCTTTGAGGATGTAAATGTCTCCCATGACCTGATTTCTCTGTGTTCAAAAACTCTATTACAGCAGGAAACTTCAATGATATTAAGAGTTACAGTTAACAACATACATCTAAATAGGGACATTGAAGCCATCAAGGCATGTTATTACTGATAAAAAGATATAAATAATTACAAGATAGGAAACAGTCACTCATCAAGACTCACTGAACTCTTTCCTGTACTGTTACAGTATACAAAATACATAGCATTCTGCTATTTCCAAATAGATGTTTTTGGAAGTAAGAGGTGGGACTAAATCCAATTTAGTTTTTTTTTTTAATCTTCTTTTTCATCAGTATTCTTCTTTATTCTTTCATATTATACTTGTTTTGAAACATAACATTGTGAATTTTCTAAATTTGAAAGAATGAGACATGTGAAAGAATGTAATCAGGTTGTAAAAATTGTGCCCAATCCTTGACAATTTCCATCTTCTCCATCCAGCTAGACAATCTTTCTAAAACATTTACTCCTGATTAAGTGGAAAATGGAGGTAGATAAACACAGTAGGGGTAAGGTATACTCTGTCTTTGACTTAAGCTCTGTAACATCTTAACATTGAATAGAAGGTCAGCTGTGTTAAGATACTGATTTTAACAGAGATTTCTGTGTGTTTGAGACTTTCAATTAAATGAAGTAATCTGTTTTATGTTCAATTACAGATTGAGAATTTAATGTGGTGGACGAGAGGCTCAACATGAGCCGGCAATGCGCCCTTGCAGCCCAGAAGGCCAACCGCCTCCTGGGCTGCATCAAGAAGAGTGTGGCCAGCAGGTCAAGGGAGGTGATTCTGCCCCTCTACTCTGCCCTGGTGAGACCCCACCTGGAGTACTGCGTCCAGTTCTGGAGTCCCCAACATAAGAAGGACATCGACCAGTTGGAGAAGGTCCAGAGGAGGGCCACGAAGATGATCAGAGGGCTGGAGCACCTCTCCTATGAGGACAGGCTGAGAGAGTTGGGGCTGTTCAGCCTGGAGAAGAGGAGGCTCCGGGGAGACCTGATAGCGGTCTTCCAGTACCTCAAGGGGGCCTACAGGAAGGATGGGGACAGGCTATTCAGTAGGGCCTGTTGTGATAGGACAAGGGGTAATGGGTTTAAATTAGAAGGAGGGAGGTTTAGATTAGATATTAGAAAAAAATTTTTCACAATGAGAGTTGTAGAGCACTGGAACAGGTTGCCCAGAGAGGTGGTGGATGCCCCATCCCTGGAAACGTTCAAGGCCAGGCTGGATGGGGCTCTGAGCAACCTGATCTAGTCAGGGAAGTCCCTGCTTCTTGCAGGGGGGTTGGACTAGATGACCTTTGAAGGTCCCTTCCAACTCTAACCATTCTATGATTCTATGATTCTATGATTCTATGTATCAAATTGCTTTATAAAAGTATGGCTATTAATCCTTGCATTTTCATTATCTTCATATATTTATTTAGCTGTAGGTACTGTACATGAATTAGCACTAATGAGTTCTTTTTTTCCCATTAATACAAAATCCCAATTACAGTTTGAACACAAAACTAAAATTAGATTTGCTAAGCCTTCATTTTTAGAAAGCAATACATTAGTACAGAATAATATTAAGAGGAAAAAAAGTAATTTAAAATGATATTGCAGCAATTGAAATAATTATTTCAGCCAATATTTGTCTTTTAAGAGTAAAAGGTTAGTAATTTTATTATACTTTTCTAATAACCAACCTCACAGTCCCTTATTCTTCGAAAAATGTGGAAACTTCCAATGTACGTCTGCATTTATTTCTATTCTATTTTAGTAAGACCATTATTTCTTTTAGTAAACTCAAAATTTATGGATCTGAACTGCTTCCACTAAAGACAGCATCATGACCATTATCTGCTCCTCAGCAACCTAGAATTATAAAACATTTTCCTCCTTTTTCTTTGTCATACTGTCTAAGTACCAGGATGGATTTCTAAAATATACTTCAATTATGTGCTTTGACAAAACATAGTATGTGAATATTGCTTGTAGGTATCGTAAACATGCTAGTTATGATTGTCTGGTTAAAGGTAAGGTTTTTTTACACACATAGTGAACAAATACACCTGCTATGACACACAAAGAGTACAGAATGTCTTCAGTAAGAATATTAATCCTATTTTTTTTTTTTGTTTACGGAAGTAATGTTCATAATAAATTGATTCATTTATGGGTTAAAGTATAATTTTACATATTGCCCTCAAGACACAGAAATCATAATATTTTTCCTTTAAAAATAATAAAAATATTATTTTCCTGAAAGAAAAAAAAAAAGGTCTCTCTAGTTTCCATGTAGTAATAATCATTGAATTTTCTATTTTTTCACATTTTTAATGTTTAAAGATGATTAAAGACTCCTTTGATAAAAAAATATTCTCTCCGCTTACTTCTTGAATAACTACAGTATTTAACTTGATGCTGCTACTATCAATTTTCCCCAGTGTGACAAAAGTCACCAGCCCCTTAAATTTAGTTGCTCCTTTGGAAAAGCTCATCAGTTATTAGGATCCCCACTCAGAGATAGGCTTAACTTTTATGGGAGGTGGAAATTTTTGCTGTCAGTCACTCACTAGCATGGTACGTGCAAATACTTTGGACACTGAAATGGAAAACTTAGAGTTTTGGGAGGAAAAAAACCCAAGCTTAAAACAAAACAAAACAAAACAAAACACAAACCAGAGCTAGTGCCAGAAACCAAGTGCCAGAAACTAGTGCCAAGGAAAGCCAACTCTCCATCTTTGACTACTAGGTACAAGGCATGAAAGACTACTTCCAGATCCCACTGAAGTTCATGAGGATGTTTGCAATTGACATCAGTAGGTAAGATCAGACCATTATTTTTCTATCTCTGGTTAACTGCAAAATATTAGAAACTCAAATGATGACAGACTTATTTAACGAAAGTTGGGTTGTGGCATTTTTTAATAAGATCCTAATGTTACATTATCACCTTCCCTCTTGCTTTTGATGCCCTTGTTGTCGGCTTTCTCATGTCGAAACTTGTGTATCTCCAACCAAAACTATTAAAAGGAACTACAGTAGCAGTTCTTCAAATGGCATATCATGATACAAAGATGTATTAAATACAGAGCTTCGCCAATGGGGTGTTGCTGGTGGTAATGCTGGGCATGGGGCAGTGCTGCAAGGAAGTGCTGGCTGAAATACAGTAGGAAAAGCAAGATGCAAATCCAAGAAAGTTCTCTCCTTTCTCCTGCCCTTGAGCTTGCCACAGCCACCTTCTTCCAGCTACATTTCCTTCTCTGCTCCAGCCACTTCACAGCAGCTTGGTTCCCAGTACCACAGGTGTTGGAATAGCCTCTCTGACTTGTGTGTGTGCACATATATATATATACATATATATATAACATTGTAAAAAGTGTGCATTGCAGAGATAAGGATGAGAAATGGAGCAGAGTAACATATGGAAAAGCATATGGAAAACCAACAACATATGCCAGGATATATTTAATTGAAAAGAGCACAGATCCTTGTTTGATATAACTGACTGGTAACATGGATATTTCAGGGAACTGTATCATGTCACATTGCAGTATTTTTGCTGTACCGTACCTTGAGTATGGCAGATTGTTTACGCATTTCAAATTTTTATTTTCATAGTTCTGGCTAACAATGATATAGTAAAGTAGTAGGAACCTATGAAGAAGCTGAGAATAGGCAGGACATAAAGTGTTTTGCCACAGGAATTCTGTACATGAGTATTAATTATTTTCCTTTTCATATAAGTGCAGTCAGCTCTAGTGATTCAGTTTATATTTTGTCTTCAAATGCCAAGTTTAGCTTGGATCTGCAACCAAAGATTTTGGTTTACCAGAGTCTAACGGTAGTCTTTTCATATAAAGACAATTTACTGAAAAGTTTAGAAGGTTTTACACAGTTTTCTGATACTCCTTTTGATTGCAAAATGAAGAGCATTAATATTAATGCTCAATTAAAAATAAATCTAGAGTACCACTGTATCTAACACAAAACCCAATAATGTAATACACCTGGCATGATCCACATAGCTTTCAGACTTAGTTGCCTTCTCTTGCATCTCTTCTATGAAGATGAGTTCCTAAATGTCTGGATGAGACATCTGTAGAAGACAGTTCACTCAGGAAAGAGTGAGGTTTTCTGAACTGGGAAATATTAGAAGGTGACCTAAAATGCAATTCTGCAAAAAGATCTTATCACTCCAGAGTAAGTCCTAAGTATCAGTCTAACTCACTACTGTCTATACTCTCACACTTGTGCATGATCTGTAACTGCACTATAAAACAAGAAATAAAAACAAACCATCCAAACATTCTGTGTAAACTCTAATGACAATAGAAAGAAATCTAGAATTGAACTCACAGGTTTCATATTCCTGAAGATGTTGGTGAAATACATTTATAGAGATTTCTGTGCTGCTGAATTAGCAAGCTGAGGAATTCTTTCAAGAATATAGAAGTATTCTAAGACAAATAATTGGCAAATAATTGCATTGATGGTTGCTGATTCAAACCACACTTAATTGCTTTCTTAAACAAACTCAATGTGATACAATAGTTTTCTTGTACAATGGTGTATTCTCAGTGCTGATCATTTATGTAAGATGCTTTCTTATCCAATGTTGCTTTTATCTAATACTAATGCTTGCATGGAGTTGCATCTGTTTATATCACCAAAGTATCGTATAAACATAAATCAAAGCAAGGCATAAATATTTGCAGCTGTTTTACTAAAAACAAAATAACTTCTGGCAAATTGTTCTTGCCTGTAACTGTAAAGCACTGCAAGACAGTCCTGCAAACAATCATAGAGACAGGAACACACAGAACGAAGGAGAGGAACTAGAACCATCCACCTCTTTTACTACAGAAATTTGCAAGTCAGTGCCTGTAGTGGCCTAAGAGGCCAAAATCTTTCTGAGTTCCCTTTTCTTGCTGGTAACTTTGTGGCTGACCCCATATCAGTGAAAAAAAAACAGAACGAAATCAAACAAAAAAAAAATGCTTTTGGTCTTTCATGAATCTCCCTTTTTTTTTCTTTTTAAATTAAATCTTTCATCTGCAGTACATTCTGACCTTGTTTTTCACTAGTTCTCCCCTGAAAGCATACCTCTCTACCAAAGTGTGACCGTGAGTAGATCATAAAACTTTCCCATCAAAAAGCTGGATGCTGAGACTGTATGGAACAATTAATATTGAGCAGTGCTAGCTGGAAGTATATTTTGCCAAATAAGTATGAACCATTTTATGTTTCACATGACAAAAAATTTAAAGAGATAATAAATAGAAATGCTGTTCTAACCTCATTCCTCTACCATACATCACTACTTTCAACTCTAGCCATCAGTGTTAGGCAGGAAAAGACCAATAAAGGATAAGCGGAGAAGCTTCTTCTGTCA
This sequence comes from Tetrax tetrax, assembly GCA_009806455.1. Taxonomy (NCBI): domain Eukaryota; kingdom Metazoa; phylum Chordata; class Aves; order Otidiformes; family Otididae; genus Tetrax; species Tetrax tetrax. Next base: position 810,008 of record WHYT01017492.1, read on the forward strand.
CCCACTTTTTCTGGTATGAGAAGTGACAAGGCGGAGAAGCAATTCAGGCATCACTCTGTTGATAGAGATTATGACACACAGAGAGAGGAAATGAACAAGAGGAGGAGAAAGAAGTAAAATGGAATCCACATCAGAAAAGCAAAGTCAGCTGTGGATACGCAATAGTTGCTCATTTGAGTGAAGAGAGCAAAAAAGATCTATATCTTTGCAAACAGAGGAAGGTAAATAGAATATATTAGCATGGATAACTGCAAACAGGGGAGAAGTAACTGTAAAACTACTTGATATGACTACCAGTAAGGCTATTTCTAGCTAGACTTACGTACAGTGTCTTAAGGAAAAATTAAATATTTTGGGGGCAGTGTAGGGATAAAGCTGACAGATATTGCAATTTTTATATTAAAGAAGGGATGTATGAAGGAACAGATATGAGATATAGAAGATGTAGAGGTGGTAAAAGAAAAGAAGAACAAAAGAAAGAAAATAAAAGGAAATTAAAATTCAGCCAATGCAGAAAATGTAGAAACATAATATTTCTTTTCAACGTGTTGTGACATAATTTTGTTTAAAACAAGTTTGTGCCAATCATAAAATTTCAATAGAATTTTTCAATAATGTCATCCAAAGACTAAATGTTCAATTATCGGACATTCTCCAACCAATGCTCCTTGCTACACCGGAGTTAGGACTATGGTTCATTTAGACACTTATTCATTCTGCATAAATGGTATATTGGGGAAAATACAAGTTAGTTACAAAGGTAGAAATAGAATCACAAAACACTTCTATAAAAATGTCTCCAGAACTACAAGGTATGGAGTAAAAGTAGAGGGACAAATTTTAAAGTGCTAGGGAAACTCATCTGTCAGCTGCAGCCATTTACAGATTACTGTTTTTCTTTGTCACTGTTTCTCTGTAAATGGAAAGCAACTGAAGCATAAACTTGTTAGCCCATTGTAGCTGTGTCTTTCCAAAACCAAGACAATTAAAAAATGGTTTTGTTGTCACATACTTTCCCATCACACAGGTCATAAGAAACCTGGGACAAGAGTATCACATAGAAAAGAGGGAAGAAAAGTTGAAAATACAGGAAAAACCCTAAAACCTTGCCAACGTGTATAGACATATACTGAACAAGCTTCATACAAGGTGTACAAATGTATACTGAGCAAACTCTCCAACAGTATGAAATCTTTAGTATTTGTGCACTAATCAGAAAATTAAATCTTTACATTGGACTTCATTCTCCCTTCATTTTGCTCTTCAGTTATTTCCTTCTATTGCCTACTGGGTCCAGTTCTCAGATCTGTGCAAGACGTTTGTGAAAGCCTTGCAATAACCAGCTAATGCAGAGGCATGGGCTCGGAGGCTAGGACCAAAAAAAGACTCCTGTCTGATGTGGGGTTCAGTATCCTTTGTCCTTACACTGCTCATCTTTGTTTTGTTGCTTGGTGCTTGAATCTCCCCACACTCCAACCTTACTGTTGTTCTCCCATACATACTAGCCAAGCAATGATCCTGGTGGTTTTCTATGTTGGAATAAGTATGCTATGTTTCCTTGGTTTATTTATTAGCCACACAAAAGATACTTCTCACTTCGGGTTTAAAGCAGTTGCATTGCGTTAGCTCAATAGTTTTGTTTTCTATGTGTGGGAGTGACTTCTGTACACTTTTGAATGCCATTTCCATATTGATATCTTGGTTGTGAAGCATACAAAGATGCATCAAGACAAAATAACATCAAAGTACAGATCATTGTAGTAATTTCTCCCATTTGGATTAAACGAATTCAGCAAAGTATTGCCACCTTGTCCAAGTGTAACTGAAGCAGAGGAAGAAGCTCTCCAAAAAAAGAAAAAAAAAAAGAAAGTAATTACACATACTTCACAGTGAGTGGTATTATTTGTAAATTTCATCTGTTGTCAACTGAAATCGAAGCAGAGCTTCAGCGGGGATTTAATGGGACTTCTCTCCAATTGACAAAAATCTCCTCAGAGCAGAAGTCAATCTGTTTCTTTCTTTATAATTTATTTCATTTATTTTACTTTAATTTTACACTAGCAGGTAGTGGAAGCTCTGTCCTCTTCCTTTTGATCTATTATAATCCAATCACTTTGCATATTGCCCAGGCTCTCACCTTGTCAAAACCTGGTTTTGGCTGGGAATGTCTATGGAAGCCTGTCAGAGTCCAACAACCTCTTAGTAGGTTCTCTGCCCACGTGAGGAAGGTTTAATGTTTAAGACCAAATTTATTCATCTGTAGATGTTTGATGTTACACTGATTTTTTGATTTAACAAAATGACACAGTGATATAATGAAGTCAGATTATGAGTACGCTTAGCAGAATATATCAGTTCCTGTATATTGCAGCTGAATAGTACACCCATTACCGGTCTCTACATGCTCATCATCATGATGTTGCACGACCCACATAGCCAGGAAGGAACACATGGGTTGAAGCTAGCTGAAGCCCATAGCTGTCTACAGAGTTCTTTTTGTTGCTCTGGAAGACTTTCACACTCTTTTGATTAAGTCAGAGAGGAAACATTTACACAATCCCTTGATCCACTCAACAGTTACAGTTGTTTATGTAAAACAAAGGCCATTCTCTGGTCCCTTTTGCAAAGAGATAAGTTCAGCTTTCTTAGCAACAACTGTGGTCAGTTAACCCCTACTTTCCTAACAGAGCTTCACCAGCACATGGCCCTTGCCCATCTCTTCTGAGCCTTCTTCCATTGCAGGGGTTTATTGTTCAGTCACAAACCTATTTTTGAAAACCCTACTTAATTTTTTACATTGAGAAATATATTTTAGTCTTTTTATATCAAAACACTGGTTTTCAATTTGAATGTAACTTACATGTTAAAATCTTAAAGATAATAATCGGTCAAATTTTATTTTGTTTAGATCAAATGAAAATTCCAGCTGACATAAAAGAATTTCCCCCTATCATGGTTACTAGACAAAAAAAACCTCTATTGTGTGCAAGCTTTGTTCTGGCCTAGAAAACTTACTGACATTTATACAATGCTGTATTGTAATTACTTACAACATTCTTTTATCAAATTATCCTAAAACATTTAAAATTCTCTAAACAAAGCAAAGAAGAATCAGTGTTTGTTTCCCTAATATTTACTCTGATATTGCAATCTGCTGAAGTCTAAACAGTGCTGGAAATGAAAACAGGCAAAGCACCAACAGCCTTATTTCAGTTAATTAAACCAATCTGAAACCAGTATTCCAATATTAAAATAAATTTTTAAAATTCCTTCTAAGGCTATCTTGCATTTCTTCAATACCCAGGTATACATTTTTTAACACAAACCTAATTTCAGTGCCCTGAAATCTGCATGCTTCAAATAGAAACTAATAGGAACAGGCCGAGATTTTACTGTATAATTTGACTATATCTTTCACCCTAGCTATTTTCAATAATTTATTTTTGTTAACCACTGTCATCTAAAGGGCCAGAATTGGTAAATTAAAGAGGCATGAGCACCTGTTTGACAATGAAAATAAGTACTCTCCATATTTTAATACCATCCTGACACTGTAAAATCACTGTAAGAGATAGAATGGATAGGTAGAAAAAGCAAAATAATCAGCTTGAAGTGAAGCTACCATGAGATGCTTAAGTCTGGATCTGTAGGAAAGGAGGAAGGTAAGCAGTAGAGTCAGGACTCTGCTTTAGGGCAATGGACTATGGCATTTTCGTGAAGCAGGGAGTCTCCTCTGAGAAGGAACCGTGGAAGGGAAGGCTGCCCAGGAGAGCCAAACAATTTTTAAAGGATTTTTGTTAATAACTTCAGGAACTTCTCATTTCATTCTGGAGGAAAACAGGGAATTTTAGAAGGCGGCCTGCTTGGCTAAATGTGAAGCTTTCCAGCGGCCTAAACCATAAAAAGTGGGTATACAGGAGTTGAAAACTAGTATTAGCAACTAAAGTCTGTTACGTTTGAGCTCTTCATCCATCATGATGGACAGAGACGTCAAATCTGCTGTCTGATCCTTGTGTGTGCCAGCATAGTTTAGGATGGAGAGTAGCAGCTGACAGTGAGGGAGCAGCATGCTAAGGATTACTTGGAGAAGTTGTATATACAAATGCATGGGACTGGATGACATCAATCTGTAAGCAAAAAAAAATAGCTGGCAAATGCTACTGCACCTCCCCTGTTTAACACCTGTGAAAAATCACACCCAATTGGGAAGGTTTCTAAAGACTGGAGAAAAAGATTAATGTTAAACTCAACTTTGAAAAAGGCAAGAAGGTAGACAGAAAATAACAAGCTGATTTTCCTCATCTCAAGCCTTGGAAAGGTCATGGAGCACATCATACTGGAACTAATCTCCAAGCACACAAAAGACAAGAAAGTAATTGAGAATAGTCAAAATGGAGTTAAAACAGGAAAATCACACTAGATCAGCCTAATTTCTTTCTGCAATAAACAAATGTTATGGCAACTTCTTTTGGAAGCTGAGGAAATGTCACCTGATACGTGGTTTAAAAATTGGCCTGCCTGCTGAACTTTGAAGGATAATGATTTGTTCCTTGATATTCACCCGGTGATGTGTGAAATACTACAGGATTTAGTACAGGGGCTCCCACTATCCAACATCTTCATCAACAATGTGAATGACGACTCAGGGTACACCATCAGTAAAGCAGTGGTTGACAGTAAATCAAGGGGAGTGGCTGACACAATGAACACAGAGCTTCAATCCAGAGGTACCCAGAGAGAGCTGAGGACTAAGGTAAAAGATGCTTTCAATAAGGAGAAATATAAAGTTCCTCACTGAGAGCAAAATAGCCCTGTGTGTCAGTACAGGCAGGGAAAGAGCCGGTTAATAATCTTGCTAAAAAGGACCCGGAATTAAACTGAATGCCAGGCTGAACTCACTGTGAACAAGGCAAACAGTGCTCAGAGTTAAAGTAGGAGGATCATGAACAGCAGATTGAGAAAAATTATTATCCTCATCTACTTGGTGCTGACAAAGCCACAGATGGAATACTGTGTTCAGTTTTGTGTCCCCCAGTTCAAGAAGGATGTGCTACAGATAGTCCAGTAGACCACACCGAGCAGAGTCTGGAGCATATGACCTACATGGGGAAGGCATGTTAAGCTGTTTTTGTTTTTTTTTTTTTTTCTGAAGACGAGGCTAAGATCAATACAATTGTAACCCATTGAGGCTGTGAATCTTCATCCTTGAAAGATTTCAAGACTTGACTAGACAAAGAATAGCCTCTAGCCACAGCTGAGATGGCATTTACCATTCTCCTCTCTCTACAAGAGACAAAAAAGACTCGAAGATTTCCATTAGCATGCAATGTAGGAATGATTCGGTTCCACACATTAGAATAGCTGCTATTTGTATCAGCTGTCCATCTGGAGAGGCTGCACTAACAGAAGCCGAGCTGAGTTTGACTCAGTGCTCCTCAGGGTATTTAAACATCTTCTGACCAGAATACATTTGTGATTATTTGCCAAATATAAAGCCATTTCTTAATAAATACTTAAGTGACTTGGAAACAATAATTTAGGTTTTACTTACTTTTTGCCTGCCTGAACACTTTCACCTTTCCTCCCTCATTCTATTTGTTTTAAGTAAGAAGAATTCTGACTATATTAGACATTCAAGATTTAGATTGATCTTCTCTATTCTTAATTTTTTTTGTATTATCAAATAATGTGTAAAGCTCTTCTTTGTGGAGGTCTATTAAACCTCCTTTAAAATTCAGTTGTCAGCTCAAGGAGCTTACAATATTAGAAGCAAAAGCTCAACCAAAATATGATAGTTGCCTGTGGATCACTGATATTAGTATGCTAATAGAAACACTTTAATAGGAGCTGGGCATCAGGATCCACTGTGAGCTATGGTCCTGTAAATTATGTGCCTAAATATATTCTGTTATTGTTTTTGCTTTCCATCTCTGTTTTCTTTTCCTGTATTGTTTTCTTAAACTGTTCTTTTTCTCAACACACAAGTTTTGGCTTCTTTTCTTTCCTGATTTGTTGAGTGAGTTGCTCAGTGAGTGAGCAACTGTATGATATTTTAGCTGCTGAGTGGGGCTAAACCATGACACCAGAGACCAAGTTCTTCAGGCTGATGCTAGTGCTGAAATAATATATTCCGTCATAACAATAACAAAAGATCTTAGCAATACATTGTTGCTAACTTTTTCTGACTTTAATTCTTAAAACCATAATACAACCTCAACCAAGGCTAGAGCCCCACAAGGGAAAGTCCATCCTAAATTCTGTCCTGAGAAAGACTTTGATTTCAGCAATTATCCTCTTCTATATATAAAAAAAAGTAAAATACAGCTTCAGTTTGGTCAGCTACTTCCTCTCTCTGTCGTACAATGCTAAGCTGTGCTACAAGACAGAAGTAGAGGAATTACCTGTTACTCCAAGAATGATATGCTGGGATTACACTATAAGCAAGAAATGATGAGAAATGTGAGAGATAAGCAGAAGATACTGAAAGACCAAATTAATTGTTGATTAATGAGAGAGGAGAGAATATGGATCCAAATTGCTAAACCCAATATCAAGCAGATATGCAGGAGGAAAATTTGCATCAGAAGACAAACATCTCACTTGTTCTTCTAAACTAGGGATGGTGACCAACAATGACCATCACGCATGCTGACAGTGAACTGACATAGTTTAAAAAATATAATTGACTCAATACTGTCAGGAATATGGGACACTGTGGGAACTCTGTAGATGGGAAAGTGCCATAGCAAATCCAAAAGCTTTTAAAAAAACTCTGAAAAAATGTACACAAGTCTCTGTGTGCAAAATAAAAAGCCTGAACTAAAGTCTATTGAAAGCAACATTAATCTTCCAATTAACTTCAGTAGGCATTTCATGGATCTTTTTTGTGATCATTAAGAATGAAAAACAAGAGTCTCATGATTCATCCCTAATTACCCCAAATAGTCATTTGATGAAATCCTGACTCAAGTGAAGTTGATGAGGCTATGGCATTGACTTACAAGAAGCCAGGATTCCTGCCAGGATGACACAAATTGGAACTAGTTGAGGGAGATTCTGCTTTTACCTTTAGCACAGGTAGCAAATCTTAATTTTATTTATCATACAAGCTGAAATAATGATTCAAGAATAATCAAAAGTATTCTTTAAAAAAATCTAGCTATCTAACTTTTCTTAATTTTAGAATAACAATGCCATATTTAAGTTTTGATAAATAGAGTTTGACTATCACACTATGCTATTGCTTGTTGTAGGATAAATATAAGGCATTATTTTTATAGCTACTTAGTCATTAAAAGTCATAGTTTTTTCAATTAAAAATATTGACTGCAAAAGCCACTCACATGAGAGGCCTGCTTTCCTCTTTTTCAGTCATCGAGGAAAACAATTAGTTGTCTATGAACATTACCAAAAACCTTTGAATGTATTTTGAAAACACTGAATCTTCTTATAGTTGCACCAATGAGTTAGATGATTAAATTACAAAATAATGCTCCCCATTTGTACAGGAGATATACATGTGGAAACAACATATTTGCCAGATTAGCTAAAGTAAAATATGACACAACTCTGGTTCAAATATTTCAGGCAGAAATTATCTTTTATTTTGCAAGTATCCCCATGGGAAAAACTGTTTGCATTGCTTAAAACATTTCTGATGAAAATTAAGTAAGATACAGTGTGCAAAAAAAATACATTACCTCACATCTGGTGAAGGGAAGTTACAAAGTTGTTACAGACTTAATGAACCAACATCTCAGGCCTTTGTCCAGCATCTTTCTTATCTGTCCAGGCAGATTGTGAAATTCAAACTATTAATCCAATGTGTAACTTGAAATAATTAGTTATTCTGCTAAGTCAATCAGTAGATCAATGTCTTCACTAACTGATATGCCTGGAATTTTACTTATTCTTACTGTAAGTGGCAACTATAACTGTTGGAGTAACAGGTATTGGACCCTGAAGGTCTAGAGAGAACAGGCAGGTCCTTCATATGACTATCAGGCCAATGAAACAGCTATGATGTAAGAGAATCTCCCTGGTGTGCCGTGGAATGTGCCAGGGTGAGTTCTATCCATTATGGCCTTCACCATCTCCTTTCTTGGCTAACCTGTTTGATTCTTGATGTTGCAGTAGAAAATATTAATTTGTTTATCACCATTATTTATGGTCTTATCAAACCTGTATCTGAAATATCAGAATGATGAACATGTAGTTTTAGAAACACTCTCATGATAGACTGTGGCGTAAGACATGAATTCTGACTGAAACTGTCCAATGGTTATAGCACGTGTAAAGTTTGTCTGCATTTTCTTGTTTTGAAAAAGTCTCTATTCAGCTACCTGTTTCCAAGAACTGTGAGGACATCTATGCCTACGTCACTTTTAAACCAGTGTTCTGAAGTCCAAAGGAGAAGCACTACAGACATTATATGTGTCATATTTAGCATATTTCCACAGGGAAATAGACTGAAAAGGTACATAGAGCCAAGCTCCCAAGTATATTGTTTCTGTAACAATGGAAATAGTGAGTGGTAACGCAGTGAAAAAATTTTCATAAAAGGAGCTCTAAAAATTAAAATAGTAAGTACTGCTTTACATATGACACAATACTTGTTGATGAAGCCACTAACCAAAAAAAAAGAGAGTACATTGTAGATACTCATTACCAATTATAAATCCTTAAATGTGCATCAGATTGTGTTCAACATCATCACTTGGAGGCCTACGATATTTATATGCTTTCATAAATGGACTGTTCTGGAGATGCATTCAAAACAATACAAGGTAGCGTAAAGTCCTTTGGCAGACAACTTTAACCACAAAACCAACTGAGTGTCAATTAAGAGACTTTAGGAACCTCATCTTTATTCAGCTCTTGTGGCCACCAGAATGTTATGCCAAACCTGCTGGCAATTAATAAGAAGTAAAGAGAGTGCAATTGTATTTTCTGATTACAGTCTAGAAACCACTACCAGCAGGAAAGATCAATCATTTTGGAAATCAGTATTTTTTTGACAATTACTGCTGAAACACTAGAAAATATGTAAGTGAAAAATAATTCAGTTATATCTTTGTGTTACTTGCACATCATAAAATAATTAGCAGCTGCACAAATGGAAATATCAACACAGTATAAAACTAGGACAGTTTTGTGCCACCTAACCCACAGACAAAACTCAAGGTGTAAGAGCTTGGTTTGAGTATTGTGGTCCTGTAGCTAATCACAAGCTTGGGGTAGCCAAACAGCACCTTTGGCCTTTGATGTTGAAAACACACCTCTAACCCACATCTGCTTCTTGCCAGATTTGACAACTGCAAACTTCCAGTACATTTTCTCTCAAAAAATGCAAATAGTCCTTTCTAGAGGCTGTCTGTTTGGCCTGTCAAATGCCATGAGCAGAAAAGCACGTCAAAGTAACACTGATAATTTCTAACTGCCATTGTACACATATTTGAAGGGTAATACTGAAAATCAACTATATCTTAAATAAAAGCATTTTCTGGGGCACAAAGCAATCTGGACAGTTCCTATTTAGCCAATGAAAACATATTTAGAGCACAACTCGAAACTGGACACTGCTGTATTTATAAAAGGCAGTGAATATAATGACTGTGTCTGTGTGGGCTAATCCCTTCTCACTGAATAAAAAGACACCTCCTGGTGTACTCAGATCACTGAGAGAACAGACATGATGTTATCTGAGAATCTTTAAATTAAAAAAAAATACTGGATACGTTAGCATAGTTATTTAAACTCATGCATTGAAGGGTAAGGTGGCAGACAGGAACTTTACCATTTACTACTACTCTTTTCCCAGCTGTCTCCTTACCTATTAGGAGAAGAGACTCAAGCTGGACATTTTACTGTATTTTTAGGCAAACAAAACAACAACTGACCCTTTGGAGGTAACCTTAATTCCCTCTCACAACATCTGATCAACGTTGTTTTGAGACAACATCTGATCGATGAAATCTGTTCAATTTCTTTTTCAAAATTATTTTTTAAATTAAAAAAGACAAATTTAAAAAACATTCCTGTGAAATCCCCCATAGAAGGTAGACTGGTTCCAAGGCTTGGACTGTCGAGAGTGAACATTGAGGGGGCAAGTACTGGTTGGACATTTGAGGCAAATCATTTTATATGCATTTCAGTTCTTCTAAAATGGAAAAAAAAAATCCATTCATTTCATCTAGCCAGATATTTCAACTGAGTGAAATGTTTTTGTGTCGGTTATAAACTCCACATTAAACAGACCTCTCATGTCAATGGTGATCTAGAGGTATCACAAATATTTAATGTCAGTGATTAAAATTATTGGTTTTAATGCCAATTGAGTCTAAATCAATGTGAAACAACATTGTGGATAACATTGGTTAACATGACTGTAAACTCTTCACAGATATTTTTGCCAGTTTCCTCTTACTTTTCTGAAAATGCTATTTGCAACCGACCCTCAGGGACACATTAGATTTTGCAGAATATAATAGATTTTCATATAACATAAAACTGTTGGAGGCAGGTATTTATCAAGCAAAATATGCATGGACATATGCGTTGACTTGAGTACTTCTTAACAAGTAACTTTTGCCAAATAATTCATTTTTATGTTAAGGTTGTAGTAGCTCATCTAGTAATTCTCACTGAAATTTAGCAATAAATTATTAAAGTATATTCTTATCTTCTCAAAACCTGGAAGCAGTGTTATGGATTTATCTCCATCTCTTCTTTATACTTCAATTTGTTTTCTGATGTTGGTTTCTACAATTGTGTTATTTCATCCATTTCACTTCTAAAATCTACAGTATATCTAGCTACTGGAATTTAGATGTTCTAATATGCCTCTTCAAATTGCATGTTGAGAGGAAGCCCTTGTATTTAACAAAACACACTGGTTTATGTTATCTTGTTTGTAAAATCTCTTTACACAGTATTCATCCAAATAAAGCAAACAGTATGTTATATAAACTACTTTTATAGACCGAGCTTTTGTTGTTACACCCTGCTGGGAGTTGACTGTGAAAAAAATTCCTGGAAGACAGTGGCTGTTGTTTGGGATACACTTTCAGAGAAGGAATACTCAGGGGACACAGAGCTTATTACCTCATGTCATACTCAGCTGAATGCAGAACGAACATTTTGAAATAAGTGAATATCCTACCAATTACAGCATATTAACCTGCTCTTTATCATGTGTCTAGGCAGAATAATATTTGAGATAATACGATCAATGCCAAAGATAAATTCCTTGTGAGGTGAAGCAACAGTTTATTCAGACCATGAGAAGGTCAGACAATTTTTCCGGCCTAGGAAGGTTCTTATACTATGAATTTCAGTGTAATCTATACATTCCATCACATCATTGATGGCAAGTATTTTGGGTCTACACATAGCAGAGGCACAGAAGAAGATAACCAGCTCTTCATATCTGCAAATTGCTCAACCTTGGCCTTGTTCCAATTCTTTGTTATCATGAAAGAATTCTGACTTGTCTATTGCTGTGGTAGCAAAGGTCATTTTTGTAGATTTAGCTGTTTTACTTTGCACAGAGACCTGCTCAGCTGGGACATCCTGCAGAGTGCTGTTTGTTTATTGATAAATATACTTCCTTTCAAATGTGTCAGTCACCGATATGTAAGTCTTATGGAATCCTCAGAGTTAAAAAAAATTAAACTAAAAAAAATATATTTACCCGGGTTACATTTAGGTAAAATCAAGGTGTCTGGAGACTTGAAGAGGACTTAGGCTGAGCACATTTTTTAAAAGGGCTGTGCTACTTAGAAGCTTAAGTCATACATATTCAGAGTAAGATTTAGGATCATAAATATAATTTGTAAATGGCTTTTAGGCAATTTTAAACACCTCCTTTAATTTTATTAATGAATTAACTATTGAAAATCACTACTGTAGCTCCGCCTCTCCATCACTGTTCAACTTTAACAAGTATTTATTAGTGTTAAAAGTCTTCTTTATGATCCTAATGACTTCAGGAAGGCCTTGTCTTCACCTTTTCTCACAATGTTGAATGGAGTGGTATAGGGAATTGTTACACTGATATCACTCCGAGGACACATTGCAGATCAGAAATCTCCAGAAATCATGCTACTCATGCTAACTGTGTCAAGCTATGGAAATGGCATGAATGGCAGCAGACAGTGTACCCATCTATAAATGATCTATATCTGGAGTAGTCCAGACATCAGTTCCATCCTAGTAGAAGCATGATGGTGGCAGAGGAAGAGAGATAGAAAGAGAGAGAAAGCAAAAGAGACCCAATGAGTTAAAGAGTGTGAATGAGAGAGATGAGGTGCGTGCACAAAGTGACAGGGGTTAAAGGGGTAGAGGGGGAAGAGAGAGTTACTTAGAATTACTTAGGTAGAGAAAAACACAACTTGACATGTAGGAGCTAGCTGGGACTAATTGCACTGTATTGCAAATGCCTTGGCCCTGTGTTGGTCTCAGCATATAAGTTTCAATAACAGTCAATCCTTTGATTTTAGTCATGTGTTTCTAAAAGGTTTTGAGGCACACTTACATCAAGAAATGTTTAAAATAAAAATGATTTTAAAACCAAAAAGGTAATCCTTGAATGCCACACTTTCTCTTTCAATGCAACTCTTTTTTCTAATTTGTTTCAAAAAAATCAATTTTAAAAGACCAAACACTTTTGTAGTTCCAAAGTTGACATTTTAAGCTTCAAAAGTATTAAAACTTCTACATTTTCAGATTCAGAAATGTGTTTTGTTGTAGTCTTATACCATAGTTTAACAACTTAATTATTTTTCTTATTAGAAGTCTGAAGGATTAAAACCAAAACATAATACAATGAAGAAGGAAGAATTCCAGAGGCCTTTGGCAAACAATATTCTTAAATTATGTGAATTTGTTCATAAATGTTATCTTTCTGAAAAGTGAGAAAAAATGGATGTAGTAAACCACCCTTTCATAATAATGAAATTGGCATTGGAAAAAATCCATGTTGTGAAATCCAGAAAATTTTAACCCTCCCATTTTCAATGCAAACACAAATTTTCATTACATTTTTATCTTATACATCACTAACAGCAAATCTAATTTTGCTAGAATATTTTTCTGTGTAAAAATGTCTGTCTCCTTTGTATTTCTCCATGGGATATTCTCTTGCCCATCAACGTATTTAGTCTGCACCACACAGTACATGAGCATTATTACCCTCTTTCTCTTGAGCACACTTTACTCTTTCCCAGTGTCAAAGTCTTTACAAAGAGCACTGAACTGGGAATCTTTCAGAACTTCTGTTTAATTGTAGAAGACGTGCCAATTCAGGATGCCAACAATAACATACAGTAGATGTTGTGTGTGGTTTTTTCATAGCTATTGGGATAGAGTTTCTTTGACAGACTAGATAATGAAGTAGGATGAGGTGAAGGGCAACTTCTGCTAGATGTGTGTACGTGTTAGAAGCCATGTGGCTGAAAGATTCAAACAGCTATTCAGTGAAAAACAAAAAAAAAAAGTGTCCTGCTAAAATGTTTCGAGTGTCGTTTTTAATTAAAATAGCCTTGACAATACGTAATGCTTCATCCATTTAACAAAGCACAGAAGTTTTAGCCTTGAAAAATTTTGCTAAATAAGGGGCCCATGCATCATGCGTAGATTCAAGGGTTATGTGGTTTTACCATCTACCAAAAGTTTCATTTTCTCATCTTAGAAGACCATATTGCTAGAAGTGTTTGTACCTAAGGCACCTTAAACTTTGGCCCTCATAAGTCTAGAGGCAAGCATAAGTGTTATCAGCTGTCAAACAACTTCTGTGCCAGCTGACTGAGGAGAGTTGCACACCTCTAGCTTGAGGAGTAAAGGTGAGGAATAGGTGCACAGCTACTAATACAATTTCCTATTCTTCCTGTTCATGTTCCTTTCAATTTCTGAAATATTACCCTGAAAAGGGAGTATTTTAATATATTCCATTAAAGATATAATAATTTGATTTAATAAAAATGTAACAGGTAAAATAAACCATTCACAAAGAGTTTTTGTTTTGGGGCATATGTGACTTTAGGGGGGATAAATATAGTACTTGATGCATGTACAGCTTATGCATTGTCAGCAGACCTTTCATTTCACTGGTGACTCTTTATTTAGCACTTTGTGCTCTTCTCCATGATTCCAAAGACATTGGCCTTTAACATGCCCTCTGCTCATGCACATTGCTGAGCAAATAAACAAAGGCTCCAAAAGACAGTTTTTTTAATCAAGATATATCCATGCAGCTGCATGCTGAATTTCAACAGCTCCTGAGGAAGCACAAAAGTTACAAAGTACACAACATGCCTTTGACAAACAATGTCAAATCTAGTGAAGACATACTTATGACTGATGACCTAGATTAAGTGAACTGAGAGTTTTAGTTCTACATTGACAATACTAATTAATATGCAGCCATTACAAATAGCTACAGACATTATATGACTTTGTTGTGTTTGAGATAAAGATTATCTCGTTATCACGAGCAAACAGATACAATCCATTTTAAGATTATCTTTTAATGTAGACAGCAGAATATTATCAAAATAGTCTTCCATACCCAAGCTACATGAACACTTTTCAAAGGCAAAAGGCTAGGACTGCCCTCATACAAGGAAAAAAAAAATCCTCATAGTCTGTGCAGCCTTGTGGCACTTCAGCCTACTTTAGATTATTTGAATACTCTGAGACATTTTAATGTCTTCTCAGATTTAATTACAATAAAGTTTACAAAAGAGTTACATAAGAAAGGAAAGGCCTCCTGAAAATAGAAAGAAGGATGAAAAATGTTGAGCAAGTAAGAGTAAGAGGCAAGGGAAGTCAGTATTGCCTTAAAAACACACATTTTCCCAGCTCTGCTTTTCACTTAAGTGAACTTCGGCAAATCATTCTGCTCGTGAGGAAAATTTTCAGGTTTCTGCAACAGGGAAGAACAGTGATTCTGTTGTAATATAGACAGACACCCCGGGAACAGCTACTCCTTCTGAAGGTTTTCTTGTCTCACCATTAAAGCTCTGAAAAGAAACGTGCCTTGAGAGAGTGCCTTGTTCAACAGCGTCCAACTTTCTCTAGACTTCACTCCAGCAGAAGGAGCAAACGAAAAGGTGCTGTGATGGCACCAGTGACAACACACTCCATAGACCCTGCTGCTAGGCAGAGTTACAAAAATACCAGATAAAGCAGAGAAGGAGGAAAGGTCTGAGACTAGTGCAGGAATTCCCAGGGTTCCTTATTTCATCTCTTCTGCAATGGTTGACTCAAAGCAGTCAGCCAGAATGCTGTTCCCAGATACATGAACCGTCCCTTACACTATTCTGAAAGAGTTAAAGCACCATCAAGAAGGTGTACGTGTAACATGCTGGAGACCTGCTTTTCCTGGAAGATGTTTGTCTTCAAGTTCAGCCTGAAGGTGTACTATCACTCTCTTTCATCTATAGTTCTCCCAGTGGATAGAAGAGATGTCCATGAATTAATTAAAAATTTTGCTAAGTCCTTGGAAGCATGGGCTTATACCGCTATTGACATATTAAAAAATACATGAATTAAATAAGAAAAATACATGCTTAACTTTGCACATACCTTGACACTGATGAACTACATATAGACAAATGTAATCTTTTATAAAGTAAGCCATTAAATGTTTTTCTTGTTTTTTATTTTTCTGGCACATCTGAGATTCTTTTTGGCATGCAAACACATGTATTCATTACTTGAAGCTGCTAAAATACAAGGGTCGATAGTGTGCTCTGTAACAGTTTTCATCAATTCCTTTTACAAATTCTAGCTGCCCGCCAAATGTTCAGCTAAAAAATCTTATCATTTAGCCCTCTGTTTATCTGCTTATTTTGGTTTTTTTCCTCCCTCTTGAAGCTGGGAAAAGCAACAACATATGTCACTTTTCATTTTGTAAATCTGCTCCATCTTTTTGCCATTCTCCAGTGGCTCAGCAAACAATGTTTCAAAATATACTCCATCCTTAAGAATTAAAATAAATAAGAATACAATTTAATATAAATATGCATGGGCTTTTTCTGCCCTGGCATGTGTGTTCAATCAAATTTTGTTAAGACTGACACACTATTCTGTAGGTTCATGGGTAGAAACAGGCTCACTGTTTCTCAAACCGTTAAACTGACTCATTTCCATGTTGATTCCGGACATATCAGTGTTATCAGAGAAACAGTTCAGCGCTTCAGTCTGGTTTTGCTGAGACGTGCTTTACAACTATCACATCAAACCTCTCTGTTCCAAACATGCAGTATCTCTTTTTTCCCCTTGAAATAACACTACCAGCATTAATAATAATGACATTTTTCTCAGTAAAGGTATTGAAGAAGTTTAGCATGCATAACACAAACTTGAACTCAATCAGAAATCCGCTACATAACTGGCAAAATTATTACCCTCCCTCCAGCATTTTATTGTCAAAAATCCCTAGTGGAGTGGTAGTGGTTAAAAAATAGCATTCTTTAACAAAGAAGGAAAGCCATCTGTCTTCTTTATCTTTTACAAGGCAAGTACCACAGATTTAGTGGCTACTCATCAGTGATGCCTATTTTTTTCCCTTATATTCCCTACAATCTAGAGAGCCATCTCCCTGTGCGGATGGGTGGTAAACTTAGTATTCACAGCTCCTGGCTTACATAGTTACCCATTTTTCCAAACAAGGTAGGAAAGTAGCTCAGACCGGGAGTGATAAATGTTTTTGTTTTGGTTTGGTTTGTTTTTTTTTTTTCCCCGGATTAAAAAAAGCACTTATCAGAAGTACTTTCAAATAAAGTTTTTTTTAAAAAAAAAACCAAAAAATTGCCTTACGCACACTGTGAAAGTTTTCCAAAAAGCAAGGGGAGCTAAAAAAAAACCCATTGTGGCTCTAATGCTTTTTAATTGGTGAGGAACTCAGCAGAAAGTTCTGCAGTGCATGTGTGCATGTATGTACATGGGCACATGCACAGACGCATGTGTAAACAGGTACACGTGGACATATATTTGTGGTTATGTATGGTCTTGTGTGTGTGCATCAATGAACACACTTGTAACAGAGGTTTAAGAAAACAATATAAACAGGATCAGTATAGATTATGTAGTATTTCAGTAACGCTAATAAGCCAAGAATAATTGTTGCGTATTAGAAACAGAGAAAATGTCCTTTACCTTGTATTGTTACATTCGCAGTCTGATCTGCCACGTGGCCATCTCTCCCCTTGGGGAAAAGCACTGCTGTGAAGGTACATGACTGCATAACTTCAAAATATTTATTGAACTTGTTTTTTAACAAAATAATCTGCTTAAGTCATCTCATGGCAAAGGAAAGTTCAAGCACAGTGTTATATTAAAATTGTCACTACTCACCTCATGAATGAAATCACAAGAAAAGCAGAGTATCATGAGCTTCTTACTTTTTTCTATGTGCTGCTTTCACGCTCAGCCTGACTTGCTACATGTTCATCTCTGTGGTTTTGCGGGTAGCAAAAGAATCAGTGGATGAGGGCTTGCATCTGTGCAGGTGCAGTGTACTGTCTGGCCAGGCTTAGTAATCCTCTAGAAGTAATCTTTTTACGAGCCAAAAGAACTAGCAATTTCATAGATCTCTTAGATAATGAGCTTTTTGAAAAGTACTTGTCGGACTGACTGGTTTTGTTTGTCACAGTGTCAAACCTTTGGCATTCTTTACACATTTACCTTGAATATATTCCTGAAAAAAATGGTCAGCTAGTGAGGAAGATGATGATTTGAATCCTCTTGACTTGTCAACTGGTGTACATATTGCACGATTAGAAATTGAAACAAAATCACAGGTATGTGAAACACACAAATGCCAATAAGCAACCATATACAGAAGCAAGTACATCAATGCAAACTCTTAATGTCGTGATTGTAAAAATGCAACATGGTGAACTTTAAAAATTATTAAATTAATCACAGCCTAAAATGTTTAAAATCTGGTAACAATTCAGGGAAACTGAACCTCCAAGAGCAGAAACGTCCTGAGACAAGCTTTAAGAAAAGGCTTTTCTGAGACAAGAAAATAAGGCTTACTACACAGTGGCTGTTTGGTGTCAGAAAACCGCAAACACCACCACCATACCACTAACTCTTTCCAGCCTTTCTGTGCCTTCTTTTTCTCAACTCTACAACAAATTTATTGTTGTGCAAGCAGGGGCAAGTTATTGAATTTATTTCATTTTAGATTCTGCAGATAATATCTTTAATGTAGCCATCTATGTGCAATTTTAAATACATTTTGAGCTTCGTAAATGATTTTTTTTAACCACAGAATAAATCCTAGCAGTAGAACAAAACCAAAGAAAGCATTTTTCTTAAAAAGCTGTTTAAAGTTGTTTTAATAATTAGTAATTCCCTATTACACTACTTTGAACCTGAGGTTAACAGAGGATGTTAAGTAAATAAAATCTGGTTAATGTAAAGCTTTAGTAATAACTTCTTATAAAATGAGTATACCTAAATACACCATAAAATAATTTTAAAATTACCTTTTAAAGGAGGAAAAGAGTTAATGTCAAATGGCTGAGGAGACTAAGAAGAAATTAAGAAATTTATTCATTTTACTGGACTATAAAATGAGAATATATTTTTATACTATGATAGAGAAGTTAATGCACAAATTGTATTTTATTACATGCATCACTCGTCCCTGGATTTTCTCAATAGTTGGTCAAGCTAATTGTTGATGAATCTTTCCTCTGCAGTGAGACATATAAAATCAGCAAACTAAACTATTTCTTACATAAAAGAGTGACTGATTTTCAATCATGTTGTGGAGATTGCCAAATGTTTTACGCAAAACTTTATTTTTTACTATACAAAATCTTCTTGGAAAAATCAAGCACTTCACATATAAACTTAAGCTTTTAATGTGAAAACAAAAATATTCTACTAGAAACCTTCTTCCAGGCTTCTGTTACTTGTATTCAAATATTTTTATTTTTAGTCAATGTTTTTCAATTCTTCATTGCCAAAACTAAAAATACTTTCTGATGAGTCTAAGTGCTGAGTAGTGGACATGCTAAATTTAAATTCTACAATACAGCACACTGAAGACATGATCCTTTTTTGCCTATTTGCCTAGGAAAGGACTTGGGAACTTACCCTTTACTTCTCCAGTGTGAACAACGTGCAGGCCAACAGATTTGGAATACTCACACAGTGTGATCTAGTCTTGCTGGATTTGTAACTATGTCATAGAGTCGTAGGATCATAGAATATCTCAAATTGGAAAGGACCCATAAGGATCATCAAGTTCAACTCCCTGCTCCTCCCAGGACTACGTAAAACTAAACCATATGACTAAGAGTGTTATCCAGACGCTCCTTGAACACTGACAGGCAGTAACCTCTTCCCTGGGGACCCTGTTCCAGTGACCTATTGACCTCTCAGTAAACAACCTTTTCCTAATGTCCAAGCTGAACCTCCCCTGATGCAGGTTCATCCCATTTCCTCATGTCCTATTGCTGGTCACCAGAGAGAAGAGATCAGCACCTCTCCCTCCACTGCCCCCCTTGAGGAAGTCATAGACTGCCGTGAGGTCACCTCTCAGCCTTCTCTTCTCCAAGCTGAACAAGCCATGTGACCTCAGCTGCTCCTTGTAAGTCTTGCCCTCAAGACCTTTCATGATCTTAGGTCACTTTCCTCTGAACATACTCTAATAGTTTGATGTTCTTCTTTGTGTTGAATGGTGAGAGACTCACTAAAAACTAATCTGGATGATCTTGAGTTCAGAGTAAATGGACAAGATACCTTGTGACAGCAAAAAACAACTGATGACATCTGAAAAATTTGCCCTTTCTGATTCTTCCTGAGCTAATACTTTTGCTTAAGAGTTGAAAAGGAGGAGTTTCTTCACACCAGAACATCTTCCAGAATAAATATTTATGAAGGGCCAGCCAATAAAGACAGTGTATAAATTTCCCCTAAAGAGCTGGTGCACTTAGAGGTTTTTAACACTAACTAGAGCTCCAAATTTGTAAGATGCCCTTGACTTAATACTTGATTGCAGAAACCATCAAATTATTTTCCTAAATATTCATCTAGAAGTTAAAAAAGTACACCCATGACTTCCTTTCATTGTCACAATAAACATGAAGGGTAAATTCAGTTTGGAAAGCCTGGAACATAACAGTAGAGGTGAACAGAAAAATTCTGTTAAGCAGTTAATTGTAATTGGCACATGTTTACAACAAAATGAGAACTCCATTCAGTCTTGCAGTTTCTTAGTATCCATGTAAAGTTCACAAGACCAGAAGACCAGCATCAGATGTTTAAAACCATAACAGTATTTTAGTAAAGATTTTAGTCAACAGGATTTGTGAAACTGCAAGTTGCGATTTACAGCAATGGTATATGTTTTAGCTTTAAGATGTCTATTTTTTCACTGAAAGAAAATCCCAGAGTCTCAAAATGTCCTTAACATAACCATACTTTTTATAAAAATGAAAGATAAAAGAGAAGTATGTAGCATAAATTATTTAAAGAGTTTTGGAAACTGAAAGCTCTCAAATCTAATTTTCTTTTTTTTGCTGTGTTCCCAGATTAGCAGCCTGCAAGCTTATTGCCATAAGAAAGTATTTATCACAATCTAACAAAAATCTAGCATTCTTGCAAAACATGAGAGCCAAGTAGAATGTGTGGAGACGTGTTTCCAAAGTTCATAAATGGGTTAAACCCTCAAAAGTTTAAACCGTTCCCAAATTTCTTGAAACCAGCCCAAAGCAAATACAAAAAGAAGGGTAGAGAAGGAAGAAGAAAACTTTCCCAACTGATTGACACTTTCCAGCATGCTACTGTGCATTAGTTATTTACATACTAATGCTCTGCACTTACCAAAGGTACTGCATCATAGAGGTAATGAAAATATAATAAATCATTAACACTGGGTGTTATAGGCACATAAAAAAAACTAATTACACCTCATTCTGTTTTTGAAATTGCCATATGTTCAGATTCTAGGATTGGAAACTTTGCACATTAAGAGCTTTTATGTTTTGTTTTATTCTTCTGGATACAGTGGAATAATCTAGAATTAATTCTTCTAATGAATGACATGGTGGCTTGTGACTGCTTGTGAAGATTGCCTGACACTTCTGTTAGAAAAGCCCATTTTCAGATACTTAAACTTTACCAATCTGTAAGATGTAGGCTGATATTTCTCGTGCCACTCTCAGGTTGATTTATTATTTTATATTTCAGCTGAGAAACGTAAGCCATTTCTGAGAACAAGACAAGAGAAAATGTGTTGGTTTACCCACATTAATCGTAGTAGTAATAATAATACTGATTGAAAAAAGGAAAAAAAGAAAACAAAACAGATGAAAAAACATGATGTAAGACACTGTTGAAAAGCAATTTCACAAGAATACCATTGAAGTCCAGATGTGTCTGTCTTGGTCATTCCCAATAAGATGCAGCCAAATTTAGACAAGTTTAAAGACTTAGAAACACAGCTCAACATGGCCAACAAGAGATTTGTGCATGTGAATGACAGTTTCCCTCCTGGCAAAAGAAAATCAGCACTTCAGACCTTGTGAACACCCCATTTGTACTATCCACAGAAAGCCCAGAATTGCAGAAAAATGAAAGATCTCTGAGTTGTTGTGAACTGTAGCAGGATAAGGGTGGGACATGAATATTAAACAAGGAGCCCAGAAGGGAAAATAACAGTTGGAGCCAGTGGGAATGGAGAACACACATGTGGCTGGAAGGGTGACCACATGCCAATAAGGCAGAGAAAAAAAAAATTGGATTATGAGTCAGGAAGAACTGACACTAGCTAAGCAAACAGACTGAGACAAGAAGGAGAAAATGAAGTTTGAAGGACTGAGATGAGTGGTGAAAAAGGCAGGGCAGCAGACAACTGAGTTAGGAAAAAAGAGAAAGATCTGTTGGAGACAATGCCACGTGGATTAGATATAGGACCAGTGAGTCCCACACTTCTATATCACATTTCTTTCCTGGAGCTTGCAAGAGAGACTAAATTGTACCAAATCTTGTGATTTGTTTCTGCATAGCAGCTGTTGCTGCTACTAACTCAATGACAAAAGTGTCCCCCAGGAATTCTGCTCTCTGTACAGCAGGGCAGCTCACTGCTGCCAGGCTCCCTGCTCCACTTCTAGAACAAGCAGCAGAGTGTTGTGCTCTGGATTTCACAGTTCCACAATGCTGGTTTTCTTTCATGTCACTGAGATGCCCATAGACTAGAACCACCAGGCTGTTCCACATTGTTTCTTGAAGGTCCCACTTGCTTTCTCTGTGTCACTTTCCCTCATGCGCGCACACAAACACACACATACACGTGCACACACACACACACAGAGTAAAATTAAATCTGACAAGTCATGCAGATGAAAGCTGGGAAATAGTGCAATTATCGTTTCCCATGTAATCTTAATTCAGCCCTTTGTGCACAGATTTTAGGGTACAGTTTATAAAACTGCTGTGTCATTTTGAACAAAGAATGGATCTGCTCTGGGAAAGAGTGACAGTCATAACTTGAAGACAATGTTTACCTACAAAGGTGAAATGTGGAACGAGGGACAATCTTAGGAAACCTGGTAATAAATGCCAAGATCAGTGAAAAAAAGAAAAGTTCAATGTCCTAAAAACCTACTAGTCTTTTCTGGTCATTTCTAGTTTTGATTTCAAATAAATTCATAACATTTTTTGTTTTTTAAAAAGATGATTACAACCCTTTTGCCCTTTTTGTTCAGTTAGATATTATTTAAAGAGAGTGAAAGATATGTTGAGAAGCTGTTAACTACAAAAATAATTAATGAAGAAAAAAAACGAAATGCTTAAATCCAAACACATCAAACAATACTTGTTGCTAAATGTTTTTCCCCATGTTCTGAGCAAAGACCTTGGAGAAAAAAGATATAATCTTAAGAAGCCTTTTGATTTTGAAAATTTATCCAAGTTCTAGTCTCATGCCTTCTGCAGCTGAATCCTGCCTGAGGGAAAGGGATGAGACAATAACATGCTCCAGACTTTCAATGCGATGCTGGACAACTCCCTGAAGCTGAACTTTTCCTAGGTCAGCTGCTAATGGACTGTTGTTCATTTTCTGGTTGTCTGGATTTACATTCCTGGATGTGACCCACAAAAAAAATGGACCCTCACAATGACAACTAAGATGATAGAGATTGCACCTTGAATGTTCCACATTTGTCGTAATACTGTTACCTGAAAAAAATCCAGGCCCTGCTTGTCTTAACTTTCACACCTAAAATTAGCAACTTGTCAGCCTTCATGTCTATACTGTAGTTTGCAATTTGCACTGTGGGAATGACTGTAATAATCCACTGTGAAAATGAAATATTTGTGAAGTGTTTGTTTTCCATTGACATATCCCATAATAAATCTCCAGAGAAAATGAATAACTTTGTTTTCAGATGTGGGTTTGACTAGTACGCAGTAAATGGGCCACACAATGAGTAGCAAGGAGAAATTGTTGAACAGTTGCTAATTCAACCAAGTAGAGATATC
The DNA here is from genome assembly GCA_009806455.1 of Tetrax tetrax. Lineage (NCBI taxonomy): Eukaryota > Metazoa > Chordata > Aves > Otidiformes > Otididae > Tetrax > Tetrax tetrax. The sequence goes on from WHYT01017492.1 coordinate 833,513, forward strand.
CCACAGAACTATGCAGAAATCTTGTGAGGGGAAGAGAGGAAAACAGATCTCGGAGTGCATGTGCAGAAGAGATGTAGCAACTGGGTTTATATAGGAAACTCCAGTTTCTACATTCCCTACTTTCAGGATTTGTCTTTACTTTTTGTACTCTTCACATTACTTGTGGACAATATAATTTACAGGTGAACAAGCTACCGACTGGTCATCTTTAATATCTGAATTGCAGCACGTCAGCTTCTACTGGAAGGTGCAATTACTTCAGTAAATCCACATTTTTATTTTCAACAATGTTATAGAACACTTCTGGCACACAACCATCTGAGTGTAGGATATACTACGAGGGTCTTTTTAAGGTTGTTTATTTATGTTGGAACAATATTGATTTTTACCCTCTTGATTTTGCTTATGTAAACTACATTTGATGCAGTGGAAGTTGAGCACAAGGTACTGTGAGAGAGGACTAGGTCTGTTGTTGACGTGGTCCCAACACAGGGACATCTGACTGGACAGAAAATCTTCTCTGAACAGTAGTTGCCATTCAGTGATCTATACAGTGTTTCCCAACTCTATTCTATGACTTACAGAATGACTCCATGACTACAGATGACCCTCAAGATACGTGCTTGGAGACTTTCCAGAGGATTGCTCCTTAGTGTATCTACAGCTCTTTGGCCTTCATAGCTGGTTAAAAAAAATGAAAAACAAGCAGTTGCAATCCTTCCAGATATTATGAATCTGAACAAGCATTATTCTAACACAAATGCTTCTAGGCCACCTGCTTGGTTGCAGATCCCTATTCCAGTATATCAATATTGTCTCCACGTACATGGCCACTGAAAGACAGGTTCTGCCTAGTTTCAGCCAAAAATGTAAGAACTTTGTTAGACTACATTCTCCTACTTTAACATCTGAGAACAAAATGGTGAACTTGAAGAATTCTACCACATCTGTTTTCTGGATAGAAGAATCTATTCCAAATCGATCAATCAATCTTTTATATGCCTGGTAATTATAATTTCTTGTTAGAACAGCACTCTTGCTATCAGATAAAAACACATTTTCCTTCTAGGATTGTCATCTGTCAGCAAACAACAATCATGCAGGTTTTTCCTGGCATTTCTTTGTCTGGAAGTTGGTACAAAAACAGAAACAACTTTCATTAGCTGCAGTGGTTATTAGAAACCTCATCTAATTCAAGGGCTAGAAAACATGAGCAATGCTCAGTGACCTAAATTCCTTACATGTTAACACAGAGCATATTTTTGTTAGAAGCCAATATTCTTAGAAGTTATTTGAAAAGGATGGAAATCCAAAAGGAACAGGGAAGGGGACAAATCTGATGTTTTATACAAAGACATCCATGCCATTCCTTCCAGCCCCCTCTGCTTCCATCTCTCTCTCTCTCCTCCCTTCCCCCAGGCACTAGAATACTTCTAGGAATAATTGCAAGATATTCATTACTTAGTCATCTCAGTTGCATTATAAGACATACAGTGTCACTTACAGATCTGAATTCCCTTCACAAATCTTATTTTCAAGGCTGCTTAGTGTATATAGATACGGGAGCCTCGTAGCCCCAGGGGTCTCCTAGTCCGTACCAAAAGATGTATCACAAAAGAAGATTTTCCTTGACTCTTAAAAATGTGTTCAGCAAATAGTATACAAGGAATATGAAGAATAGACAGCCTGTTTACCAAAAATGGGTTAAAAAAAAATGTTTCTGAGCAAAGATTTCTCAAAAACTATGTATCCATTATTCTGTCAAGTACTTGAATGAGGCCTAAAAATAGCTGTTATGTAAAGCACAGGGTATACACACCATACTTTCGTTCACTTCAGTGCAAGTATAGCAAATTCAATAGAAGCTGAAAGTTGTAGAGACAGATCCAGCTATTTCCATGTTATTGGATGTAGGCTCTTCAGTATAAATTGCACAGGTATAGGGAAATGGGAACTAGAAACAAGAAAGGAAATTAAAGGTTCAAAGTAATTTAGGAGACAGTGTGTGCATTAGCAAAGAAAAGAACAATGGTGAAATGGGTAAACTAAATTAAAATACTTGGAAGTTCTGTATTTTAAAGACAATTCTAAATTGGCAACTTCCAAGTATTTTGTACTGTTGTATACAACTTGCTTCATACTAGCCTAGGACAGAAAACCACTTATGAAATAATTCCTCACTTACTTAGAGAAAAAAAAAACCTAAAACAATCACAGTTATGAAATAACAGTCTATGGTTGTCTACAGTTGTCAACAGTGGTCTAGAGTTGTGTTACTTTTAAAATGTCAAGAGATATAAAATAACAAGTGTATTTATTCAGGATTTTATCAAGATGGACAAAATGTGCAACTCAGTGGTTTATTTATAATCACTGGATTATAAACTGGAAAAGGACAGAAAAATTACAGAAACCTAAAGAAAACAGTTTCCTCTATGGTTATGGTAATCAAAGTCATAGAAAGTAAGATAATTCCATAAGGAGAGTACTAAAGACAGAAGCAACCACAAGGAAGGGAAAAGTATTTGCCACTATAATATATCAAATATTCCCCAAACCTAAATCAAGTTCCTCTTACAGGTGAAAAGAAATTCCATTGTGTCTCCAAACTCAATGAAAGAGAAGTAGCAGAAGGAAGTTCTGTAACTCTAAGACCTCATCAATCCTCTGTACCTGTTTCTACATTAAATATTCCAACTGCTATTGGATTAGCTAATACATTCTGAATAAACCCACATTTAATATCAGTTGCCTTTTTAACTACTGTTACCTGCGCATTTTGTTTTCTCAACAAAAGTCACCTTTGGGACTGTCATCAGAACGGCATGTGGTGACACTAAAACGTTGCATGCAAGATCTGACTGTGTGCTCAATAAAAGTCTGGCCTCAATGACCATTTTGATTGTGTCCACATCACTGACACAATTTTTTTTCCCCTCAAGATAACAGTTCCTACTGTCCAAGCTATACTGAAAGTTTCAGTAAACTCTGGTCTTTGGAATGATCACATAATGACTTGAACATGTTTCCTTTGTGGCTGACCCTTCATCATCACTCAAATGTCTCAGATCAAGAATGTATATTTTTAGGGTACAATATGACTACACTGTCATGGTCCCACTAGATGGGTCATCAGTTCAAAACTACTTCAGCTGGAATATTTCAGAATGATTTAGTAGGACCATAGCTTTTAGAAAGATTTTGTTAAATCATTTAGATTTCATAGAATCATAGAATGGCTAGAGTTGGAAGGCACCTTCAAAGGTCATCCAGTCCAACCTCCCTGCAAGAAGCAGGGACATCCCTGACTAGATCAGGTTGCTCAGAGCCTCATCCAGCCTGGCCTTGAACATTTCCAGGGATGGGGCATCCACCACCCAGCTGGGCAACCCAGTCCAGTGCTCTACAACTCTCATTGTAAAAAATTTTTTTCTAATATCTAATCTAAATCTACCTCCTTCTAATTTAAACCCATTACCCCTTGTCCTATCACATCAGGCCCTACTGAACTGGCCTGCAGAAGATACACTTCTTGCCCTTTTGTTTTGACAAAATTTTTTTTTCATGCCAAATTATCTGTTTTCTTCATTTGTTTTCAGCTTGTGTTTAACGTTTCTTTAAAGCAGTATAGAGCAGATCAGACAGTATCTCTTGAAAAAAATAGGAAAAGATTGTGCCTTCTTTGGGGGAAATAAGCATAGCTGGAGAAAGACACGATAGGGGTGATAGGCTGAACTCAAGGCTACAAGAATTTCAAGAAAGCTCTCAAATTCTCTGGCTCATATGCTGACTTCTTAAAGCAGGAAGGAGTACTCACCTGTGCCTCGGAGACTGTGAGAAATTTCCTGGGAAGCAGAAGAGAGCGTGAGGAGCTTGCAGCAAGGTAAAAGACTGAATAGAAAATGTAAATCAAACCATAGAAGCAAAGACCTATCTTCAAGGAAACTTGGCAGGAAAAGAACCAAGTATAACCTCTTTATTTTTATTATTCCTTCTCTACTCATAGTTAGGTACTTCAGAGACATAAAATTTGATGATTTTAAACCAAAGCTGTGTTTTCACAGCCACCCATAATTTCTATAAATGAGGAATTTCCCCATTACAAAAAGCAGGAGGAGGAGGAACAAATCCTAAGACTAGTGGATCTCAGCCATGCAGCTCTCAGAAATTCAAATTCATCTTAAGGTATGTAGTTCTTTCACTGCTTAGCTTATGACTGCTCACACTTGTAATGGCATTCGTCAAACAGGTCCCTTTATATCACAGAAAAAAAAAAAACACAGAAATAACTTAGCATTGCATGGAAAGAAGAGCCAAAATGTTTGGTCTCTTCCTTACTTAGCACTCTGAAATGACTTTGAAAACTTTACCATAAACAGACTTCGTCATAGGCAATGCTTTTTCAGATGTCTATTAGCTTCTGGGTATATTCCATTGCTGTCATAGGTATTCCTAGAGAAAAATGACATGTCTAGCTGAAGGAAGAGGATGAAACACTGTCATCATCCAGACCTCTGTTCAATGAATATTTATTTTCCTTTAAAAATCACAACTGACTTCTTATTTGGCAAGGCACTAATCCCACTTACGTCTGCAACCAGGAAGGCTCAGTGAGGCCATTTTTTTTTCAAAATAACCACTGCCTTTTCACGTTAATGTAGGTCAGCTCCTATTTTTGCCATCTGTGCTCCTGCTGGGAGCTGCCTTTCATCCTTAGGAACTAACTGGGCCTCAAGATCAGAAAAAGTGCACCAAGACAGGACTCCTCTCTGTCAGTTTTTCTTTAGAGCTGGTTACTTGCAGGGCTGTAGGAATGTTTAAAGCCTAAGGAATGTTTTGATTACAAACGTAAGGGAAGAGGATTTTTTTTTGTCCATGTTGAAAGAATACCAATGTGGCAACTTAGAATCCTGACAGTTATGTGCTAAATATGGACTTTTCAGAAACTCAGGAGAAATACTGGGGAGGTGACAGTTGAAAGGCAAATAAAATAATGGTACTATTGGTATAATATTAAAACAATTGGAAAAACAAAATAGTGAATTTTACTAAATCTACATCAAAGATGTATTCAGTTTGGAATACATAACTAAGTTTTGTTTGGATATTTTGGGGCTTTTTTGTATCTCCTACTTATTAACTTACTTTATATAACTACATTCTAAATTACAAATATTCTATGTAACAATAGTATGAAAGAAAACAAAGGAGGTAAAAATCAACATATCAAAACAAACATATCAGGAGAAAAACCAAAAGATGTCTATCAAAATCCTGAAGATGACAAGTCTGGCACTTAAGTAATAATAAACTACACAGCAGAAAAAGATGACCACAGTAAACTGCATGTTTCACAGATCTGTTTAATTACTAAAGCTTCATACAAGCAACTACATTCTTGTGTAAAATCTGCCCTTTCAGTTTCTGTACAGGTATCCGAAATTTCTCAGAACTGCAGTGCTGGTAACATACTAAAGGTAAGAGCTGATTTCATTAAGCTAATCTTGCAGTTTGGTTTAGATTACTGAAAGAACATTTTGCAAAATCCTGCAGCTTCCTTTTTTTTTTTCTTTGACTCAGTTCCACACAATGCTTATGGTATATTTTCCCTTTTCCCTGATCTTATAATTAGATCACGAGATTTCTTAGCACACTAAGAGAAGAACAAATGAACCAAAGAAACCCATGAAAAAGTGCCTTTGCTTATAAAGCTATCCTTTCTCACAACCCTGAGGTTGAAATGGGAATTTTGTATTTTCAGTGCATAAGCTTTTTTTGGCACCATACTCAAGGCTATGCAGAAAGATTTTTCATAATTACAAAGTGAAAGATTTATTCCTGGCTTAAAATCTACCTATTTTGCCGATTGCCACTACAAATCTAATTGCTAGCAACAATCTACAAAAATCTTAGAGATCATAGAATCATAGAATCACATGGTTGGATGGGACCTATAAGATCATCTAGTCCAACCGTCTTCCCACTACCATTGCTGCCAGAGCTACTAAACCATATCTTGTAGCTCCTCATCAAGCCGCCTCTTGAACACTGCCAGGGACGGCGATTCCACCACCTCCCTGGGCAGGCCATTCCAGTGCCTGACCACTCTTTGGGAGAAAAAATTTTTCCTCACATCCAACCTAAACCTCCTCTGGTACAACTTGTGGCCATTTCCTCGGGTCCTGCTTGTTGCCTGGGAGGAGAGGCCAAACCCCTGCTCATCACAACCTGCCTTCAGGAAGCTATAGAGTGCAATGAGATCTCCCCTGAGCCTCCTCTTCTCCAGACTAAACAATCCCAACTCTCTCAGCCGCTCCTCATAAGACTTGTGCTCCAGACCCCTCACCAGCTTTGTTGCCCTTCTCTGGACACTTTCCAGGGCTTCAATGTCTTTCTTGTAGTGAGGGGCCCAAAACTGAACACAATACTCGAGGTGCGGCCTCACCAGCGCCGAATACAGGGGGATGATTACCTCCCTGCTCCTGCTGGCCACACTATTTCTAATGCAGGCCAGGATGCTGTTGGCCCTCTTGGCCACCTGGGCAGACTGTTGGCTCATGTTAAGATAAGAGAAAGGATGTATGATTAGCCACCATTAGAGGAGTAGTTAGTGTCTAATAGCCAGATCCAGATCCCAAGCTACTGACGAACTCTTGTATCTTGCTAAATAGTGATTCAAAGCGCCGGATAAGATCATCAAGAAGGGTGTTACTCTCTAACAGAAAATCATGTGGTGACTCCTCTAGAAAGTTCTACCAGTGACTGCTCAGGTGGAATGAACCACTTACCATAAGTCTGTCACCTTGTCAAAGCAGATGTGTTACTAGTAAACAAGATGGTGTATGGTGGCCACAGGACAGAGCAACATGCTACAGGTGTGCAGGTCTAGGCATCAAAAAAACCCCCCAAAACCAACCCAACAAAAAACAACCTGCAAAACTCAATAGCTTGAAGTGACTCACAATTTTTTCTAAAATTTAGAGAAGTAACCAATCCCAGGCTTTGTGGAGAAAGTGCATCATGCTCAATGGAACACTACCATTTCTTGCTAAGATTATTTCATTTCAGTACTTAAACATGTTAGGAAACAAAGACATGCTCACACTTAATGTAGGATTGCAGAGCTGTTCAATTCTACTTACTTCTTGACAAGGATTCTTCAATATTTTCAGAATTGGACACCTGAAAAAACATACAAACAAACAAATGGAAAAAAAAAAAAGAAAAAGTATACAGTGAGTACTGCAAAACCCTAAGTATCTAGAGTTTTGTTTATCATTTCTTTATCATTCGCATGTAGCTGAAATGATTAAGTTAACAATTTATTCAACAGATACACTGCACATACACACTACAGTTGTGGGCTTGGTTTGACAGCTCCTTTATGAACAATAAAGAAACTCCCATTACAGTCAGAAGAATGTTTAGATCTGTTCATGTTTTTGGATGTGATAAAGGGTATATTATGCTACTATTTCTATTCAGTCTGCTAATTACCATGAAGTAGGTCATTCCATCAGTTTCCTATTTCATATACTTGACTTTCATGGTATTTGTCTGGTCTTATTGCTGATGAATGAGTTACTTTTCTTTTTTCCTACTTGAGTCTGCATCAGACTTTTGTATACCAATATAAGTAGCATTTTCCATAAAAGTGATAAGTTTCCACTTGGCTTTCTGTCAGGCTATTTTAACAAGTTCTACTTAATTTCACATCCCAAAACTCCTGAATGTTCTAAGTAAGATTTAGTCCGGTGCGATAATTTTATTTTGTCTCAGTATTTCTTCTGTTATGATTTCCTGTGGAGACTTACATTGTTGTACTTCAGAGCATAAAGAAATACAAGAACTCTAATTTAGTACTTACGGAGTTTATTTTTTTACTTACTATTCTCTCACCAACATGATGGTAGACAAAAAAAAAGCCTGAGGAAGATCTGATTCAAATACAAATTAAATTGTGCTCTGTTTACAGATTTATATATAGATTATACTGGCTGTTATTTAATTAACCTGTAGAAACCTTTCAATTTTTTATTGTCCTTCCAAAATACCATTGCTTTACTGAATTTCTGATTCATACATCACTCTGCAAATTTACAAAGTTTAACTGTTTTTTCTGCATTTTGAACTTTGTGCCCTGCCTATTCTTTCACTTACTCTAGCAGCTAAGCCATATGACGTATGTAATTTAGCATGATCAAATCCTATTTTACACTGTTAGAAACTCAGGCTGCTAAAGTCATCAACTGTATACACAAGAATTAGAAAAAAGTTCATGCTATGCAAAAATGTTCATAGTCAGTTATGATAAGAGAAATATTGTCTTTAAAAAAGTGAAAAAGGGAATGACCAGTTTGTCCTCAAAATGAAAAGACAAGATATCTATAACTAGATTAACAACTTTGTTGTTTTCATTCTGGTACTCAGAAAAATTATTTTCTTTTTTAAGAAAAGTTAAATTAACTCTATTAATCAAGCAGTGGACTTTTGCTTTACTCATACACGCATATTCAGCGAGCTAAGAAGGAAGGAAAGGTTCTTAACAGGGTCATAGTGGCAAAGAACCTTTTTATTTATTTATCCTCAAAAAAAAAAAAAAAAAAAAAAAAAAAAAAGGAAGGGACAAGACATAGGACATTTGCCAAAAGATCTAACTGCCTGTAAAGCTCAAAGGAAAGGAGCTCACCTGCAGCTTAAAGGATATCTGCAGCAGACAGAGCATTCTGGGTAAGGTTCTACTGTCCTCTAGGAATGCAGGTACTCCTGGTGAAGGACTGTCATAAATGTCATGATGTCATGCACAGATCTATTAGGAGGGAAGTTTTGTTAAGCTGTTCGTTTTAAGCAGTTGTACATCAAGTCAGTTTACACCTAAATAATACAGTAATTATGTCCTCATTTCACTCAGGGTGTCTTCAGTATCAGGACTCACACACTAGGGAGCAGAATCAGTCATGCCTAATGGCATTCCCTATTTGCATTGTCTTATTTAGAGACCACATCATATTTAACTGATTTAACATTTTCCAATTAAGCAAATTTCAGACAAAAATTATTTACATTTCTGATTCCATTCTCACTGGAGGCACGGTCATTTTTCTGTCTTTAGCACAAAGTAGTTTCAGACATACTGTGGTATATACTGTAGTAGTGAAAATTAAATTACATAATCCTTTTGTCTTGCATTTTTCTGCTGCAAATTAGCACCTTTGTTAACAATGACTGATAATACTACTTATAAAGATCAGCAGATTAGTATTGCTTCAAATTTTCTAATGAAGCTGGCTTTTCAGAAAGATTGTCAAGTGTATCACAATCAAAGTTTACTAACTGAGCTGATGAAAGATTTCATTCCAAAAATGTTTATATTAATTCATTATTTGTTACAGCTACAGCAGAGAATATCTGACTTAGTAGGATTTTTAGGTTTTGTTTTAAATAAAAATATTATGGAATGCAATCTCTTTTCATTACTCTATAATTTTTCTTCAAATCTGTAACATATAGAATGGAAGTATCTAATACAACACTAACGTGCTATTCTGAAAAAAAATAATGTTTCCTAAGGAGTCATGTTTCTTTAGGAAATATCTTTTTTTTTTTTTTTTCACCAGAAGAAATAGTATTTTGATCGGTGTTATATTGGCCAATTTACCAATCAATCAATAAAAAAAAAAGCTCAGCAAATGACACTTTTATAACAGTCTAGGGCTTTTATCTGTTCAATTTAACAACAAAAAAAAAGAGAAATTTATGTAGTTCTAAATTCAGCAGGGTGTAGTTTCATTTGATTCCTGTAGAGCTGATTCGGCCTATCTTATCTAATTGGAATTTTCAATAAATTCATTTAAATGTTAAAATGCAAAGGAAGTTACCATTGCCATTTTTAAGAAGCCGGTATTGATTTTCATCAATAGAACCAAATATCAGTATAATTATTTAACATAGCAGCACAAGGAAATATTATATCACTCTGTAATTTCAGATAAATAAAAAAAAAAACATATTGAAAAGTGAAGTCCCAAGCTGCTTCACAAGGGAGCCACAGGAATAAGAGAATATTACTGGATTACAAATAAAACCAAAACACCTCTTTTCCTCCCTCCAAATAAAAAGTCAGTACACCTGAAATAAAGTCTGTTTGGTTACTTAAAATAAAGTATATGGGAAGTGTTGTATATCTTTGAACACTCTTCCTCTTTCTCTAAGCATTATTGATTTCATTTTAAAAACATTACTTTTGATAAAGTAGGTTTTGCAGTGAAAAGTCCCTTGAGGCCTGGGGAGAAGTAGAAGCATTATCTTCTAAGAAAACTGTCATCTAAGAGTATAATAAACTAAGTGAAATCTGTATATGAATACATATGTTAAAACAGCAAAATACATGTGTTAAAACAACAAAAAATTACAAATGGATTAATTAATGCTGATTTTGTAATCACACAAAGCACCTGCAAAATAAAAAAGTGGTTTGCATCTTTATCCCTTCAGTTTCCAAAATATGTGTACACTGTCCTTGACAGTATTTGTGTTAGCTGATACCATTATCCTTTACTTCCCCAGTTATGTTATGTTGCATTTGTATCATGTTTATATTGTAAATGTGGTATGATGCAATTAAGAATAGCTTAGGTACATCTGCAAATTAGGTTTTATTAAAATTTGAATAGGCTACCTGTGAATATATAGGCAAACCAGCAGATAGTCTGTGTTCTCCCATGCTGTCATGTATCTTATCTCATCATTTTTCCCACATCATTCTTACACATTTTTAACAGGGAAAGAGAAAGAAAATGAGGGGTATTTTCTGATTCCCATTCTTGCTTATATACAAATATTAATACTGCTCTCCATATAACTGGGATGATCAAAAGGCAGAAGCATCTTTTCTATTATCGCTGTTGCTCTTCTCCTGGTCTCTGCAGAGACAGAATTTATAGCTTGATCTACTGGGATGTAGGTCCTATGGTATCTCATGCTGTTTTTCCATACTGACAGATGGTATCTGGAAGCAGAAAAAGACATGGAAAATATTTTTTTTTTCTTCAAATGAATTACAACGGAATCCTTAGAGCTATGCATTTTACAAAATATTAAGATTTGTCTCTGGAAGACAGAAGAAAGAAATATGACAGGGTCAGATTTAAATGTTAATCTAAGTTTAGGGACTTTTTAAAAACCATAAACAACTATTTCACAACTAACATATCTCATCTGAAAAATGAAACAAAACAAAACATCTGTATCATGGAAAAAACCACCAATCTGTCAGGGAAAGAAAAAAGATGGCAATTGCACTTGAACAGATTTACTACTGTGAAATAAGTCATATACATTACAAAAACATTCCTGATAAAAGTGACAGATCCACCATGCAATAGTACTGGCTCAGCAGCCTTGCTTAAAATGTCAAATTTCTAGCCCTGATGTGCTGGCAACCTGGGTGGACACTAGTTTAAACATCAACTTTCTAAATCTAAACACTCTCAGACCAAGTTATTATTTACACACAATTTATTATGCTGGTGTGTCCAAGTTAGCAAAGCCAAGATAATGCCTGAAACATCAGTAGAGATCAAACTGAGGAGCTTAGCAGGATAATTACTGTTGCGTTTTTACCCACTTGATAGCAAAGTTAGCTTGACTTAAGGCATACACCAAAAACACTGTACTGGCGTCCCTTGCTATGCATCTGACCACCTAGCTGTGTCACAAGGAGCTCGGCAACCTTCTTCTGCTCCCTGAAATGCTCATTCTCACCTCCCGACTTCTGATTCTACTGTTAGGGGTCACCATTGCACATAAAGCTTTATGATCTACTGAAAGCAACTGGAGGTAGCTTGAGGGACCACTGTACAAGATGCCATTCTTTGCTACAAGTGGTAATGAACTGTGTAAAATCCCACTAAAATAGTTAAAGTTGAAGGTTGATCTCATTTTCTTTTACCATTGGTCACAAGGTCACGAAATTCCAGGTATTGCTCTTTAACCATTTACAAGACCACGAAAAAATGGAACAATGCTCAGGTTTCCTGAGCCAAGTTTATTCAAATCATGAAAACATATTCAGTATCTGTGTTTTTCTTTAAGTAATTTCTTGTTGCTGTAATACCAAAGACAAAGAAAAACAGAGAAAGTGAGATTCCCATTTCTGTAGCTGCCGTAAGACAGCAGAAGCACCAAAGACAGATTCCATTCTTCCGCACATAGTTTGTGATGTGCTGCAGCAATTTGAGACTTTCAGTAAAACATCCTTCCTTGGTTCACACAATGACGGCTAGATGGATTGGGTAAACCTTCAGCTGATGTAATCTTTCCTGAGATATTATAGCACGTATGGGTGTATGCATTTATGTATGTATATATGCTACAGACTTTTCCAAATGCTCACTCAATTTTAGAAGCTCTAAGTGCAAAGCTAAGACTTGCAAGTACTGATGTAATAATGCTGGTTGTTGGACATGTTATGCAGATCCACCCTTTGGCAGACAGAATTCAGAAGTGCACCTGATATTTTCAGTATTTACTTCCTCTCCCTTTGACACATTAATCTGTGTTGGAATAGTCAGACATTTCCCTCCCCCTTCTTTGGCTGATGTCTTAGCTGTCTTGGCCAGTACACAATAGAACGGTGCGGCTGAGGCAGGGGAAATGATACATAGCTGTCAGCTGGATTAATGGAAAGAATACACACCCTGGAAATTATGGTACTTCGGTATTGTTGCACAGAAAAATCCTTACATCTAAGATAACATGAATGCACCCGTGCTCAAACAGATGCTTTCATGTAGCCTTGTACAAAAGCTGCTTTTAGGCTGTCATGTGACGTGAATTTTTTCAGTCTGTTGATGATAAGGTATTTGGGCAAAGTGACATTTTATGTACTTTTGTTGTGTCCAGCAAAGCATCTCTGTTACTACTGTATTCTACAGCAGAACAAAGCCCTCAGGCAGCTGCAGCAAAGGAGGTAGGACATGTCATATTCTGGCTAGAAAAGAATTTCAGGTGAAATTACTTTATGTCATAAAATCATAGAATCACAGAATAGTTTGGGTTGGAAGGGACATTTAAAGGTCATCTAGTCCAACCCCACTGCAATGTCACTGCATTACTTTTCAACAGAATAATTTTTCAACAGTACCATAAATACAGGCTTTCCTTTTAATTAATTGTTTTGTGGAGAGGGGCAGGAGACCACACTTTTACCTTAGGAGTTCAGATTTTCACTGTGGCAAGTTGACTGTTCCAACAACAAAAGTCCACAGAAAAAGTCTGTAGGAATAGGATAAAGTTGTCCTCCTTCACTTAAAGGTAACCATCTAAAAGTAATTGGAACATCTAAACAAAAGGGGACCTATTTTCTAAATTTCTCAGGGGTTTAGCTCCCACAGTCTTGGAGTTTCTTAATATCTAATGCTTGAAGTTAGCTATAATTTTGGTAATAGGTGAAGCTAGCATAAGATCTCTCTCTTTCCAATGGTCTTTGTGAAAAGATATATGTCACAGCTCTACTTCATTGTAGAGGCATCCATTTTACACTAAGTGGCAAAGTACTCCAGTAAGGACAGAGGGAAAATCAAGAACAGGACACTCTGGGAACCAAGGTTATCTCTGGACTTACTCTTACAACTAACTCACCATAGAAGTTTTAAGTGAAGCTTTTCTGCTGAATGGCCACGCTAGAGGAGACCTCTTATATCTTGATTTTCTTATTTTCTATATCTAGAAATGTCACCACAGATTGTGATCTTTCCTGCAGTCTTGGTGTTGTAGGAAAACTCTCAGCCTTATCCAGCCACTCTCTATGAAATTTCTAGGAAGTTAATTCTATTCTTTTATACAGCCATCAGAAAGCTCTGTCTGTTCATTTTCAACCATAATCAAGCTGTTAAGAGTATCGGTGCTCTGATTAACCCCAAAGTCAAGGGAGCCCCAAGGTTTTGGAAGGAGCACTGGAAACACTTGCATCTTTCAACATATTGGCAGACAAAAAGAGCATTTGGACAACTGACAAAGGAAGGGAGCACATTAAACACTTCAATACCACTTACTGTAAAGTAAATCCTGAATGGCAATTCTAGCACCTTCCTGACCACCACAAAGAAATTTGGCATTCTGTTTTTTGTTGCCTTAGTAGGTAGCCCTTGGGATGGTATTCTCCATCAGAGGAAATGATGTCCAAATCCAAGTAAGCCAGTGCTAGAACAAATCCAGATGGCAAACTTAACACATGTATGTATAAAAGTTAGGGCTGTGTTATTAGGTGATTTACCAGAGAAACCCAAAGAGGGAATTTCAAGGCCTGGAGACAGAAAACTTGGATATTGTCTCCCATCTTTCTTTCCTGATCGTGGCAGATATGATGAGAACTCTTTGGGGTTTATTTTGTTGAGAGCAAAAATTACGTTTTTTTTCCCTCCACATTCACATTGTCACAAAAGGCATGCAGATTAGGCAACAGAGTGAGTGGAAGCAGCTAACAGTTCTTATTTACCAAACACAGGCCTAGGTTAAAGATAAGATCAAGACTGGAAACTTACAGGCAATTCTGACATTTACCTACCGTTTTTTTCTGTTTTGGTCACATTGATACATGATTAGATCTCTTTTAGAATTCAGCATGTCTGGGATTGTAAATCCCAGTGGTTGTGGTTGCTGGAAAAATGCCCAGGGGATGGTAGAATTTGGACCCCTGAGTCTGTTGTCTGGTCTCTGTGCTTGCACATATAGAAACCCAGATACAGCTATGCTCTGCAGTCTAGACCAGCCCTTTGGATGTAGGTTCCTAAGGGAAAAAATACACCTCCTGCGTTCTGTGTAAGGCACTATGCAGTGTACTTCTGAACACTGTGAAAATATCCAGCTGTCCTCCACTGAGTTAAGCAGCACTAATACACTGGAGTCAAGGATAAGCCAGCTTTCACTGCACAAACCATGGCTTGTGAAGATGACAACTGAATGGGTTCAGGCAGATTTTATTAGCTTTCAGGAAGTCTTGGGACACTGTATTGATCTACATTTTTCATTTTTTAATGGAAGATTTATGTACCTGTGAAATATATTGGCTCATCACACCAATAGATAGACTGGTGCTATGATTCTTGCCGGAACATATTTGGTTGCTGAAAGCTCTGAGCTGAAGATAGGGGTAAAACAGAACAATGTTCTCTCTTGCAGTGGTTTGCATTTGTTTAATGAAAAGACACTGCATTGTAAGATAACTTGGGTAAATATAGCTAAATATGCAGAAAGTCAAGGATGTACTTTATATCACTGTGACATCAATTATCCTGTTCCTCTCACACAGCACTTTTCTGTATACTTGCGTAAACCTGGGATACATCCAGATTAAACACATTCTTGCCTGTGTTGCCTTTTTTTTCCAGATTGTTCCACTGGAACTTGCCCAATCCAATTTATACTGGCTGACTTAGGAGTTTCCCCTCATGATATTTCTTCTGGAAATGCAGACTTACAAAAAAGGTCATGGTTTACATGTCATTTTCCCCCAATAACTGCCTCCCTCTCTTTATTTTTAAACACAAATTAATATTTTGTAAATATATTTGGTGGGGAAAAAAAATATCTAACCATAGTGGTCTCTTACTGCTGGCAGATAACACTGTAAAGACGGAAAAATCAAGAAGAAAAACAAAAATACATTTGAAAACTAAGAGACATAGGGTTTTATAAAGATCACACTAATACTGTAGGATTCAAACAAGGACCTTCACTTTGTGCTGATTCTGAAGCTATCCACTTTCTGGAAGGAAATTAGTTGAAGAAAAGATAGCAAGGAGACATAGAGGAAATGGGTCTCTGATCCCTTGGAAATTACTAATGAGCTTCTTCCTGCTCAAACTCATTTCTATTTGGATGGTCCCTACGTTATACTTTGTGGGCAGTGTTAGGGTTATGGGGTTTTATTGTCTTCATTACTGGTTGTTCTGCACTGGTCACAAGATACATCACGAGTTAGCACTTTCACTGTAACACTTTTGAGTAATTTTTTCTTTGATGCCATTGTATGAGGGATATTAACGTCACAGGCACAAACATCCATACAAACTTCAGAAACCGCTGTATGGATATTTCTGCAGAAGACATTGTAAGTTAATTTCTGCCAAAACTACTAGTGGGTCAGAAATAGGAGTTCCATTTCTCATGAATTATGAGTAATTGAGTAACGGCACAAACGATTTACAGATTTTCTGTACACAATGAAAAAGTGAAGGCCTACATTTTAGCATCTTTTAGTATAGCTTAAGTCCAAAAAATTTACATGGGGACTTTTGCACCTAATAAATAAACTGCAGTACCAAAGAATTTACTTTGTTCCTTACACCTGCCATAACACCAATGTGGAAACAATAACAAATTTGGATTGCCAATTCAATCAAAGAATTATACAAGGCCTTTTTATCAAAGAAGACCTCCCATATTTCCACTTTGAGAATTTAATTGGGAGCTACATTTCTGCATGTCCTCTAAGCAGTGCTGAATTCAGAGGATGGGTGTGACTATGGGTATTACAGACATTAAACAATCCACTAGAAACACATTTATATCTGATTTAGATATAGAAGAACTGGATTTTGGTTTTGGTTCACCTTTGTATTTGGTTATTTAGCTTCATTGTTTCTAAATGTTATACTCTTTACATAGTTCTGAACATAAAATACTGAAAATAGTATTTGATTGGGCCTTCGAGAATGAGAAAAATAATAAAATCAAATAAAAGGGAAGTGTCCTGCTGTTTGATCTGACAAACACTAGTATCCAAAGTGGAACATTCTGACATACAAATTCTTCTAACTTTTAACTGTTCCCATTAGGAATAGGCTGACAAGCTTGAAACCATGAGTCTATTAACAAAGTAAACACCAACAGGCTTTTCTCTATGTACATATTAAGTTTTTTGATCACAATGTTGTACAACAGCTCAAAGA
Source organism: Tetrax tetrax (assembly GCA_009806455.1). Lineage (NCBI taxonomy): Eukaryota > Metazoa > Chordata > Aves > Otidiformes > Otididae > Tetrax > Tetrax tetrax. The sequence goes on from WHYT01017492.1 coordinate 850,465, forward strand.
CAGAACACTGAGAAAGGACTGATCCAAGTCTGTTTTACAGCGAAGTTACTGGATGAACATTGACTTCTTTATTTTCATAATTAAGGCTAGGAAATTAAAGAAACATAACTATATCAGGACAAATATAAAACATTATTCCTATCTACTTCAAACTCTTGCAAGCTATTGGATCAAATGAAGACAGTGGGTGTCAACTGGAATGATTCTTAGTGTTAGTCTAGACTCAGATTAGTGGGAAGAAGGACACAACATTGTCAACAGGATTAAGGAGAAGAGACTGCTTTATTATTACAGCAGAGTTATTTGTTGAGAGTTTCATAGTAGCCAAGCTAATCTGAAGATACAGAGTTCACAATGCACAGTATTGTTCATTGCATAACTGAATGCAAACCACAGTATGGTGTGTTATATTTCAAACTTTAACCGCAAAGTGATGTAATAGAAGAGTTTGATATGTTATCTGATAATAGACCTATAATCAGCGCAAATATTATATTTATTTGCTTTTGCCTGAGAACTAGAAAATTGTTGGCAGACCTAAATTGCTGCTTTTTCTGTTATTAAAAATGCAATGAGAGAAGAGGTCTGAATGCAGGTCTGAAGGTCCTTAAAAAACACAAAAGCTCCAGAAACAAATAAGCAAAACTCTGCTATTATATATTGCTATACATAGGGAAAAAAAGATTACAAAAGTATCTCATTTATCTACACATTTAATTTTAATTTTTGGGGGGTGTATATGTACATATACATTGACATAAGTACATACATATATGCATATTTGTACATACATATTTGCATATACATAGTTTAATATGTAAATAAAATTAATTGTATAAGTTTATATAAAGCAGTTTTAAGTGGAATTTTTTGTAGTTGGTATGAATTTTAAAACCTTTTTCATATATGTGGTCTTATAAAAGCAAAATCGACATTACTAAACCCGGAACCTCAAAAGTTGAAGAATTGTGCCCATTTCAAAAGAAAGCATTCATTTACTTATCCTCAAGTTTGTACCCATGTAAAAAAATGTATTTCTGCTGCTGTTTATGTTAGATTAAGCCAAAAGCAGTGAATCCACCTTTTTTTTTTCTTTTAAAGAAATACTGGGTTTTTTTTTAATATTAGTTTGTAGATACAGGATTCTTTGGCCCTGGTAGGCCTTTGATGCTGATCTAACCACTCTTGTTCCCAGCTTTTCCCCCTCTCCATTCCTTTTTTAAAGAAAAGGAAGCTAATTGAAAATGATCCAGATGAGTTACATTGGAATTAGAAGAGTTAGTTAGTCATTAAACAACAGATTTGTAGCAGAATGGCTCACAGTCTGTTCTCATTTACTTTCTTCCTTGGGATTAATCCTATTGAAATCCCAAGAATCGCTTTGAGTTACACCCCTAAAATTAAAACCAGAATTAAACCTGTGGATTTTACAGACCGAATCACATCATTGTATGCTGTTAGTCAGAAGTTTCTGTGTATAGGCACTGAAAGTCATAAACCTCTTATAACAGCAACAATTTTTAGCCAGTTTTGATCATCTTTTAATACCAGATGTTCTTGGTCCCAAATGAATGTGAACTAGCTTATGGTTTTGTCCCCAGGAAACACAAAAATCTGTGGTTTTGCACTGTTTGGATGTGAAACTACGTGATACTGAATAGACTTCAGGAAAATTTGTTGTGTAGCAAAGGAATGAGTATTTGAAATGTATTATTTTTTTTAATATTTGAAAAAGCAATATTGTTTTGATTCTGAACCATGAAGTAAATCAAAGTAATTGAAGGATTATTTTGCCTGTAGAAAACTGTTTGTAGCAATGTATCATATGGTAGAAAAGTAAAATGAAAAGGTAGTGTTTTGCTAAAATCATTACCAGTTTACACTGTAGTACTTGATTTGTAGTGCCAAATCTTTGATTGTACCAAGTTATAGTTTGGAAGGTACAGAAAATCTGTTATACCTGACTCTATGTATTTTACTTAGCTCAATAGCACCTGCTCTGGAAATTCAAGCAATAAAAGCTACCAAGTAGTTAACATTCCCTACTCCTCAACGAATAGCTTGATTTCTTCTTTGGGAAGACACATTCAGAATCACAGGTAAGGGATCAGAAGGCTTTAGAGTGGGTAGAAAAGGATAGGTCACAGAGATGAAGGTTGGAACGTTGCCCAGAAACTTTTTACCCGACTCCCTGGGCTGGTGCAGCAGCTTTGGGTACACCTACCTGTAGGAAAAGCTTAATGATATAAGCACTGAGTTTTGAAGCTGAAGGTTGTTTAACAGAGAGGAACTTAATGACTTCTCAAATATTCCTCTTTACCCGCAGCAAGGGACATTCTGTTTCCAGCCTTTTGCACAGTCTTTTAGCATAGCAAAAAGCTTAAATCATTCAGGAAAAAAGATTTACCCTAACTCTGCACATCTCAACATCCCTTTTTAGTTTTTTGTATGACAATAGACACCCCTAGTGACATTAGGCCCAGAACTGTATGAACATAAGAGATAACCATGGCTAGAGATTGTTTTAAAACATGGGTTTTTTTCCTGTTTATGAGGTTGGTGGAATTTAATGGCTTTGTTTGCCTATTCCTTCTGGCTACAACCATGCATTTCCAAAGTTTACCCAGAACTGTCTGGTTTACTGTAACTTTGCTTCTATCATCCATAATGACACTAGTAAAGACTAATGTAACTGCCCAAGATTCTCAGATGCTTAAGTGTTAGAAACTCCAGAAGAGAAAATACTTTGTTTTTGTTCAGAGCTTGTCCTCCGGATGTAATCATTATCACTATTTTAAGTCTCTAAAATCTAGTCTGCTTTTCTGTTGGTCTTAATTTGAAGGAGGAGTTGCTGTGGTGCATTGTGCTTCTGTTGACAAGAATTGATAATCCTTAACATAATGTGAACTAGTGAGTTTATCTCCAGGAGAAAACATAGAGTTTGCCTATCAGAAACAGATGTATCCCAGGTCAAAATCATGCCAATCCTGAACCACCTCTTCCAAACTCAAATGTCCTCCAGTCCTGCCTAGTTCACGTGTTATCACACCAAAACACAACTGAACTTTTCCTTCCAGAAGTACAATCAAGTATTTTTGCTATTGCCTCTAAGCCTTTTGAGCTTTGTGAAGTCTAAGGCTGTAGACACCATAGTTTGATGAATAAGAAATGGGAAAAGAGAGATAGAAATTTATCACTCTTTTCCTAGAAGAATACCCTTCTCAATAAATGAAAGATGGTCTCCTAAAGTACCCTTTACAAACACCTAAAAGAACCTTTGGATCCATAAAGCCAGATCTGCTTTTGTTGTGTATCTGAGGATTTCTTAAAACTATTTGTTAAAGTAAGAGAAAACAAGAGGAAAAATGTTTGTGCTTATGTTTTTGTTGTAGTGTGGGAAACAAGGAAAATAACAACATCTTGGTTTTCATGAAAGGGAGAGTGGTCACTGGTTTTTTAATAGGTTTTACTAGCACACACCCAAAAAAGATCAGAAGCAAAAGTGCATGCAGTCCCTTGCTCCCAAGCTAAGTCTTTCGGGAGCATAGTCTTTTTTAGAAATCTAGTAAATCAGATGGTCACATTTAATAGTTTCGTGGCTGTTGAGAAATATTATTTCATCTATATTGCCCAAACCAATAGGAAATTTTTCAAAACAAGTAAAATATTTCAAAACAGGATAAATTCCTTTGAAGTGAATAGTGATTATGCAATCTACCACAACCCTCCAAATGTCTCAGTCCTTTTCTCTAGTGACCATATTAGAGGTCACTACATACTTCAGCCTATGTTCACAGCTTCTGTGCAGAGCTTATAATTAAGGACAACAATTATTCCCCATTCCAAGTGTTGTTTTCTGGAGTGGATATACTGTACAGAAAGCAGAGCCAGAGTATTAACCCATGTCAAATGCACTATCATTGATACATCACATACTAAAACCCCTTTTCAATTGACATAAGTAATACTGGAATTGAAATGTTGCTAGGTTGCATATATCACAGATACAAACCAGAGCTCTGCAGTTCCCCTCAGCTTAGTAATTAACAAATTTATAGGCTAATACAACTTTAGAAGTCTAAAGTTCTGGATCTCTCGCCAACTCATCTCCAACAGAGTTGGTCTTCTTAAGTAATCATTAAAGCCGTTAGGTGATCAACCACCAACATGATTAAGTGTTACAGAAATGCTGTGTTACAGTGTGAGGTGTTATAAAGATTCCAAGGAGATCATCATGAATAATCCTATAAGATGATTCCTTTCTTGTAATATGGGGAGGCAAATGATGTGTAATTGAGAGTTTTACATTAAAGGTACATTTCTTATTCCAGAATGATTCAGCAGATGAGGTGTAAATGTCAAACAACCACAATGATGTCATCCCCCAACATGTAAATCTCTGGAACAAGACCCTGGCAATGCAGGTAATTATGTTACTGTACTACAAGTAAGCCAAATATTGTTTAAGCGGTTGTAGCACAGGCTTCCCTACAGCAAGCCAAATGGACTTGCCAAAAAGTCCTCCTAAGGCTTAATAAATTATAAGTGAACTATGATCTTTATGTCAATAAAACAGCTGAATCAGCCTTTATACCTCTAGAAAGGATGCAGTAACACAACAAATGTTCAGGTGACTTACCTAGCAACACTATACCAACCAATCTTTGTGTTTGCATGATTCAAGTAAAGGCTTCATCATGGTTTTTTTTTTATTCGTATGGGTATACATGGATTGTCTGACAGGAAGACTCTTCATCATTCCTATATTTCATAAGAGAAAATGCAGATATAAATTACTCTTCTCCTGGCAGCAGTGAAGAGTAAACCCCACCATCTCAGAGAGGAGAGGATTTCCAGTGAGGTATGCACTTCCAACGCAGGAAATATTATGGAGCTTGTCCTAACTCCAGATATTTTATATTTGATTTGAAAGTTTCACTGCTGAGTTAGCATTTCCTTCCTAGATAGCTGTTGCCTCTCTACTTTCAAGAGCCATGATACATACTTCAGAAGAATAAGCACAACAAGTAACGCCATGCTAAGTGATAGAACAGAATTCTTCCTTGGTTTCATTACTTTCTGCGCTGGTGAGGCAAGAAACATCTATGCCATAGACACCATAACTGTATTGGAGATCATTGTTTCTTATGGGTCAAGAATAATGTCTCTAAACAGTTCTCTCATCAGCTACACTTATGTTCTTGGATTTCAAAGGTTCAACTTAAATTTGAAATAAAATTTTATTTTCAATAAATTTTTGTTTGGGTTTTTTTTTTTATTTCATGCAAACTCAAGTTATATTAAGTCATTAAGTTCTATCAGTCCATAAAGTTTAATTTAGCTTCTTACTCTTTTTCAATGTGTCATAAATATAGAGTGAATTTAAAAAATGGACAGCAACCATTAAAAACCCAATCCCTCTCCCAACAGTGAAAATAAGAGACAGGATACTTAAGCCAGATCATATTCAAATTCCTGCTTATGCATATTTATACCAGGGCTATGTCAACATCACCTGGCAAACAAAACTTCCTTCTCTTATAATAAAGTTTACCTGCAGAATAAATTGTATTTAAGATAGTACAGCATTGAATTTGTGCCTACATTTTCAAAATGTATGGCCAAATACAATTCATTTAAGCTTCAAAGATCCGATATAGAACCAGTGTGTTACAGGGAGAGAATTACTATGTCAACAGTAGAGCACTGGTTTATCCCGCATAAGCAGACAGCCATGCAATTCTAAAACTATATACGGATATTTATATATATCAGTTTGGGCACTAAAACAGCCAGACTCAGATTATGTTTTATTTATTTTTTATGAGTTTAGAGCTTTCTATTATGCTTATCTTTAAATTATATTAGTCTTTTAATCAATTAATAATATTCCCACAGTAAGGGCAAATACTGTTGTAACCAGATTTACAGTCCTGCTCCCTTCCATCCTCTACCCTCTTTCTTATGATCATGTCAGAGGTTTAACTTACAGGTTGCTTTTTTGTACAATGATTAATTAACAAGGAAATACATAATCTAAGCAATTTTAAAAGGATAATAGATTAGTGAAATTTGACTAGCATTGATATTTTCTATTTGAGTTAACTGTCAAAACCCAAAATCTATTTAACTTAAAATGCTTTGATAAATTGCTTATTTTGCAGTTTGAAACATTGAAATATTGTTATCTGAATATTCCAACTATTAAGAACAAATATTTAAATTATCTTATCAAACTAGAATTTTTTCTCTTGTCTTAGATCATATAAAACAAAATTATTTGTCTGAGGTTCCAAGGATTTGAATTTGAGTATTTAAAATAACCCCAATTATCTTTTTTTTTTTTTTTTTGCACATCATTTATCTTCCATGAAGATCCAACATTTTAAATACATATTTTGTTCCATCTTAAAACAGGAAGAATTTTCAAAGATCGTAATATATTACAAAATGAAACAAAAATAGTTCATACTTCTTAGTAGACTTGCTGGACTACATCTTGTTTAATTTAAAAGCAGCATTAAATGAATTACATGTGACATACTACTACTATCACATCAAATGGTGACCTTTTTTTAAACAAAAATATCTCTTGTTGTCAAACTTCATGTGGTATGTTTAACTTACTCCCTGTCAGGATTTGAACGTCCGCTTCCAGTGGTTTCAGCTGGGCAAGCAGAAGAGTAGAAAAAGATATTGTGGTCGCAGCAAATGTAGTTCAGATACAAAGAAGATAAGAAGTACTAAGCGACAGCATATTGCCTTAAAGGGAAGCAGTCAGGAACTAGAAAACTCCCTGTTCCTGGCTGGAGTCTGAACTAAAGAACAGATGGGGCTGGAGAAAAGTCACAAGGACAAAACATGAAGAACAAGAAGGTAATTGGGAGTAATCAGCATGGATTCACAAAGGGCAGTCATGCTTGACCAACTTGATAACCTTCTAAAAGCCTGGCTTAATAAAAGAGGGGAGAGCTATGGATATTGTCTACCTCGAGTTCAGTAGGACTTTTGGCATTGTCTCCCATAAGATCCTCATAGAGAAGCTGATGAAGTAAGGGCTAGATGAGCAGGCAGAGAGGTGGTGTAAAAACTGTCTGAACAGCTGAGCTCGGTGCTGTGATCAGTGGCATATAGTCTAGCTGGATGCCAGTAACCAGCAGCGTTCCCCAGGGGTCAATATAATAATAATAATAATAATGAAGATCTTCATTAATGATATGGATGATTGGGCAGAGCATACCCTCCACCAGTTTGCTGATAATACCAAACTGGGAGGAGTGACTGATACACCAGAAGGTCGTGCTGCCATCAGAGGGCCTTTCACAGGCAGGAGAAATGGCCTGATTGGAACCTCATGCAGTTTAACAAAGGCAAGTCCAAAACCCTGCACGTGGGGAGAATAATTCTGCAATATTAAAAAAACAACAAAACACAAAACCCCCCAAACAACAGAAGAGTGCATACGAGAAGTGCTATACTACCAACTTGTTTTCATTTTCTTTGACAACAAACCACTACTGTGGTGTTGTGGTTTTGCTTAGTGAGGGGGGCCTAAGGTGGCAGCTTCTGTAGGAAACTGCTAGAAGTCTCTCCCCTTTGTTCAGTGGACTCGACCGGGCCTAGGGCGGACCCACTGCTGGCCAAGGCCGAGCCGATTGGGAGCAGAATGTCCCGTGATAGCGCCTCTGCGATAATGTATTTAAGAAGGGGAAAAACAGAAAAAAAAAAGAGAAGAGAAGATGTGACGAAGCTGAGCAAGGGCAGAGGCCCAGAGGGGGGAGGCGCAGGCCTTCGGGCCTTGCAGGCCTCACCCTCTGGCCTCTCGCCAGGCGGCCGACTGGGCCCAACTCAGCCCAGCCTGGCTGCAAGAGGTGGAGAGGAGAGGGATGAATAAGGTGAAGAGATCCTGAGAGGCTTTTTGAGGCTTCTGCCAGCCCGTTGTGAAGAATGAACTGTTCTTGTGAGAGAAACAGCTGCAAACACCAAGGTCAGTGAAGGAGGGGGAGGAGTAATCTGGCTCCTGGCCAAGATTCCCCTGCAGCCTGTGGTGACGACCATGGTGGAGCAGGTTGTCCCCCTGCAGCCCATGGAGGTCCACGGAGGAGCAGAGATCCACTTGGAGCTTGGAGCCCGTGAAAGACCCCGCAGAGGGGGAGGTGGATGCCTGAATGCGGCTGTGGCCCATGGAGGGCCCGCTGGGGCAGCCGTTCTGGAGAGACTGCACTCCATGGAAGAGATAACCTACGCCGGAGCAGTTTTATGAAGGACTGTGGCGTATGGGTGGGACCCCACACTGGAGCAGGGGAGGGATGTGAGGAGTTCTTCCCCCAACTGTGAAGCAGCGGCGTACAACAACACATAATGGACTGACCGCGACCCCCATTCCCTCTTCCCCCCTGTGCCGCTCGGGGGGGGGAAGGTAGATCATGTTAAGCTTGGGAAGTGGGAGGGGTGGAGGAGGTTATCTTGTTTTTCTGTCTCATTATCCTGCTAGTTGTAGTAATAAATGAATAGTTTTTCCCCAAGTCGAGTCTGTTTTTGCCCGTGACGGTAAGGATTTCTCCCTGTCCTTATCTCAAACCTCGAGTCGTTTTTTTCTTAATTATCTCTCTTCTCTTAAATTATCTCTCCCTATTCTCTCGGAGGGTGGGGGGAGTGAGAGAGAGACTGCGTAGTCTGGTCCAGATCGGGGCTAAACTACCACAGGTTCTGATGAAAACAGAATGTTTTCAGTTGTTTTTCAAAAATCTTTAGAGGGAATGTCTGCGAAACACAAGGTCAGAGTGCAATATGCACTAATAACTACCTTTTGTAGGATGTTTATCACAGGTTAGAAAGCAGAGATGAGAAGTAGGTAGGGACAGCAGGGGAAATGGGAATGTATAAACAATATAAAAAAAAGTATCGCTTCTCAGGATCACAGTCCATTGTTAAGCTTTTCCAGCACAATTTACCAAATGTTTACCTCAACAAGTAGCTTTCTGTCTACTTCCACCTAACCCTACCTCTGATACATCAAAGGAAATGGACAAGGAAAACCAGACAGACATTAGCACCTACCTTCAAAACTCTCAACAGCTGTGAAGCTTGAAAATCCTAGATATTTAACCAAATAGTTCTGGATTTTGTATGGAGTGTATAACTTGGGACAGGCAAAGGGACATGGCTAGGGTTAGCCCTTCCATCTTTCCATCCTCTGCACCTGTAGAATTCAGTATGACACTTGCCCACCTATTAAGTCAGTTTCCTGAGAGATGTGTGGCTACTTTTTTCATGCCAACCTTCAGTCATCAAAGGATAGGGCCCCAGGTGTTTAGTTTTTCTAAACTAGACATAACACTGACTAGTCTTTCTCCTCATTTCTTTAGACTCCTGTACTCTGCAAACTAGTTTATTTGGTACATTAGCCTGATTAATTTTAGATAATCTGTCAGATGAATTACGTATTGCACTTGTATAATATTCAGCACAGTATGATTTTTATTCATGTTGTAATGACAGTGTAACACAAAGTCCTTCTGTGTTCCCAACACAGAAGGACTGAGCGGGTGTGTGAGGAGTATTTGATATCTTTGATAAAAGCAGCTTTGTAAACTATTAAAAGTGCAAAGGAGAGATGATATTGTGGAAAAGATAGGTGAGCAGGGATCTGTTATGACAGCTGTTCTTCACGTAACAAATATCTTCTCTACTTTCCTTATCTTCTCTACAGGAAAGATGAATTATATTTGCCTCTGTCTTTGGATCTGGGAATTTGTGGCCCAGAAGTATACCATCTGACATTTATAACATGCTCATGGAGATTGTCTGAAAAGAGTAGTAGTCTGGAAAGCATACCTTTGTTGCTCAAGTGCTTCATGCACAAGAGAGGGACAAATTGAAACCATCAGATAAATTACCCAGGCACCCTCTAGCACCACTCAGACCACACTTCCACATCAGAAACCCTGCAAAGACCATTCAAAATACATATCTGTCTGACCAAAATCTAAGACATGTCCTGGGATGAAGTCAAAACTCAAAGCATCTTGCCAAAATCTGCTTTTTAACAAAAATTCTGAGAAGAAACTTTTTCATTAGCTATGCAATATAACTGAAAAATACAGTCAGATCTGTGGTTTTGTATGGTTATCTCTGAAATACTTGAATGTCTGCTACCATAACCCCAGCCTGGCTAAGCTAACCCAAGATTGGATAAATTTCCAGATACCAAACAGATGCTTCCCCAGTATATTGCTAGCCTTTGTGTAATACAAGACATACATCAGTTCCCCTGGCTTAATTAACCATTGCTGTACATTAAAACCAAGCTCCATGTTGCCTTTCATTACATGCCTAAAATCAGAGTTGTCTTTATCAGAATGTTAAGGAGAGGGGAAGGAGAACTGTGTTTAATATTTTCTAAAGTAATAATCGCTACTCTTTAGCACTTTGAGATTAGGGAAATAAATGCTACATTATAGGAAGAATCATTATCGCAGACTACATGTGCACAAAAGCAACATTTTCATCTCCCCTCACTGAAGGGTTGCAGGGTTGTTTTTCACCCCTCATTTTCAGAACTGGAAATTTTTCTAAAGTATAGATTTGTGGGACTAAACCCTCTTGACAGAGGAAACAATTCCTCACAGTTCATGTGGAAGATTTTGTTCATTTGGAAAGAGCAAACATTACAGAGTGTGATTTTTTACACTAGGAAGTCAATCAGATGCTCAGAATATAGTCCAAGAATTTCAGAATGCTGAAAATTCTAGTCAGAATTCTAGTGGACTTGACTACACGTTTGATTTGCTTAAAGAGAAAGATGCTCCAAAGTAATGCGATGTGAAATTGAGTCCTATTTTTCCACAGGATTTTCCTTTCATTCTGAATTCTCCTAAGTTTATGTATATGTAAAGATATCAACTAAAAAATTGCAAGAACAATCAACTTCTAGGAAGTTGTTTTTATATTGTCAATGCTACAGTAGTATTTTAAGAGAATGCTTTCAAAAGCTTACTGGATTTATATCTGTCTAAGAAAGTAATGCTGGATTTTCTCTGCAGCGTATACCCAGAGTCAAGAGATATTTTGACCTGCAATGGATATGCAATTTCAACATGACAACATGCATTTCTTATTGCATTTCTCCAACCACTGATGTCAACAAGATGCTTAGCTTTATTTTCAGTGATTTTGACAGGTATTTTCAAGTTTACTCTTGAAATGTTCCCTGTAGGGTCTCTTAAATGAACAAAGATTTTAATTATATGGGGAAAAAATGTTAAAAAATGGACATCATCCACTATTTTCTTCCTATTACTGTACTAAGCTGAGATGCCTGCTCATATTGTATACATCTTGCAGGAGGCTGGGCTAAGACAGTTCTCATGAAGAATCACTTTCCTTTCTTTTTCTTTTTCTTTTTTTTTTTTTTTTGGTGAGGGGGCAAGTTGTTTGGGGTTTTTTGCCAACATAAAGAAAATGGAAACTGCTTTTAGAAGTGATAAAGTGATCTCTTAGAAAAAATTGCACCAGAATATCTGTATGCCAGTTATGGTTGAGGGAAGAGAGAGAATGGAATCTTAAGCAGAGTTCAAGTTTATTTTTAACCTTTGGATTGCATCTAGCCTCTGGAGCCAGATTGTAAACTACAGAATTGCTGACACAGTCAATGAGCCTCAATGAGCCAGTTGTCTGGGCTAATGTTCAAAAGGAACACAATCTGAGCTAAAGGATCAGAGAATGAGAGTCAGCAAACTTGTACTGGTTTACACCACTGCAGCATATGTACTTATTCATATTAATCATTCTAGAATACTGCCCCCCTTTTCACGTGAAACAAGCATGTTTTCCAGTTTAAGCACTTTATCATGATGATCATGAAAAGTTTTGTCCTCTGAGGTTTTACTGCATCTTACCAGTAGACACATACTTACCCAGAATGAGCAATGTCAAAGATTAAATGGGAATGCAGGCAAGGACTCCTCTTATTTTACTTTTTCCAAACAAATGATCACAAATACCATACAATCAGAAGATCAGTGTTTCCAACTCAGAGCCTCATTTCACTATTGGTCTATAAGAGTATTCATTTACTTATTTTTTTCCTCAGTTACAACTTGGATCTCTTCAGAATTCCCTCTCCCCCTACCTCCCTCCCAGTCTGTGTTATCCACGTCAAATGAGTCACAAACAGTATTAACAAGTCTTCCAGCCTTTTCTCAAGAAAAAATAGTCTGATATTATTCAAAGAGATCCATCATTTTGTATTCCTCTAGTGGAAACAATAGTAGTTTCTTTTGTCTGTCACTGCACACCTTGAGGAAGAACCACACAGAGCATGTGACAGCTATAGGAAGCTTGGATGAATTATCCTGCATCTCAGACACAGGAATGTTTATTCTTCTCTACTTGGTGGTGTGTTAGCCAGGCTTACCTCACCATCAGGTGAGCACCTGCAGAGAGAATGTTCTGAGGCTACTTACACAATGCTTTTCTGAGCTAGAGAGCATCTCTATATCAAAGTGTCTGAAAAAGTAGGTAATGACTCCTTTAAAAGGTACAAATATACTCAAGCAACATCCACTATGGAGCAGCAGAGTGGTATTTCATTTGAGTAACAGTAACTTCTATTTTGACAGGAAAACAAAAACATCCTTCAACACCACTGCCTTAGATAGCAATGTAGACAATGTAAGTTTTCATAGGTTCCTATGTTCAATGTGGACATGCAGCACTTGTGTACTACTTGAAACTCATAAAAATACTCACTTTGTTAGTCGAATGAAGTGTCATTAGTAACCGTCTGCAAGCTCCTACACTTTTTTTTTTCTTTTTTTTTTTTAAGGGATGATTGACACTTTTTGCCAGAATCTGATCAGATCTGGTCAGATCATATTTCGTACACATTCCATGGCAATAAACTCATTATCAAATCTAGACATACGATACTTTAAATGTCATCAAAATCAGCCATCATCTTCCTGAGTAGCTCCTGAACCTGGCCTAGCCACTTTACTATGGTTTCAGGGAAGATATTCTGATAATCGGGTATACAAAGAGTGATTTAATACAAGGAGCCCTACAAGATCACATACTAATGAAATGCTTCACTGTTTCTCAGCCTATTCATTCTAAAATATGCATTTCTATACATGGCAACAATGGAACAGAATTACTTGTGTATAAGACAAGCATCATTGTTCTGAAAGGAAATACGGTCTTAAGGGGAGGAATACCTATACAGCTCATTACTCTTTGCATAAAGAAAAGTCTTTCTTTGTATGCAATAATATCTTACAAAAGGAAAATAAGAATGAAAAAAAAAGAGGCCAGGTGTCATAGTGATTTAATATAGTGGTTTTATGCTGTATGTATGTTGTATTTATAGTACTGTTTTGGGATTTTCAACAGACACAAATTCACTCATAAATATTGATATGACCAACAGGTAATTGCAGATGCATGGAGCTCCCAGCATTTTCAGTGAACGCTTTCCAATGTCGTACAAGAATCCTGGAACTCAGCAGGGCTGGCTCGGTGTTTCCCAGAAGTGCAGGAGGTGAGTTTTGTAGCAGCATTATTTCTCTTCTTCCAAACAATGCCATCCATGTGGGGCCCAAAACATGAAATCTCCTGTCCCACTCACTGAGTGCACAGCCTAGATCTGTGCCCGCCTTCCTTTTACCTGCTTATCAACAGGAAGTGAAGGGTACAGGAAAGTATGGGATAGCAGAGTACCACCTGCTAGGAGAAGAAAGGCAAAGGGCACAGCCTACAATTAGACTATTTTCCTCTCCTTTCTGTCCTTCTATCCATCTAATCATGATTTGTGACTTGCACGATTTCTTTTGCCTTGGTTTGCTGAACTGCACTAGAGATTTTATTTATAACATCTGGCCGTTGCTTATGCCAATGTCAGAAGACTGCCATTCAGCACTTGGAGCTTCTTTTTCAGCTACACCAAGACAATTTTAAGATCCCTTTACATTAACTAATCTTAATGAAACAGAGAAGTTAGACTGCTCATCTTTTGAGGCTGAGGAATAATCAGGTTCTTCACTCCTTGATTATTAGGACCACCTTAATAATCAATACAGCTGTTATAACTAATCCTTATGATCTCGGTGAAAGAGCATTGCTTCCTTTGTGAGATTCGAAGTTTCAAACTACTTCCACTGTTTCTATGAAAAGTTTAAGTCAGTGTGTAGTCACCATGTCCAACCCTGTGCTAATATAGGAAGTAATTCAAGAGCACAGTTGCGTGTTAGCTATTCAGCCTCTTAATATCGTCTCACACTTGACGTTTCACATATATCAGTTACCCTGTGAGGAATACACTGAACAGAGTTTGGTCATTTTTAACTACACCTAAAAATGAATGCAAGATTCCTTTTTGCTATTAATAGTGAGAATAAAAAAATAAAAGCATTAAAAGGAGCAAGAAAATCTTAAGGGCTCTGGCTGATCTTGTGTTGTCATTTTCGTAGAAATTTTCACATAGTCAACACAAAGGTTAAAAACCACGCAAAGTTACACCATTAGGAGAAGAGTGTTTCAGCTATTGTCTAAGGAGAGAAGATGAAAAATGTCAGTGGGAAGGTGTTTCAGAAGCAGCAGCCCTTACAAGAAGCCTGAGTAGCAGAAGGAGAAACACTAGGGAACAAGTCCACAGGTATCAAAAATGTTACAGGTCCTCTGAGTTTTACATACAGCTCAGTAATTCTGATTTAGCAGAGTTGCACATACTTAAGTATTTTGAAATATTTTGACACATCAGCAAGGATGCCAGGTACACAGTATTTTCCATTAGGATTTGAAGGTAGTAAGGGAGAGATATCCGACCACTTCTAGAAGCATCTAAATAGGAAATAATGGAGGAAAATCAAGCCTGGATCAGTGATAAGAAAGTTCCATTAATGCAGGTAAATTAAAATATCATGAAACACAAAAACAGAGTAAATCTATTAGTATCCAATAACATATTTCAGAGAGCACTCTTTGTGTTAAAAAAAATTACTCTAAAGGAAGAGGCTTTGTAAATGTGGTAATTCAAGTAGAAGTCAGGTATTTCCTTTTCTTTGGAGGAATAACTATGTTCAGCTATTGTATATATTGCACTAAACAGTTCATAAATTTAATTTAAAAAGGCTCAGTGTCCTAGAAGAACTATTCCTCGAAAAATGTTGAGCATGAGAAATATCATAATATTAACTTTAAGTAGTGTTCAAAGGTAGAATGAACATTACATACCCTCTATGTTTGCATTGGTTTTCCTCCCACTCCTCTCACTTTGAATCCCTCTCATTCAATATTGAACTTCATCCATGCCTTGTATCTGGAATGATGGCTGCTAAACCAGCCACTGGAATCCAAAGCTTCATTGACGAATGAAGTCACAATTGTGTTAAGGGAACATCTGGTTTTTTACAAGACTGAAAATGAAGTTACAGGAGATGATATTTCCTCCTTAAAGTGTTAATATACATTTTATTAGTAAGTTTTGCTTCCATGTGAACAATTTCCTCTATACTTTTTCTAAAATAGGCAAAAAACCCCAAAACCTAAAACCCCCTACAAGAGTGACAGGTAGACTAGCCTTTCTCTTGCCATCACTTATTTTTTCTTGTATAAGTAACATTGGCATACGCTATCAGAATCTCGTTTCTTCTTGGGTGTCTTACTGCTTTAAGGCAACTGGATTATGGTTCAGCTGACTATGCATTTGAGGGTTTTACAGTACAAAAGACTGTTAAAAGATATGCTTTCAGTTCTGATGTGCAAGAGATCTCTGGCTACCAAGAGAGGCTTCCTAAGATAACAATATTTTCAGGAGGGATCTACAATCTACGTTAACACCAGCTACAGATGCTGTGATCAGATCTTGTATGTTCTTAGTTGAGTGAGTCTAAAGTACAACAATGTATTTCCTCTTGATTTAAAGTTCTACACAACCCATATCTTAAAGACATGATATATTTTCTGTGCCTTTGTAGCAATTACCTTGTAAAATACAAGGAGTTTTAATTGCAAAATATGTAGTATTGGTAAAATTATTTCCATTGAAAAATTTAGTGCCCTAAGACACATCTCTACCATTTATTTCTACAGGACTCATTTAGAGGAAAACTTAATTCTTGACTCCGGATTTCACTTTTCTTCTCAGTATGATTGCTGACAATCTCTATCCTTGTAAACTGTCCTTTCACCATTTGATGCAAAAAGTCTGAAAGTCTGGTAAGGAACAAGACTGCTTCCAGCTTTTCTTTCCTGTTTTATGCATGGAATTTTTATGTAATGGAAAGTTTTGTGGTTCAGAGAGACTTACAATCCTCAAAACTACCTTGGACCAATAATGGCCATGTCAGCTGCCGAAAACTGAATGCTGCAGTTTAGAGCTGAGCCAAATGTTCATCACCCAGTCCCCTGTGGCCAGCTAATGAAGTACAAGTTTATTTTTCTGTCGGCGCACAAGGTAGATTTATTCACAATTGAACCATGACTATACTAGGGAAACTCTGAAGACAAAAGTTTCTCAGCACAGTCTTCTATTTATTCATTCTAGTACTATATAGCCTTTCATTTCAGATATCTTGTATAGATACATGCTTAAATTTAGGTATGTCCTTAAGTCTAGCAATCCTCCGTATTATCTGACATGTGTTTGCAGCAAAAGACATATTTATGTGTTTCCTAGTATCCAGGATGAAATTAATAATTTACTACAATGCCAAATTATTTCAAGATTTAAATCCCAAGTCTTAACTATATTGCTGGATAAATGTAAGCTTGTTTGGTTTTTTTTCAAGAGCAGCGCTTGAAAAGCCAACAATATTTGGTCACACAAGCTTTTTTCTCTTGCTGAGATTTCTGGAGAGATAAGAAGAGAAAACAAGGACATCTAAAGAATATTGCTACAGAATTAAGGATGTTGGATTATTTGGGTTATATTATAA
Source organism: Tetrax tetrax (assembly GCA_009806455.1). NCBI lineage: Eukaryota > Metazoa > Chordata > Aves > Otidiformes > Otididae > Tetrax > Tetrax tetrax. The sequence continues at coordinate 867,402 of WHYT01017492.1, forward strand.
TCCTATAAATCTAAACATTTTGATTTGGAGTTGCAGAAAGATATTAATTACAAAAAAATCAGTCTCAGTTAGAAAGTGTTGAGGCTGTTATGTATGCAGAGGGAGGGGAAGAAATATTTCATTATTATTCTTAGTTTTTGTTTTTATCTTTTACATTTAGGGTTAAAAAATATTTATATAACATAACAATGGTATTTCAATTGGCAGGAATAAACACATATGACAAATGAAGCTGGAGACATTTTTGCTTGCCATGTACTTCAAATATGTTTCACAATTAGAGTAGCAATTAAGTGTCACTATATTGTTATGCATGATGTAATCTCAGATGGGAAAATGAAATCAGACAAAATGGTTTTGATTTTGAAGAAAACAAGTAAATGACCAGATTTAGTAATACAACGGCAAGACATTGGAAAATATTTCCCCAGGAATACTAAGAATTTTCTCCCTTTGAGTTCTTAAGACTGAAAAAAATTCTATTAGGAAAATTTAATAAATATGTATATTATTCAATTACACTAGAATAACATTAAAGTTACTTGCCCATCATTAGATTATGAAATAGAGAGGAACCTTGCAATACTGTTGTGTATTGTAGTGTGTATTAGCCAGTTTACTTGTTTCATACCTATGAAAAAGGTCTATTACCCAGGCACTAGAAATACCAAAATTCAAGGTCATATTATAACAGATCTTTCAAGGCTTGATTAAAGAACAAATTGTCTTCCATCATAACTACTTGAAACTAGACCAGACTAGGAGGAAGTGCAATGCTCGTTGGTCTCAGAAATGCTAAGGACTCTATCAGCTCTCTGAGGAGTACTCTGGCCTCATGGAGGAGTATCATTTCTTCACACATCAGACAGATAGATAAAATAATCAGGTACTTTGATTTAACAGAGCTTTTAATTTGCCTGTCAAAATAGGTCCTGGGGTTCTGATGTCTGCAAAAAAAACACTCCATGAAGCAAAAAAAATCAAAGTCTATAGTGGACAGATAGAGTCCTAAAGACAGTTACATGTAATAGTATGAAGAATCAACACGTACTCTGAGAGAGGTTTTACATATGTTATGATAACATGTACCGACCTTAGACAGAATATGGCAATCTAGACACATGACAGAGTCGCCTTCATCAGCTTGACTCTTGCAAAAGTTGGGAAGAAATGTGTTTCAAAATTGCTTCCAGTTCTCTACCCAAATCTACTGATATTTCAACTGCCTGCTTTGTAACACTTTTTATTTTATGGGAATAGGAATTACCAAGACTTGTGCAGAAATATTTTTATATTGAGGCTAAGGATACCTTTACTTGAGTTATGCAAAATATTTTATGTTTCGTACAGATACATGCAAATATTTACACATACATATATGTACACATACACATGTATGTACACATACACACACATAGATATATGGTGCAGGCACTATAAAAGAGTTTTCTACTCCTTGGGCAAAAGTGAAAAAGTGATAAAGCTTTACCACCTGTTAAGTGAGCTATCTTCCTATAACTTGCTGACAATTCCAAAATACACCTTCCTTCACTTGCATTGAAAGTTGCATATATAGGAATTTGCACACCCTAGTGATCTATTGCATTCAGGGAGAGTAGACAATTTCACCTAACATTTTGTTGCATTAAAAATTACCTTAGAAAGAGATTTGTACTTGTCCTGGTTTTGTCTAGTTGGAGGGGGAGGGGAGCTGGGCGACAGTGGCAGCTTCTGCGAGAAGCTGCTAGAAGTTTCCCCTTTGTTGAGTGGACTTGGATGGGTCTAGAGCAGACCCACCGCCGGCCAGAGCTGAGCTACTTGGTTACAGTGATAACACCTCTGTGAAAACATATTTCAGAAGGGGAAAAATAAAAAAAAAGAAGAAGTGAAGAAGCAGAAGTGGAGGCAGAGAGGAGGAGGCATGAGCTTTGTGGGTCTTGCAGGCGTCACCCTCTGGCTTCCCGCTGGGCGGCTGGCTGGGCCCGACTCGGCCTGGCCCGGCTGCAAGAAGTGGAGAAGAGATGAGATGTGAGGATAAACTGAGAGGCATCTGCCTGCCTGTTGTGAAGAATTTCTTGTGAGAGGAATGACAGCGGATTCCCAGTTCAATGGGGGAAGGAAGGGCGAGGAGTAATGCGGCTCCTGGCCAAGATTCCCCTGCAGCCCATGGTGCAGGCCATGGTGAGGCAGGCTGTCCCCCTGCAGCCCGTGGAGGCCCACGGAGGAGCAGAGATTCACCTGCAGCCCGTGGTGAATGTCTGGACCCCATGCCAGGGCAGGCAGATGCCTGAAGGAGGCTGTGGCCCACGGAGGGCCCACACTGAGGCAGCTGGTTCCTGAGGGACTGCACCCCATGGAAAAGGACCCCACCCTGGAGCAGGGGAGGAATGTGAGGAGTTCTTCTCCTGAGGAGGAAGGAGCATCAGAAACAAAGTATGATGCACTGACTGCAGTCCCCATTCCCTATCTCCTCTGTGCCATTCAGGGTGAGGGAAGGAGGTAGAGATAATCTGAAATGAAGTTAAGCCTGGGAAGAGGGAGGGGTGGGGGAAGTTGTTTTTATAATCTCTCATTATCCTGCTTTGGTTTTATTAATAATAAATTGAAGTAATTTTCCCCAAGTCAAGTCTATTTTGCCCGTAACAGTAACTTGAATGATCTCTCCCTGTCCTTATCTCAAACCTCCAGCCTTTTAGTTATATTATCTCTCTACCATTCCCTCAGAGGGTGAGGAGAGTGAGTGACAGAGTATGTAGCTTGGTCCCAAGGTCTAAACTACAACAGCACTCCTTTGCAACAGCTTCAATATAAGGGGAATAGTCACAATATGAATAGTGACAATAATAAACACTTCAAAATTGTCTACAAATACAGCTGAACTTCTACCCTTCCTACATTTCAATATAGTGCAAATAAAGGATTATGATGGAAGAATCCTAACTTTTCTGGTGCTCACATGGTTCTAAGAAGGCCCTGCAATATGTTAACATATTAGCAAACTATTGTGGTTTTGTTATGTTAACAAAGGGTAGAAGTTCAGCTGTATTTGTAGACAATTTTGAAGTGTTTATGATTATTATTATTGTACTCAAGCAGAAGATAAGAGAAGATGTGAAAATCATACTGCCTTTTGCTTGTATTTGATTCAAGATGTCACTATTTTATTTGAGTACTGACTGAAAAGTATATTAATTTCATTTATGCCACTTTTTGGCCCGTAGAGCAGGAAAAAGGCAATTAAACATACTATGCTGCCCTCATTTCTAATCTATGAAATGAGTGCAAATTTCTGAGTCAGTAGCTTCAGCAGGAGCCACAGGAAAAATGAAATTAAAAATATTCAGTCATCTCATGGAACGAAGGAAATTTTTCTCGTAATAACTTGACAATCTATGACAAGCCATTTATGAACTGAAGAATCCACTTATCTGTACAAAGACAGCTTGAAACCTATAAAGCAATTCAATTGTGGAAACAGATTCTTGCCAAAGATAATTCAATGTTCAAAAACGCATCAATAAATAGGCCTTCTGTAACAGAAAACAAATTACATCTCCTGAATCAAACAAGGGTGTGGGCATAATGTCCAGCTGGCTTGTTTTGTACTCTAGGATATTTTCTTGAAATATGAAGCAGGATCTTAGACTGCTGCAAACTTTCAGGATTCATTCAACTGCCAGAAACAGTGGTAATCAAGAAAAACTGTTGTACTGTTCTAGCATGCTTCAACAAACTCAGAAAAAAATAGTTTTAAATTAATGCAATCTGATGATTTGCATAAAATAAAAAAACTTATGAATTTTGAAGCTGTACATTCCAAATTAATTGGCATCAGGGTAACTTAAATTTACTTGTCAAATGCATTATATGACCATGCTATGAGTTAGTATGCAACTGTACAGGCTGAGAGCAGATGAGATGATAAAAAATCACTTTGCAGAAGAGAGCTAAGGAGTCGTAAATGTGAGCAAAAGTCAGCAGTGTGGTCTTCTGATGAAGAAAGCCAGCCACACACTGGGCTGTATTAAAAGAGTGCAACCATTAGGCTACAATAGCTTCAAAGGACGTTTCTTAATCAAAACTTATTTTCGATTTTCTTTAGTGGGAAAAAAAAAAAAAACACCTGCTTAATGAGTATCTTAAACTTTGTAACATGGCATTCTGATGCTTTGGGTATCTGCATTCATTTTCTCCAACAGACCAATGGGAAAGCATCAAATACTGCTCAGAGAACACTTCTTAAAACACTTTTTTAAAAAGTTTGAAAAACCCACCAAACAACATCCTTATCTTCACTTAGTACAATTGCATGAATATCTACACATTGAAGAATCAATTTTGACCAAATACTGGGAACATACACAGAAGCAGACGGTACAACAGTTGTTGTCATGTTTCAATGATGCTGGTGTATTTATTTATATAAGTCTAGCCAAGGTGATAAACTGTGAGTCAGCTACAGGTAAATATGCACATTGAACATCCTTTAAAAATGGCAGCTACGACCAATACTAGTTGTATTAAGTGAAACTAGGACAAAGTTAGGATTTTCTAAATTTTGTTCACACCAAGATCTGCAATATTGCAATTGGTATGTCCTAGGAAAATCAGAATGGTTGATACTACTTTTTTACATTTTGTCTAGACGGTACACATGAAATACTTCCACTGCAGTCCTGAACTTACATATAAAAATAAGTTATCAGCAAATCATTCAAAGAAATATAGTTTCTAATGAGCATTAATAATCTGAAGGGAAACAGTATGACGTCAGGTTTTACTACTAAGCTCTAGAAAAAAGATGCCAACAAACTACTATTCATTTGAAGATGATAATTTTTCAGAATTCATGCCAAAATTTTTATCAGAAATCTAAATGTCTAATTCACCAGACTAAGTGCTGCAGGAGTTACTCTTAACTGTACTGCACTGATGACATAGTTTCTGTTACGTCATATCAAGAGACTAGTAAAAGCTTTGGAGAGGATATTAATGTGCTAGTTGGAGAGAAACATGACCTTAAGCATTAAACACATCATCCTTGCAACTATAGGACCCAAGGTCATTACTTTCCCAGTATTTTATCCAAGGAGAAGAGATATTTTGATAATGGAAGGAAGCAACCACAGCCCAGAAAAGAGAAAACTGTAAAAAGTAAACATGACTATCAGTAAGAATTTCTGTTGATGGAACATTGTTATGCTACTGTTTTGTCTGTTATGTCGTAGTAATTTCTGAAGTATGACTTCCTTGCATAAAGATTACTGAGGTCCTTGCTACATTCCGGCTGGTTTCATATATTGTAGCCTACACAAAAGCATCATATCCTGTTCTATGGTATTTTAATTTGAGGTATTGTGTACTTGGAGTATTAAAAAAAATACTCAGGAGTGTACAGAAATCAAGTAACTTTTTTGAGATTTGAGACCACTAAGCCATTACTGGTTTAAAATGGTTTTCCCTTCAGCATAAGGCAAGTAATCTTTTACTTCTTATTTCTTAGCTACAATATTCAAGTGTGCTAAAGAGGTACACTGTATAATCACAAATAAAAAATCTCCTTAGGAACCAACAGAACAAATCAGGTAGTTATGTTTTCAGATCTCCATTCTCCTCATTCCTACCTCCTATTCGTTTTGTAAGTGGTGCTAATTCATAACTTATTCAAGCAGTGGTAAAGCAATATTAACAGAATGTGTTTTGACTGCTTCTATTTATCTCAGTTGGTTTAAACTAGAGAAGAACTTGGCAAGTGTAACTAAAGAAACCATAGAAAGAAAGAATAAGTCAGTTAACTGACAATGAGCTCTCAGCAGGTTGGTTGCTTTGTTTTTGGTTTTGTTTTTTTTTTTTAATAATCTTACAACAGGACTGTAATTCCTTAGGTTACCTAATTATATACACAGTGAGATGTTACTGGCTTAAAATTTTCTTAAGAAATCTGTTACTTCCCTTTCTGCTCCAAGCTATAGCACAATTTCCACTCTGAGAAACAAAACACAATTTCTTTGCATAAACAGCATCACGTAGCACCACAAATTTATTTATTTTTTTTTTTAGTGTTGGAGAGGATAAGAAAATATTAAATAATCATTCTTATAATCACTCTTCTGCCATCCAAGTGCAACTACTAAGTAGCCTATGGGATACAAATTCATGCAATAAAAATAGAGATAAATTACATAGTACCAGTAATATAAACTGGATGTATTCTACAGGACAAAAAGAATAGTACTATCTATTGATTAATCATTTGATTACTGAATTCATAAAGTGGAGCTATCTCAGTTGTACTGAGCGAGAAGAAGAAAGAAGAATGGATTTGCATTTCATGTGTTCGATTAAGTTTTGAACATACTGATTCAATGGCTTCTGTTACCCTTCTTGTATCTGTATACACTTTGTCAACAGGTAATCACAGAATTTCAGTTTCCCTCTAAACTTGCTACATCCTGAGCCTTAGTTATTTGATAAAGATATTCCAGAGTGCTCTGTGGCTTTTAAGAGCTTAGCAAGTCAAGAGGTAGGGCCTTGCAGATAAGCCTGTCCCCTAAGTTCTTAACTCTAGTGAGAAAGGAGGAAAAACAAGTGCTTCATCAAGAAAATCACAAGCCAACAGGAAAACAAACAGAACCAACAACTCATGTCAAATCTAACAGAAGGAGAAGTTAGAAGTGATTACTAGTAAAATCAGGTAGATACTTATTATGGTAAATCATACGTGACACTGTATGTAAATAATTTGATAAATTGTGTAGTTTTCTTGTAAATATAGAATTGGCCCTTGGCACTAACTTTGATGCCAAAGCTTCAGGTGGTTTTTAGTATCGCCTTCCTAAGGAATTACGGTTTAGGGACATTTTTTTTGTGAACATCACTAGTGCCTAATATGTATGTTTCTGATCTATCAAACAGATGTTTTTATTTCTCTTAAGCTATCTGAAATCACCTCTGTATGTTCCTTAGGTTTAATTAACCCTGAGCAAAAAGATATTTCAATTTATTTTTTGTAGTTTATTTTCATGAAACTAGTTTCACCAAGTAATGAAAAGAAAGTAATCCTTCTTATGTTTAAATATAACTTGATACAGATGAGTTGAGTTTGTGTGCAAGGAATACAGTTTGATTTCCCTTGTGACCCATAGCCTTTCATCCTCTAGGGCTTACATTTGTGTTTTTCAGTGGGTACAGGTTTCATGCACAGAAATGCTGGGGAGAAATTCTTTGAAAAGCATGGAAAGCACATGATCGGGTGTATATGTAGCAGAATTTGAAATATTATCTTCTACCTCCAAAGAGGGGAATGATTCTACCGTGGTTATGGAGAAGTTCTTTTAAGATCTGTTTGTTATGCAAGTGGTAACATCACAGAACAAAATTTGTCATAATGAGATGCAAAATAAATGTCTCAAATTTGGAAGTTATATTAAAACGATTACATTGGTCTCACTGTTGTTACCATACAATATGTGACAAAGCCAAGTTGCTTATAAAACTCCTTAAGATCAAGATTGTGAAGCATCTGGAAGATTCTTTTACAGATAAACACATAATCCCAAATTCAATAGGCACGTATTGGTTAAATTGAAGGATTCATAGAGTTCCAGCTGCAGCTCCTCCTGAGGTTTAAGAAAATAGTGAAAATACAAATCATGTACAGGAAAAAATTTCATGTTACTTTTACTTTTTTTGTTTCTCATTTCTGTGTTAGTTTGATAAACAAGAAAAAAACTGTGAAGGACGTCAATGTCAAATATATCATTAATCGACTATATTCAGGTATTGGAAATTTTAGACTGCCTTATTCATCTCTACTGGCCTCAATAGCAAAACAAATCATTTGTTGATGACTGATGTTAACAGAAATTATATTTCAGTGGAAATCCTGTGCTCCAGAATGTTACCTCCTGGCAACATAAGGATGAGCTAAAATTCCTTAGAACATCAGTATTTTTGCCTTTTGCTCAGTTTTGACCTACTTGCTGAAAATTAATTTAAACACTGCCCTTCCATTTCATCAGAAGTTACATTTAACAATGAAAAAAGCCTTTATGTAATTAAGTATCACAAATGTAAAAACCTTGCCCAGTCTGTGTTAGAGATAGCTGCACTCTTATTGACTAAAATTAAAGTTGACTTAACTTCTTTTGAATGAAGGGGAAAAAAACAGCCTAACAAAACTACTCACCTTCGCCTTTTGTATTTCTACTGAAAACTGGAAGCGAAGAAATAGTCTAAGGATAGCATTGTCACTACTTTCTTGGGCTTCAAAACAAGCAAACACATGTACATACCCCACATTCAATATTTAAGGAAACATTTTCACTTTTGGAAGAATAAATAATTCATTAAGTTTTGGTAACTGTTAACATTACCTGAGGGTTTTTTTTCTTTTGTGTTTTGTTTTTTTTTTTTCCTTTACTGAGTTGAATAGGCAGGTGCTCAGCAGAATGGTTGTGATCAGTTTAACTTTTGTTTAAAACTTACTGCTTCTGTGTTGCTCAAAGCCATATGATTTGCCTGGGGAAATAGTCCCTGGGTGACCAGCCACTTGGATGTACCCATTTCTCTAAAATGATATACTTGTAAGACAGTTTTTAGTACTTTGTGCAAATGAAGGAATGTCGAACCTGACCCCTAAATCTCATTCTGGGAACCCTCTGAGGTGAGTCACAGGTAAGTAAATGGGATTACAGAGTATGGGTCCCCATAGGCTGTACAGGAATCAAGAATGATGATTAACATATATGCTTCATGCTTCTTTACTGGGTAAGTTGTTTGTTTGTTTGCTTGGGGTTTTTTTTGGCCACGGTTGGAACAAGATCTTTTAATGCTGATATCTGAAGTGTTTTATTTTGTCTTTAAGAGGATCCAGTCTCTCTGTAGAAGAAACACAAACAAAACATGGTATTTCTTTCACATCACAACTCAGTCAGAGTCACATTTTTTTACCCTTCTGAACTGATTTTTGAAAACAGAAGGTTAAAAATGTTTTGTGCTTTCACTGTGCCAACTGAAACAAAAACAAATCTGAGCCATTAGAAAGTTACAAGAGACTATCCAGAGATTTCACAAGGCTTCTGTCTATGGAAAATTTTTTTCTTTTCTATGTGTGATTCCATGTGTGATCACCAGTCAGTGGCAGACATTCAGAACAGATGTCCACAATTAGCAATCCCACAATTCCTGGTTGGTGTCTCTTGATGCATTTATACTGATATGCAGCTATTGCCTCAAGAGTGGATTTGAGGTCAAATTTACCACTCGAATATACTGTTTGCTGAATAGTCTCTGGGCTTGCTTGGGTAATCTAGCTAGTATTCCTGGGGAAAATCTATACTTTTTCCAGAACTTGAATATATTCCTTGCCACCTAGTCCAACAGCTTTCTGTTTGCCTGTTTTCCATTGCAGCTCCTGTATTGGATCCATATCTAGTAGACAAAACAGCCTGGTGTATTTCCTAGGAAGACCTTGACTTCATCTGTCAAGATAACATGCACTTTGTAGCCAGCCTGACTTTGTTTGCCTACTCAATGAAAGGAAATAGTAAAATCTTGAGAATGCCAAGAACCTCAAGTCACTCAGGTGTTGTTTTTGTTTAGGAAATTTGAGTCAACTACCACTTCAAAAGTATCTGAGCTAACTAGTTAAAAGCTAGTTTTAGCAGTCTACGAACAAACACACTTAGGGTATGCCACTAAAATAGTAGTGGGGTTGCTCAGAACCTTGAAGTAAGAATTTAATATCATGGGCCTGACTGCATCTCATGACTATTGATATAACTTTTGTTTGGTGGGTGAGGAGTTGGTTTTTTTATATATATTTTTGGATAAGACTATGAGACTATAAGTACCTCAGCAGAACAGAAAAATGACTGCAATTTGCAGAAATATACCCTTCCTAACTTACCTCCCTTCTTCACACTTTTCTTCTGCTTCTATATTTTCAGTCATTATACAAAAATACACATGTAACAGATATTTTGTAGTCAAGATATATTAAAGGAAATTTTATTTTTAATTCTTACTCATATAATATTGTGCCTTGACAAAGTATCACCAGTGAATATACATTTAATAACAGTTCCTAACAAGTTAGAAATACACCTTTAGAAACATTACATCATCTATTTTATCACCCTTTATCTTATCCCTACACTATACTGAATTCAGTTTCCCCTGCCCTTTTTTACTGTCCTGTGGTGGTGAATGGCCTATGGAAACTGCTGGGTGTGGATAGACTTCCTTGCTCACTAGGGAAGAGAGGAGATTTCCCATCCCAAGAAGTGTGGTTGTTATTGTTCCTCACACCCTTCTGAATCACATGAAGTAACTTTCTGCTTTTCAATATCAGTCTTTTCAACACAGGACAAGTGAAAAAAAGTACTTAAAATCAGGCCCTCTTCTAAAAGGCACAGAAAGTACCGTTTACCAGGCACATGGATATCTGACCCTTGATATCTGACTAGAAATCTTTGATTTCTGTGGGAAATAGTTAGGCATATTATACACAGTACATACAAAAAACGTAACTTTTGTCCCTCAGCGAAGTCAGTTTATTGTGAGCTTATTGCTTCTTCATGGTTTTGATTAAGTTCTGCATGTTCATCCCTGTTATTCAGAGGGACTCATCAGTTGTACAGGCAGATTGGATGCAAACTGAACAATACAGAGCTTTTGGCATGATAAAATAATCAAATGTTAGCTATCCAGCATAAAACATAAGAGGGTGTATAGTGTATTTTCATGTGGACAAACGAGGCTCCACCTATTTCCATTTGGGATTTATCACTAGCCTGTGTCATATTCATTCCAAAGATGGAAAATAAATTAGATCATATGAAACTCATAGGAGTTACTGTTAAAATGGTTTGCTGGTTTGTCTTCATATCATAGAGTCATCACAAATGTATTGGAGGGAATGCCAATACATTATTCAGTTGTATAAAGCTAATATTTTTAAAATATTGTCATCATATTTTGAGAGTGAATTTACTTTTGAGTTGAACTGTACAATAAACACATTATCTGTGAAAGCTATATATTCTTCCCTTTGCTAAGAAACAAGCCCCATACTTTCCTTCCTTTGAAAATAATTTTTCTTCTAAAAATTATTTTCTATAGATCTGACACTTGCAATAGATTAATGCATAGCAGATGGTGTATAGTAAGGGAAAGAAAACAATATTGGTGCAACTATTCCCCTTTCTCTTTCTTCTGTCTTTTACTAAAATACCTATAGGGTAGGGAGGGAATGGAAACACTGTAAGAATATTTTTGCCAGAATTTTTATTGAAGAACCATTTCTTACCTGTTCATGAAGTGAAAGGATAATGTGCATAAATTTTCTCTGAATTTCATCTCCAACCATGACAAAAAAGTCAAGAGTTTCTTGTAAAAGGTATGTTACATATGGATAAACATTTGCTCAATTCTAGGGTAAATCTTTTTCTACAGTGCTTGAGTTATAGCACAGTCTCAATGAGAGTGAGCACATTATCCAAATTCAGGATTTATAACATTAAAAATATAGTAAATTCTAGATTTAAAAAAATCCAAATAATATACAGATACAGATTTAAGTAAATTCTAGACAAGCACTTGGTAGCATGTATTTAGTTACTTACATCTAATTCTTTGCTTGTTCTGTACAGTCCCTCAATATTTTCCTGTAAAATATACCTAATTCTAGCCATAGCCAAATCTTCTAAAAGAAGTTCAATACAATCAGTTTCTTTAACACATGTTCTTCTCCTGCCAGCCCCAGCTATTATTATGAAAACTCAAGAGTAAATACTATTTTGTCTGAAAGTGCTTACTTTTTAAAGCAGGAAGTGTGACAAATCCCCAGAAATTTGACTGTAAGTTGCTATCAGGAATTGGGTAGATAGCAGCAAATACATCCATAACTGGCATGAAAAGTAGCATGCTAAACACTCACACATCAAACAATTTATTCATTTCATGAAAGTATTTTGGATACCTACCAGAAAATGTTGTTACATATACACTGTGAGAGAACGTAATCTAAGTAACAAAGGGGAAAAAAAATAATTTCATACTAAAAACAGTTGCAGAGGCCCAGGGTGAATACAAACCAAGTATGATCATTCTCAAACATCCCGGTTTTGCTATTATCAGAAAAAGCAGTTCTTGTTTATGAAAAAAAAAGCTACTGATTTATGCTAAGCTAATTCTAATATTTGGAAACATGTTTTCAAGTTGTGTTTCATAAAGCTCTCCCATACAGGCAAAAGACAGCCTGCCATCTACTCAAGTCCCCATTTAATAATTACAAATTATCTGCCTCTTCTGATTCAGCTCACATCACATTCTCCCCATTTTCCCACACTTAACATTAACTGAAGTTGTCTTACAGAAAATGAGTGCTTTGATCACTCACTCATCTAATTTGACAAACAAACAGCATTTTGGATAACTAGAATGTGAAAAATACCACTGTAAGTGATACTGACCCTTTGAACTTCAGCACACATTGCTACTTGCTCACTTTTATTTTCCCAGGCTTCTATAGATCTTTTTGTTATGACGAAAGCAGTACTGAAGAACTGTGACTTCCGCTTATTATTTCAGAAGGTGTGCCAGGACAAAGTTGGACATGGAAACTTCTGCTTTTGGAGGGGGAAGGAGAGGGAAGGGATGTTGTTTTTTTTTTCTAAGGTGAGAGGCAAGTCTCAAACAATAAACTTTACACAGGAAAAATTATTCATCTCTGATACTGTTCCAGGGAAAGGGAGTGCTAAGCCTGAACATGCTAGAGGAAGTTTTACATATCTCATTGACCTCCAACACTCTTATGAGAAAGTGTCATTCAAAACCCTTGCTTGCTGGCTCATTTACTCTTTTCTGAAGGAACTTGGAAAAGGATCCACCAGCACTGTTTATCAGGAAGCATTTTATTCCAAAGGAAAAGGCAAATCAGGTTTATCCATTGAAAATTCCTTTACCAAAAAGATCAAATCCTGACTTGTCATATTGCCCCAGAGAAGAAAAATTGCACTCCCTTCTCCCCAGTAAAGGACACATTAGCCATTGTCCTACTCAAGTACATGTGAATATATATGTAGTTAAATGAAAAAGAGATCATTCCCATATGCCTAACATCCAAGCCCCTGATAAAGTTTATTTCTTTCCTCTTTATTTTGGGAGAGTTTAGAGATACCTAACAAAGGTATAAGGATCTAAGTCTAGACTCACATTAGCATTTCATCTTCTAATGTTCATAAAAATCCATGGCAACTAGGTACTAAAATAACTGTCATTCTGAGCCTAAATAACTCACCAAAGAGTTAGAAAGGAAGTCTGTGGCAGAACAGGGAATCAGTTCCAAGTCTCCAAAAACAAATATCTCACGTACATTTCTTTCAGGAGTAGTTTCAATTTAAGCAGCTGCTTGGCACAGTTGCTTCTTTCCTATCTCCCTCCCCTACAAACATCACCTTTTCTCTTATGCCAGTCCAAATATTAGTGTGGTGCTTGGTAAAACAGATCAGGGCACAGACACCTGATGATATGATCCATATATGTTACAGGGCCAGATAAAAAATGCTGCTAAATCAAAGCCATTCTAAGGAAGACTATAATAGATAAACCCTTTTTTAAAAAGAGACAGGCACGAGAGACAATTGTAATGAGAAACCAATGAGTCTATACAAATGTTCTTCATCTGGTTTAGAAGCATTGTTGGTAACAAAATACTCAAAACCCCCTAAAAACCAAACAGTTAAATGAGTAGACTTGCAAACAGTGAAGTTACAAAATAATGATCTACTTCCATCATGGTAGGCCTGCCAAAACTTAATTTGAGGAGTTCAAACCACTTATCTCAATTTAGATTGTCCCCTTCAAAAGCTGGTATAATTATGTTTATCCTATTTCTAACTGAAGAAATAACAAGTTTTATAAATTATGGATAACACTACATTTGGGCATGTTAGAATCTCATTCCATTTCCACTCCCTTTTTCCAGTCTCAATTGCTTGGTCTACGCCCTACTTTATTGTCACCAGTTCCTATCTTTAAATCTGTTTCCTGCCTTCCTTCAACATTCTCCCTGTCCTTCCCAAGAGATAATTACCTTATTAGAAAGTGAACCAATAATATTGAAGTGAATAGTTTCAAAGATTCCCAAAGGTTAATATGGCCTGAAAGAAGGAAAGAAATTTGTTCACTCCCAATAATATGTTACATGCTCACATTGCTGAGATACTGTTTTCCATCAGCCTTAGGAACCCTCTATCCACCAGGTTGCACACCTGAAACTACAGCTTAACAACAGTCCCAACCCTCTGTGAGAAATTATGAAGGTATAGACTAAGCAGAATTTTCAACATTAGTAACCACAAGTTTTGAAAGAAAAAATTGATTTTTGGATCAGAATGATGTGGTGGCATTTAACACAGTCCAAGATAAAGACACACAAAATAAATGACAAAAAAAAATGTGTTAGTGTGTCAATCATCCTATCCCAGTCAGACAATAGTAGAAATGCTACCACTACAGCATTAATCATGTAGCAAGTAATGCAATCCACTGTAGATGAATTCTGAAATTGATTTTAAGCTGAACCACATAGTGAAGTTAGCTACATTTTGGACTATATGAAGCGGAGTCTTACACCGGTTTTTGACTGAATACTTTCTCTAAAATATGAATTTTATAATTTCTTCCTTTTATGTAGCCTGGGAAACACACACATGTAAGAAAAGAATTGTAGAGCACACCAAATACCTGTTTTTCTAAACACGGTTGCACAGATTTTAGAAGAGGTTTGGCTGGCAAAAGTGTTAAATGGGTACACACCTATTTGTGTGGCTTTTGGTTATTTGTCACAAGCAATGAATCTAACTATTTGAAGTTAGCAACAAAATCCCCAAAGCATGATTTTCTCTTTCTTTTCCTGACCACAACATACAAGATTCATAAATTAAGGTCATTTGTCTGTATAACTTCCTCATAGAAAATAAAGCCATTGTTTTACTATCATAATAGATAATTAGGAAAAGATTTTCTGGTGGTTTTTTTTTTTTTATTTTGTTTTTGGTTTTTTTTTTTTTCCTCTCCTTGGTTTCTTCCCTGTATCTGATCTTTACTGACAAATTAGTTGCTTAGTTTCGCTTTCTGCATGACACGCCATAAGGTTTTCTTAACTATTTCTTGACTCAACTTTCTGAACAGTAGATTTGTTAATGTGAAGGACTTGATAACCCATTGGTATGATGAATTATCATAAACTGAATAGGCCACAATTAAAATTGCACTTCTGACAAACTGGCTATCAAATGATTAGGTGTCAGTTTCATTCTAAGCCAAAAGAGGACATAAGGTAGTGGCCTTTAGGCCTGCATTATTTCATTTGTACAATAGCAGGCCATAAAGTCTATCATAAGAAAAATAAGAATTAGTATTACAGTTTGATTTTTAATTCCTGAAAATCAGTTGCATTTCTCTGAATACTTTGACGACAACTTTCCTCTGGGTCAGACAGCTTTTTAAAGGAAGTAGAACTGTAAAACAACTATCCTTAATGTCATTAATAAATCTTTACTATTAAACTCAGTTTCTTACTTAAAAGCATTCTTTTCTCTGCTGCACACCTTCTCACATCTTTCAGCATATAATATTCAGTCATCTCAGAAGGTGATGCATTTTCTGTCCTTCTTTTTGCAGGATGAATCTTTCATGCCTAGTGAACAAGTTTGGTAAGAGCAATGAGCAAAGTCCCTAATACTCACTTAGTACAAAGGGTACGAATCACCAATAAACCATTCATAGATATGAGCTTATTAGCAAGAACATGCACCATGGCATAGAATAAGGATTCTGAAAAATTCTAACCTGTATCTGACAGCAAACACTCAGAAAAGATAGCCAGCTGGAGGTAAGAGGATGACATAGTTCTAAAAATTCCCCAATATTTTGCCAATCCAAGCTAAAGCACAGTGTGTAAGCACTTGTGAGGTATCTAGGGAATAGTCTGCTGGATAGATCTGGCTTCCTGATACCACCCCAGAGAATTTCAAACAGGCAAGAACATGAAATAATCTGGCCCACTATACATGCAGTGACTGCATCCACAGTTAAATAACAGAGGGTATAAAAATGTACCTCAGATTTTCTGCCAGCTAATAACTGACATATTATTCCATCTTGTGTTTTCCTGAGGGCATTGGCACTTCATTTGTCAAAGGCAGCCTCCTTTTATAACTGGTTTTTTGGATGTCCAAACTTTTCCACACACGCATGTTGTAGAAAAGTAAGAAGAGGCTGCCTATTTTATCTTTCCCTGTAGGTAAACTCTCCTAAATGAGTAAATTAAAGTTTGAGATAACACACAGGAGTTTGGACTCTTAGTGGGGTATCGGATTATATTAGATGTTAAACAGCTTGGGAAAAGAAGTGTATTTTGTGTTAGATGTGGTAAAAGAAATAGAAAATAATTTCTGGCCTCAAGAAACTCAGTCTCATTGCTTAGTACACAATAAAAGGATGAGACAAATAGAACAGAAAAGAGATTTAAGACAGTAAGGAAACATTCAAGTGAAAAAAAAATTAGAAGAAATATGAAAATCACAGGTCACCACTTGCAGGAAGAATACCAATGTATTTTTAAATGTAAAAATGTAAGTGATGGTAGTGAGGGGATTGCATTGTTTTTTCTCAAGGGAAGATTTAAAAGTGAGTCAAACAGTGGATTTATGAGTAGTGAGATACTCTGGAGAGAGACCAGAAAGCTGACAAGTCCTTCAGGTAAAATAGTTGAAGGATTTTGACAAATGCCACAGGCAGAATTCTACCTAACTTCATCAGCAGGATAGGACCCTGAAAAAAAATCAAACAGTCATAGTTGAAAGGAGTGTGGTCATTTAATTTTACATGTGTTTAAGAATGAAAATAGGGAAATTAAAGCTCTGAAGTGGGAAAATGGCAATAGTCTCAGTCTGAACATTAAGTACTTAGTACTTCATCAACACTCATCTTAACAGAAGCATTCATCAAATGCTTGTTATTGCATTTTGGTTGTAAAGGTAAATATTGAGGTGGGGTATTAGCATGGCAGCCAGTCCCAGGTAAGACCTGCTAGAGTAGGTAGTCAAACATGTGAGATATCCCACCTTTACAGTGCAAGGATATCTCTGTTGCAACTCAGAAAAGGGAGAAAGGGAGGAGAAAATGGCAATAAGAAAATAATTACTCCCATCTTTAAAACAAAGGCAGAACATTTTGGCTTTGCATTCTGAAAGAAACAAGGCTACACCTCAAATCTTCCTGAGAAGATGGAGAGTTGTTCTTTTCCATCAGTTGAAGGTTCCTCAGTGTATTTAATGGTCTACTGTGAAACACAAAGAGAGAAGAGCTCAAATTTAATAGGAGAAAGCAACCGCATTAGGGTACAAAGACATAGGGGTGCCACAGTAGTAAGAACAGAGAATCCAAATATGAAGCTTGATCTTAAAGTAGTAAAACAAAGAAGGCCAGAAAGGACTAGTCAATCATACTTAGTTAAATGGATGTGTTTGAAAGTACTTTGTGACAGCAGTGACTTGAAAGCTCAGAGCTTTACACGAGCCTATAGTGTGTAATAGAAGATCTGTGGGGCAAGAACCAGCTGTGTTAAAATTACATATATTTGTCCACTGAATAAAAATACATACATCTTTCCTGTTTGGCTGTTCAGTAACTTCTTATTACTCCTGAACTATTGTTGCCTCTCCCAGTTGACTCTGTGTGCATCACAAAGATGTGTAACAATTTGCTGTTACTTAGAGATTAAAACATGTAAAATCAGACATGATTCTGCTTCCTCTGCAGCTGCAAGAAAGATTGTTCCATTAGCTTTTTTTTTTTTGCTGTGTAGTGATGGTTTTAATGTTATTACCACACTGTAAACACCCAGCTTACAAAACAGAAGGCTGACTAAAATGGATGACAACAGCTCTTTGCAGTGAGAAGAAAAGACTACATCTGGAAGAACATGATGAAAACTTTCCTCACAAAGAAACCCTCAGACAAAGAGCATAAAATTGAACTCAGCCAAGATGAGAGAAATTGTAAGTATCAAGTGTGAGTGCTTGTTTGTTTTTTTTTTAAATGCTTTACTTTTAATATGATTTTAAAGTGATTATGTTTACATCTCTTAACATGCAGATCAGTAGTTCGGTACCTTCTTTCATGTTTAAAAATAAACTTAGCATTTATTTTTTTTTAATATTTTAATAAGTGCAAACTTAGAACAAAGTAAAATCTTGTCTTCAGAGACTTGTGTCTTGAAAATCTTTAAAACTGTAAATTTTCAGAAAAAAATAATCTCATGTAGATTTTAAAAGCCAGTTGAAGGACTGGTTTTCTTTTACAGCACACCAATACTAGCACTTACAAAGAACAGTATACATGTTTATTAAGCAATAACTGCCTTCACACCTGTCTTACTGCCTCCTACACTAACACCTTTGAAACCTTGCCATGTCAGCGGGTTACAGTTCATCTCAGACAAGTATTAGGGCTAATTTTTGCTAGCTTGTGACTTTCGTAAAAGTAGTGGGAGTGTTTGGTAGGTCCATACCTGAACTATGAGACATGGCAGCTTTTCAAGAAACTAGTGGTTTCCTTTTCTGAGTGAAAATCTGAGACGGGGGAAAAATTGTTGCATATTGGAAAAAGACTTCAACATCTCTTCAGACAAGAATCCTCAAATGTTGTTTACAGAAATTGATGCAATAATTTTGCTTGGCTTTTGAAAACAAACTCAAAATGACGTTCCACAAGCTCTCTGAACCCTGACAACCCCAGGAGCCAAGCAACTTAGACTCATCTTGTGGCTGGAAATCTGGCTCCAGACAGGCAAACTATTGGTGAGGTAGGCAAGTTTCCATGGAAACCTGCCTAGTTTCTGTCAAGAGTAACTAAGAAAAAACAACTTGTTACTACATGTTTTGATGATATTGAATTAGCATTTTTTTCAAACAGTTCTATTAATAAACTACCTAGACTTGTATCTGGCAGCTAGTTTTGAAAGACTGACTTAATACAGAATAACACATTGTGATCTCAAAGAAAGTGAAGGCATCTGGCACTGACTTTCTTATCAGGAGTTTATCTGCCAAGGCATCATTCTTTCCACCTGGGCAAAACTCTGACACTCTTCCACGTGTACATACATGATGTATGTGCAAGTGTGTATGTACGCGCACTTGTGTAAAATGGCACAAACCCACAAATCCCACCTTAAACTCTCAGTTCCTTACTTTCAGTATTATGTTTACTTATGTATTACTATTACTGTAATATTATGTATTACTATTACCGTGACTGTAAAGAGGTTTCCGAGCCTAGATGAAATAGACCTTTACAATAAGAAGTTATTTGAAGAGCCGCCTTTTTTTTTTTTCTGGAAGACCAGTCAAAGATTCTAAAACCCTTTTCCATGGTAGATCTTTTAAAGAGGATTACAAAATAGACACATGGGTGATAAGACAGATAAAAATCAGACAAAGATCTCAATGTTTCAGCAAAATATTAGGAAATTCAGGATTATGCAATGTGAAGTAGAGGAGGCTGCAGAGTCTGAAAAGAGAGCAGTACACTAGCATTTAAAGTTACATTACCTTAGTGACTAGTCTTCACTGTGATGAAATTCAGGGCAACAACAGATGATAGCCCACATTTATCACTAGAAGACACCAGAACCGCATTTTGTCTGCTAAAGATGCGGGCTGTGTTTGTATAGCCTTTAAATGAAAGCAGATAGTTGGGGAACATGCGATACACTTTTCACCGTAATAGCAGTAATATAATATGCTCCTCAATTGCAAGTAATTTATATACTTGAACATCACAGATGGAGACCTCAGGAAGTTCAGTTTCTCTCATAGTTGGGCTTTCCTACATTCATTTGTTTGGCTTGCAGGAGGGATTACAAAATTATTATATTGATATGATTTCTCACAACTCTGCAATTTACAGATCTTTATCTTTCAATATATGAATATGGGTTTCTTTCCACAGTGCTTTTTGTTTGTTTGTTTCTCTTTGTGGGTGGGGTGATGGGAGGTAAAACTAGATTTTACCACCATGCAATTTGCTCATTCTACACCTGAGAACCTCCAGGGCATATTCTATTACATATTGTTTCCAGGGTGCTAGCTTTAGTTTAGATGAAAAAGGAAAGGCCCGTGTATGGCTAGTAGTCTTTGTGCATTAATAATCATGAAAGAATGCAAGCTAACTTTAAGATTACAAATTATGTGTTTTACTTTTTTTTTTTTTCTGCTAGTAAAATTTTCTTGAGATTCTGCTTACTCTTGATGAAATAGAAAGGATTTGTGGTTTTGTGTGAATTGAGAAGTGTTAAAAAAATTGCTTGTGACAGTCTTTAAGAGCATCTTTTTCTAGTAAGAGAGCATTATACAATTAGATCAGAATTCTGACATGATGCTTCTCACAGATACTTAGGAATTTGCAGAAATAATAACCTCTTTAGAACCTTAATAGCTTTTAGAAATATGGATGACTATACTGGAATTGTTATAGCAAACACCAGAACTAAAATTTCTTTCAAATGTAGAGCTAATTTGTCTAGTGGTGTTGCATACCTAATTACTGTAGACCTAATTACTAGTTAATGTGAAAAAAAGCATTAAAGACAGAAGCACTAACAGTCATAAATCAATTACATACAGTAACGGCACATATAACAGTTCAATATAACGTAAATTAACAAGCTGCATACCTCTGTGTGGCCAATGAACTATCGCGTCATTAGAAAGTATCATGCAAACTGGAACAGAAGATAAAATTTTGCCAGAGTGTGTACTTAAAGACTTGACACTCACTTCATTTCTTTTCATTGCTATTCTTAATCACATAAAAAGCATCCAGAACAGCAGGATCTAATCTTTATCATATCTGACGTCAGTAACTTAAGACAGATAATGAGATATTTCTTGGTATCTCATCCCCTTAAGGCCTTCTTAGTTCAGAGCAAAGGATTCTTTGGAATATTAAACTTAACAAAGACTTAGTTGAGATTTGGTTAGGTGCTGGAAATGAGGTTGCCATTTTTTAGTGAGGGAATTACAGTTTTCTCCTATTAAAAAAAAAAAAAAAGCTTGACGTTCAAAGAGAAAGTAGCAGGATTACTTTGGTACACAGGACTGGAAGACTGTTTCTTCTTTTTTTTTTCAGATTTAAGCACTACAAATTTTATTTAAGCATGTAAGTTACGATACTCCCTAGTGACTTAACTGTACTGCCAATGTTCATCATGCTAGTTACTCTTTCTAGGTAAGTAGTCTGTATATAGACAAATCACTGCACAGCAACACACCACATCTTCAGGCTGATTCTAAGGTCAGTGATTCCTATGTGGCTTGTCCTACTGTAGTCTGTTTTCCAACATGGGAAAATAAACTTTCCTCCTCTTTTTAGGTCTTCCCATGCAATTGTCTACTTGATGATATTTCTGATTGTCTCCCTAGTGAGCTCTAACACTTCTACTGTTATGAAGGACTTAATCTCACAAGAATGTCCCTTTTCTGCTAGTTCTTCATGTTACTACAAGTCCAGCAAGCTCACTCTCATAATAATATTAGAAAATAAAATAAAAACAAAACAAAACAAAACCTATTGAACACCTATCACCTGGAAAGGTAACTAAACAGGTACAGGCTTGTCAGATTCCCAGTCCTCTGATGAGCCAGACTTAGGATCGTAGGGCAATTTAGGTTTCAAGAGACCTCTGGAAGTTATCTAGTCCAAACTCCTGCTCAATGCAAGATCATCATGTATATGACAGTTTTAAACTAATTTCAAGAGTGTTTATATCTATGGTTTCTGTACCTAATAGAGCCAGACTGTACACTTGGTCTAAACTGTAAACGAAGGGAGGTGAAGATACTGAGTTCTTTAACTGTATAGTTGTTTAGACTGGCTATTGTTTAGATATGTACTTCATACAATCTGTGCAAATTAGTATTTTATCATCATTATTATGGAGATTTTGTGCCTGAAATTATTATTTTTTTTCTTATAACCACTCTGCAAAGATATTTCAAGACATAGCATACAGTTGAAATATTAAGTTATTCCAATGTCAAGAAAATATGCACCCTCTATTTTTCATCAGGTTTCAAAGTAGCTGTTTCTAACGAAACATCAAGTGGTAGCAAACAGAGAAGAGAAAGAGAGAAAAAGAGAAAGAGAAATTAATTTACTTAAAACATAATGAAAATTAATTGCACCAGCTTGTATGATACAAATTTTCTCACACTTGCCTTTTTGGAGTCCCTTGGATTAGTTTAGAGTTTCTATTATTTCCAAACTAATCAGTCAATAAAGGTATACCTTAGACAATTCTGCTAAACAGATGCTGTTTTGTCTGAACATATGAGATATGTTATGGTCCTAAAATCTACAACTAGTGTTGTGAATTTAGTTTTACTCCCAGTTATTTATAAAGCTAGCTTATATGCCTTTTTTTTATTATTATTTACCAGTATTTTAAACTGCTTATGATTTAGCTTCATTCACCTTCTTCCAGATGTGGTATTGACTTAAGGATTGCAGACTATTTCAATTTGATGTCCATCTTCAATAAAACGCTTTGTTGACATATGTGATACACAACAGTTTTACTTCCTGATCCTCTTCCAAAGTCCATAAGATCAGATTCTGTGTGTTCTGCATTACAGATAACAGAAGGATGCGTTGACAAAGAACCACCAGGACTTTCTAATGACTGGGGAGAGAGGAATTAAAAAATAACTTCAGATAACAGCATGCATCAACTCTTACTCTGTAGCCACACTCTTGCCACGATGTACAAGTACTACAACTTATTTGCTAAATAGAAGTATGTAGAAGAAAGTGAAAAGGCCTAAATCAGTTAGTTGCACAACACACAGGGAGGGCACAATCTAGCAGTAGTATAGCTTCAATGTATAATTTAAAATTGTAAGGCTCAAACTAGAGTCACTTTACACACATTCCATTTTTCATTCTCCTTGTCCTAAATTTAAAATATCCGGACTCATAAACACAGAATTTGGTTGCATAATATGTGTGTGTGATTACATTTTAGTATTTCTCAGATTACTTGTGGACTTCTTGTCTTCCAGTCCTGTTTTCAACTCATTCGTCCCCAAACAGGGGCTTAACTCAGTAGTTTGGAATAGAAATTACGTATGAATTTACTGAAAAAAATACACTATTAATTCCTTCCACAGGTCCACTTGATAACTTTATAGAACATAGATGATCTTTTGCTCTCTCTGCTGGGCATGTCTGAAAAATGACAATCAAGCAGTTGATATTAGAAGCATACAGGGAGAAAATATATAATCTTAACATCTATAATCTTGACATCTATAAATATGAATTATGGCAAAGCTCAAAAAATATCTCTTTGGAAAACAATTTTATTATCCAACTCAGCAAGATACAAAGGTTAAAAAAGAGGTGTACTGTTTCAGTTGTTACTATTTCCACACTTTTCCATGACATGCGGAAAGATCATGTAGTGGAAAGGCCACTTTTCATCAGCATTTCAAGAAGAAATACACAAAAGTGTAACTGTTACCTACTATTATAAATTACATATTTACTTACTAAGCAGTACATATTTGCTATGTATGTTTAGACAGCTATTTATTTTTTAAAAAGAGGAATAAAAGGCATTTTTTTTAATGTTCAAAGGTGTACTTCTGTAGTATGCATTATGGTGTTTCTTAATTCCACACCAAACTTTTTCAAACCTAGAAACTAAACTTGGGAAATATTTTTCAACTTGTAATTGAAAATCTTTCTCTTGTAATTACAAGCTCCCAGTTCTACTCCTGGGCAGAGAGCTATTACAGAATGTGTTGATCTCAGAATTATTTTTCAAAAATCTAACCGAAAATTATCATCTACTTCAGATGTAGTAGTAATTACCAGCAGCTAGAGTACTACAGAAAAGGTATTTCTTATTACAGCTTAAAGTACTTTGCACAGTTTAAGAATTAATACTTATTCCACAAGTGGGAAAAAAAAAAGGGAGAATAATATTTATTTGTAAGATAAAGGTCATACAAATGTGGTATAACCTGTTCTGATCAGTTGAGACTGTACTTTTTGTCTCATCCATTAAATTATGCTTAAGTTGAAAAACATTTTAAGTTATATATGTATATATAACAGCAAGCTATTCGTTTTTGCTCACACCTCTAAAGAAACCATTCAGGTTACAATACACTAACAATATAAAACCTTTTGGACTCCTTAGATGTGCATTTGCAGACAAGTCCCTGACAGGCTGAAATTCAGTTACATGGTCAGCTCTGAACTGTCACTAATTTCTGCTATAATAAAAATTTCTCTGGAAGCTTAAGGTTCTTGTAGATGACAGAAAGTATGCTAGAACTTAATACTCAATTTAGTATTATGCCTTCATCCAGAGAATTACAGCAAATCAGAATATTAAAAAAAAAAGAAGAAAAAAAGAAGAAGCCAGTAGGCAGAACAAGAAGATTCTATTTAATTCATCTAAATTAAATTCATCATTTAATTGATCTAAAACTTACACAAAGATACCTCATTTTGGAATCTCCTTTATCCATTTTCATTATTCCACTGATGGAAATTCTGACTACTCTTTCATTCCTTTCTTCTCCTAACTCCAGGCTGTCTTGCACCTTGTTCCCCATCCTTGGTAGATCCAAAAAGAATACAACTGAATGTCAAAAAGGTTCATTTTAAGTTTGAAAACATTTTTCCAGAGCTTAAGTATCTGAGTAGTTATTGATTTCAATGGGCCTTCAAGTACACTTAAATACTTTGTTCAAACTGGTATAATTCTGTGCTATTTTACATGAGACAGGAACAAAATTATTCATAAAGGATCAAAAAATAAACGATGGAATTCCTACACAATGAGGAATAGATACAAATAAAGAAATAACCACGTATTAAATCTTAGCATCAATCTCATACTTTCTAAGATTAAAATAGCATGAAAAACAATTATGTAGTGATAAAATTTCATCCAGACCTGAAACTGGAAGTGAGATTACTAATTGAGTTCTAAGAAATTGAAAAGTGTTAGTATTTCTACACTAGGATTGAATAGAGACATGTGAAGGAGATGAAGTTTCCTTCTCTAATTTGAGTGTGTTTTGGTATTATGTTTGGTTGGTAATCTACATGAGCTGAGTTTATTCTGGATGTTAATGTTGGCTATGCTGATATTTTCTTTAATTTTAGAGATTTACTCTATAGGAAACAAAATTGACAGTCACACTTGTATCTTATAGTTGCCCCCTTCCTTCCCTTTTTCAATGTTTCATTAGATTTTTGAATAAGCCAGGAAGTGCTCTACAGTACACAAAATGTAGGCTCTGCTAAACAGAGATGGGACCTTTAAACTGAGCTCACCACCACCTCCTGGCCTGCACACTACAGGAATTTTTTGTCAGGCTGTAGCCTACTAAAATCCAACCAACATCACTTAATGCATGAAAATTATTTACTAAAAAGAGAGGAAATGGGAGGAAAACTAAAATCCTTTACAAAAGTTTCCTTTGTGTACAGCCTTTTCTCTAGCATCACTTTTAAAAGCAAGAGAAAAAAAGAATAAAAAAAAAAAATCTGTAATGTTCTTTGTTCCTCTTGGGACATAGCTGTATTTTCTTCTAGTTTACCAGCTGAAAAACACTCCCAGACCTGTGCATTGTTTCCTCATATAGTGACAGCAGCTACTCTACGAGATCCCCAAAGGACTAGGAGCTCTTTTGCAGAGCCTTCAACAGAAAAAAAAAATCTTTACAATGGGTTAATGGAAAAAGAAAAAACAAATTGAGTTCCTGAATACTGTGAAATTGGAATATTTACTATCTGTCTCTTCTCATCCCTTCCCTCTCTCCCTATGTCCTCACCTGCTTCTCTGCCACCATTTTCCCCCCAAAATTTTAACATTTGGAAACCAATAATAAATGTATAGCAAAAAAAAAAGAGGATTTTTTTTTTTTTATTTATGAATGATCATCAAAAGATGTTGAGTTTTTATTTGCAACTTGATGAAAATATATCCTATTAGGAAAGGATAGACTTCCTAGCCAATGAGGTGATTTTGATGGCAAGGAACAATTCAGCCAGATACTTAACCATGATGAAAACAATCATATTAAGTATCTGTTAACCTGTTTTATTTTGTGCTCTCTCTTCACATTTGGAATACATTCACACTCTTTTAATATATTTTCATATAACACTTCGAAAAAAAGGATAGATGCTGATCAGTTAGAGTCACAGAATCATACCTTAAGTTGGAAGGGACCCATAAGGATCATTGAGTCCAACTCCCCGCTCCTCGCAGGACTACCTAAAACTAAATCATATAACCAGAAAGTGTCATCCAGATGCTTCTTGAACTTATATATGTCACATATATGTTATATATTTAAAAAAAATGTATTATACAATTCTTACATTTGTAGCCTGAAACCCCACAAAACACTAAAGGAAAAAAATCTGGAGGTAGCACATTCAGGATTAGGTTTTCGTAGCTAATAATCTTTCTTCAGGGCGGAAGCATTGGTATGCAGGGGTTTCAAATATCTTCACTGTTAAAAATCTAGAAAACTGAACACTGAACTTTTCATCTCAGGAAACAAGCAGATCTGTTTCCCTTTAGATTTTTTAAAGTTTGGAAAGAAATTTCTCCAGGTCTAACCTTTTTGATCCCAAAAGCAGACAGCTGTCACATGGATTGATAGGTATTTTCAAACACAGTTATGCTGCAACTGGAGTGCACAAGCACTCGTTTGTCCAAAACTCCAGCTATTTGAAGTCATTAAAACATTGAACTGACCTTCATAATGCCCATTTGGAAAACCTTTCCAGTATATAAATACTAACCCAGAATACACTGAAATGTGAAGAATGGGATTTTCCTGTCTACACTAGCTTCCTAAACCAGCCTTACATTCGTAAATCTCACAGATTCATTTTCCCTTCCCCTGCATCCCCTATTCCCATCGCTCACAATGGCCAGTAAATTCAGGAGTGTCTGGCAATCTGCCTGGGAGCTGGAACACGGCTGCAGTGTATGCTTGTACGCTGATAAAAATCAACTGATTTCTGTGCAGAGTTTCTTAGCTAAAAGATGGCGAGGACCATTCCCACCCAGCAGCCTGCATGTAGTCACTTGGTGTTGATAAGAACACTTTGCTAGAATAAACATGAGTTGTTTTCATCCAGCTGCAGTCTGCATGGGTTTTTTTGCCTCAGCCTTTTGACTGGCATCATTAAACCTATGCTGAAATCTTCTCTGCTGCTTGTGAAGCAGAGAAGCTTGAAAAGATCTCTCCCCAGAGACACAACCTCTCCCCAGATTGAGTAGAGCATGAAAGGCAGGCAGTGCTTCCTAGAAGAGTTTTCAGCTAGAGTCAGAGTTATACAGATGGCTGGCAGTCCTCTCTCTTGTAGTGACAACACAGTTGCGATCAGTTCTCCGTTTAGGCTGAGGCTGATGTTGCGTCCAGTGCTAAAACAGGGAAAGCTAGGAAAAGAAAAATCCTCAAAAAACAATGGCAGGTGTATTTCTCTCACAGCTGTTCTGAAGAGTTTGTAGTTGCACAGTCCAGTTAGATATTAATGTCACTCAAACTTTTTTTTTCTTAGTGGCAGATCATAATTAAATAAAACATGAAAAATAAGCTATGAAAACAAATAATGAAAAAGAAGCTATATAAACATTTTGATAGACTTTGCTGAAATAAGTAGATATTTGTATAATAAAATACAATAAGTCTTATAATTCCTTAGAAATGATAGAAAGTAGTTTTTAATAATAGTTTTTAATAATCTCTGTACTGAGTCACAAAAGCAAGTGGAGAATAATTTCTGAGTGTTGAAATGAGAAGCTATCACACGCTCAGTTCTTCTGAGTACTGAATGAGTGCTAATGCCAAAAAAAAATCAGTGGCTGACTAATTAAAAAAAAATAAATCCCAAAATACTAACAGTTAAGAGTTTTGCAGTGTGTTGAAATCACAAAGACCAGACCTTTTAGACCCACTTCACACAAAGAGAAGGCTACAACCTGTTGCAAACATGATTCCACCATGCCAGTGTCACTGAGGAGATATGCCACCCAGTTCAGCTGCAGTGCCCGCTCGGGTCACTTTAGGAACCTCTAGCCATGCTACCCAAGCGTAAATGAGACCCCAGAACTCTGGTGCACACTGTAGCACAGGCGTGCCACTTGGTTGGAGGCACAGAAAGCCCTCAGGATCCTGTAACCAGGCCCATAAATCACACTGCATGGACACTAGCAGGTGCTGGGTTATTGTGAGAGCACAGGTGTTAAAGCACAGGCAGATGTTTATAATGTGAAGATTGCCTGAAAGGCATCAGCACTGAAAGTTCATCTTTGATGGGCAGCTCATAAGTGACAAACAAGTATGCAAAATGATGAATGCTCATGAAACCCCAAATCGTGGGAAATTGCATCTGACTATAATTGCAATCTGTATTTCACACAGCCTCAGAATGTGACTGCTGGCTGGAGAGAGAAAAAGAGCAGGAAAACATTGCCCAGTTGTTAAAAAACATTCCTATGGTTGTGCTACATTGCCCTCTGCCCTCCAGACAGAGCTGTCTTTCAGAAGAGAGGCCAGGGCACTCAGCCAGACCCGATACTTTGGACGATGTAAGTTCCCAGTGCATAATACATGCAGAGAGGGAGACAAGCAATTTGAGAGGCTGTGAAATACTCTGAAAGATAAATGTAGGCAGTGGATTTATGAACTGGCTTTTCCTCTTTCATACTCAGCCAGAATATGAACCCTGAGAGCTAATGCTCTACTACAGGGAAATTTCTAGTGTGCTAGCATTTAGTCTCAATAAAGCAATATCTTACTAATTCCTAGCCTCCTGAATTTTCACTTTTAGGGAGAACAATAGTATATAGTGCTTGCCTTTCTTCTCACTGTGCTGTGTTCCTAACTGATATTGCCCCATCAAATAAGTCAGCTAGCTCACCAGGAGAAAACTTAAAGGATACAGGTAGATTGAGATTTCAACTACAAAAGAACCTTATCTCATTCCCTCCCTCCCCTGCAGAAAGAAACTCTGCTTCTTCTAGCAATCCTAAGTCTGATCTCTGCTTTTCAGAGTAGAGCAGTACGTCCCATTGGGCCAAGTTCTTGCTTATCGTTTGGGCTTATTATCAGATTTAACTGAAGAACTGTGTAAACTCAAAGTGAAGGTGGGAGGTCTCAAAGCTGTATGACCCATTTTTTATCATCTTGAAAACAAACTGAGAAGACTTTATAAACACACCTATCCCACACATCCGTAAATAAATAAAACCTAGTACATTATTATAAGATAATTAAATAGACAAAAAATATGGAAATTTCTCTACTTCTTTTCTTAGGTCTATAAGACTCAGATTTGTATTTTAAATGTAAAAATTCATCCCGATGAATTGAAACTCCAGTTTCAGTGCTAATTTGGAGGAGATGAGGGTTCAGATGAGTTCCATGTACATCTTATTTATACATTTTGTCAACCACCCAAACACAAAGTTTGTTGTTGGAATTTTGTTGCTCATTTTCAAAATCCAGTGGCAACCAGAGGTCAGTGGGGACAGAAGTGGTGTTAATGTGATCCAAGAGCAGGAGTCTGTCCTTAATAATGAAGTTTTATTCATCTATGATAATCTCATGCATAGGAATTTTGTTTCATTTGTATTCAGAAAGACCACTGCTCCCTTAACAAAGGGTGTTACTGGAACAAATAGCGGGAACTTTGGAGTTTGTCAGAGTTTCTCTTCTTACAGTACTTTATTTTCCTAATGTGAATGACAGTGCAGTTACAACAAAACTTTCATGAGGTTAGAAAAGGGGTCAAAAACTCTTGAAAATACTTTTTCAGAGACTTGTTCCTTGTATCCTGGATACAGAACTGGACATGATTAGAATAGGAAGTGAGCAAACTGTATTTTTCAGGTGTAAGAGTGGGTTACAAAGGAGAGCATCATTAAGTAAAGAGTGATTAATTATAGACACTATGGTTCTGCGAAAGCAATACTGAAACTCCCAGAGTTCCCTGGTGAGCTAGAAAAACTAATGCAGATGTGAAAATCCTACAAGAATTTCTGTGGTGCTACTCTGTGTAGCAGGGATTAAATTGATGGGGCCAGAAAAGCTTAATACAGCCTAGAAAGTGATTCAACATAGATGAAGTCTGGAAAGAGCTTGATACCAAATTATATTTTTTCTTTATTTAAAAATAAAATATATTTAAACACTGTGAATAAACAATTATCTTTTACAAATATTTTCTCTTCAGTAAACCCTTCAGAATATTTTTTTTTCATATTCAAACTAGTATGATCACTTCATTTACTGTTGCCCTTAGATTTGCATGACTGTAATCCAAACATAATGGCAAATTTAAAAATATTCTGACTGCCATCTAGTCTAAATTTTTATATAGAATTCTGTATGGAAAGGAAAACCAATTTTTCCACTGCACCATGTGGGAAAATTATTTCTTAGAACTTTTTCATAATAACTATTGTTTTCCAGGCAAATATATCTGGTGATAGGCGATCAATGGAATAGTAATAATCAGCTTACAGGCAGCTTTCAGTAACTTCCTGTATTACATTCCAAATCAACAAAGTAATCATTAAGCATAATGTCACCATTTGTCTCCATTCAGGCTCTTGACCTTTAGATTGCCCATTAAAGAGAGGAAGACCAGTTCCTATCCATGTTTTGGCCATAGAAGATATTTTCCTGCTGTAGCTACACATTTATTCAACAGAAGTTGCAGCCCAATTGACGTCCATCTGATTTGCAAGTTTCCTTCCTCTTTACTGGAAGAGGAAGCACATATAATTATGGGCTAGTCCAGTAATTAGTTTTAAGGGAGGAGATTATAAGAGAGGAAAACACCGACTACATAGATAGAAATGCTGAACTTCAGATAACCACTAAAAGAAGAGAAAATGTTGTGTTGCATCTTTATGGGTTTTGAATGGACACATTTGTTTCTGAAATGAATCCAAATCCACTGACAGAAGGAGGTAACATACTATAGCTCTTGTGGCTCTGTCCCTGTACTTATTACGCAAATTGCATACTGGGCAAAAAAAAAAAAAGATAACTGGGTGGGATGAGGATAATAAAATAATTTAAATTCCGTGTAACTATGAAAATATCTTTTATGGTCTGATCTTACTGCTCACTTTATAGCCTCAGTTGCCAACATAGCCAAATTTGCAAATTTTTTTATTAAAATATTGTAGAGATTACAGTATATTACACAATAGAAGGAAGAGAATACTTCAGTTGCCTTTAAGTGGAGATAAAGTCTATAGTAAGCCATACTTTCCAATACAAATTCTGACATAACATTGGAAGACAGCTCTCTCCTTCCCACATTCTCATTCACTGAAATGAAATGAACAAACATTTTATATAATTTCTAAACAGTGTAGTGTTTGCATTACATTTCCAATAAAGGACAGCTCACCACCTTTAATAAAGTAGTGAAGCCTGGCTCAGATTATAGAGCTCTCGATCGCCAAGAAAATTAAATGCTAATTGTTTAGTTGGAGTTTCCGAAGTCTTGCACGTGCAAGACTCCAAAAGTGAAGTAAATTTGGCAGTCAGGCTCAAATGATGTGCAGCAGAGGCATGCCAAAGAGTTTTTTTTAGTATAAGCTCTCTAGAGATTTCTGGAAAAACTAGTATTTAAAGTAAAAAGGAAGGGGGCTTAAGAGAGACATCTCTTTTTTTCATTGACAGCTGCGCCACAGATACATGATGGCAGCTGGTCTAGTTTTGCTATTTCACAGAGGGCCCTGTGTTCAGGAAACAGCAGGATCAAAAGAACAAAGCACAAATTTTAGCTGACACTGAGGATGAAGTCTTCATTTTCCCTGTGTGTAAGTTTTGAGGAAAAGCCTGGAGATGAGTAACAGGTTACATTTCTCTTTCCTAGGACTAGGAGGTACTTAGGGAGATACTTTTCAGTTCTTTATCAAGCAGAGTTCCTCATTGTACAAAGTGACACAAATTGTTGGGTGTGAGTCGAAAGAAACTACAGCTATCTCATCTTCCTGTTTCCTTACCTGACTTCCTCTACAAGTGAATCCCACTTCAGATAAAACCCATGCTATTCAGTACCAGAAGTTAAATTCTATAAATTCTAGATACATATTCTATAAACTATGTTGGTGGCCCTCTTGGATTTGGTTATATTTTGAACTGATAGTAAAACAAGAAAAGTTCTTTTAAAGAACAATTAAGTATAAAATAAATCTACAGAGAGGGCAGGAAACTGGTTGTGGCTCTATTAAACATATGGAAGTGAAAGGACTGCCCTTGTCTAAAGAAGTGTTGAATAAACAAAAGTGGTAAAATCTGTGGTGGAGACCAGGCCACATCAGGACCAGCTTTGCTCTAGGGAGGAAAAATACTTTAGACTAGAAAGTGGTTATAAGGAATATGAATGAGTAGGATGAAAAACCTGTGTACACAGTGTTTTCAATCAGCTTTATCCCTTCAGAGCTAAACTCTTGCCTTTTGACTCCCTAGAAAATTTTTAAGTGTTCTGGCTCTGTCTCTGGAAATCGAGTCAATATTTAGGAACTCACACTTTTAAATTAATGAGAACACTAGTTTCACCCTAGTGTGCATTTCGGTACTTGACCCATGGACCTCCCTGTCTCGTCTTTTGAAAGGGAGTAGTTGATCAGAGCTGTGGGAGAACCAATACAGATCTTTCCTTTTTTTTCATTGTAAATTATGTAAAGACCATGTTCTTTTGATTCTTAAAGAACAGACCACTCTGCGATACACACATTTATGCAAACACTTTAATTAAATCTGATGAGCACACCTATCACAGAAGAGGAGAGTATTTTGAACATGGTTATGTTTTAAAGCTTCCCTCCCGGCTGGCAAATAATGGAAAGAGTAAGTATAGGCTGGTCTATAAAGAAGTTATAGGTAAGCAATGGAATGTAAATTATGCTTTTCACCGTTACTGATGATAACAATATGGAAAGGTCTGTTTATTTCTGTGCAAAGATGAATACAGAATAAATAATACAGTGACATGCAGAGAGCAAGAAGAACAAGGTGCATTAGAAAAGTCTGTGGTGATGAGGAGGGTCATCACAACTGTTTTTCAAATATATAAAAGGACATTGCAAGAAGAAAGAGACTAGGGTGTCCTTCATGTCTAAAGGAAATAGGATTTAGGGTAACAGATGTAAATTGGAGAAAGATGTATTCAGTATAGGCCTAAGAAGGAAAAAAAGGTTAAATGCCAGCATTTTCAAGGTAATTATTATAAAGCAATTGAACAGAATCATTGGAGAGGTTGTAAAGTTTGTGTTGCAGAATACTTTAAAACACAATCTAAATACCTCTTAACCCCACCTGTAGGCAAGGCAATGGAATGGACCAGAAGATACCTTGGTATCCTTTCTTGCATTGCAATTCACTGATTTTCAGAACACTTACTGATACTTCTCTTGCTTTTAAAATATGGAAAAAGCATAACCTTCACATAGCCTCTCGTTTCACTTTTGTTCTTTACTAATTAAACATCTCCCAGTAGATCTTGCCAATCAATTTCCCCTGAGACTGAACGATAACCTAAATCCTACACTTTGATATATTGGGTCTGCCTTCACATACTTGAATTTCTGAAGTGCATGTGAATTTTTCTGTCACATATAATACACGTAAGCATAGATTGGATCTTTGGATATGCAAAATAAAATTTAAGTTAGAGATAAAAATGTAGAAACCATTTAAAAAAGCACCTACATAAGTAAATAATTTTTATAAGCAAATAATCTTAATATACTTCTATCCTTTAAGATATTTGTACATATGTTACTAGATTAAGTTAAAATCCTTTTCAATCACCATTATGAAAATATCTGTATTTATGTATGAATAAGAACTAGAAATGAAATTTAAAAAGAATAATTTAAAGCCAAATATTCTTAGGCAAGGTGTAGGTTTCAGGATCTAAATTTAGTTGCAAATTTTATAGCCAACTCATGCATTTTTTTTGTTACAAGTAAAACCTTACATCAGGGCATACTGAAATATTGAATGGGCTGCAGGTTATTCTATTTAAAGACAAAGGTTTGGTAACTCCTGACAAACCCAGGACTTAGTAACTTTAGGTTATAAAACAGCTGAAAGAAGACTACATTGCATTCTAAAATGTTGTCATTTAATGAATCTATGACTCTTGGAGACTTATTGCTGTATGATCATTTAAAAATTTAAGTACAAATGTGTAGTTTTTGCATTTAGTAAATTCTCTTGCTTGTTTTAAGCAGCAATATCTGAGCAAAAGTTTTTTTACAACTTTCAGTCTCTGACCTCTGGAAAGCATTTATGCAGTTTATTGCTGAAAAACAGATATAGCCCCTCTCCTTCTCTCTGCCTCCCCACCTGGTACAATTTCCTGGGGTTTAAACATAGTATACTCACACATCTCAGTGCAGAAACAGCATAGAAGTTTTTCCTCTTGGTCTGTTCACATTTTTCTTATTTGTATGCTGATCCACTCAAGTACAAGGAAATTATGTCCTACATGTGACCTCAACGTTTAGACAAATTATTTGCTTCCCTTTCTATCAAAGGTTAAAACATCCATACAAATATGAGTATCTAGAAAATAGACGAGATCTGTACTTTATGTGTCTACAGCTTGTAGGTTTCAATTTTCAGCTGTAATTGATAGTATGATTGCAGTCTACTGTATTTTGGATTAAAATTTGATCTCATTCCAGAATCAAGTTACACTCATATAAGTGAAATTAGATTTGAGGCTTATATGACATTATACAAT
Source organism: Tetrax tetrax (assembly GCA_009806455.1). Taxonomy (NCBI): domain Eukaryota; kingdom Metazoa; phylum Chordata; class Aves; order Otidiformes; family Otididae; genus Tetrax; species Tetrax tetrax. The sequence continues at coordinate 902,295 of WHYT01017492.1, forward strand.
ATTAAAAGAAACAGTTATTTGCCTTACAGTGACCATCATACTGAGATGCGTTGTGCACTTTTGGCATGCGTGCATATCATGACCTCACTGAGAATATCCTGGCTAGGCATTTCTGAGGCTGTAACTGTTAGGCAGTGCACTACCACTCTGTCCCAAGTATGCACAGAGGTGATCACAACACCTCTCCTTTACTGTCTTTGTCAAAGCACAGGCCAAGCACATTCTTCGTTCTGAAGTGGGAAATAACAATGGGCTGTGGGATACAGCAATGAGTCTGAGCTTTACATTGGCTTTCTGCTCTTTTGGCTGTACCTGTCCTAAAGGTAGGTACAGGTAGCTGTGTAGAATTAAACAATAAATAGTAATTGTTACACTGGAGAACACTATTGCTTATTATTTCAAGTGACCATCAAGTAGCTGCCCTCCACATTGTTGTAGTTCAGCCCTGATCAGGACCAGATTATGCAGTCTCTCTCCTGCTCCCCCCACCCTCCGAGAGAATAGGGGGAGATGATATAAGGAAAAATGGCTCAAGGTTTGAGACAAGGACAGGAAGAAATCCTTAAAGTTACCGTCACAGGCAAAACAGACTCGACATGGGGAAAACCCATTTGGGGAAAATTCATTTACTTCTAAAACTAGCAGGAGAATGAGACAGGGAACAAGATAACCTCCCCCCACCCCTCCCTCTTCCCAGGCTTAACATTTATCTCTACTGCCTTCCCCTCCCGAGCGGCACAGGGGGGAAAAGGGAATGGGGGTCACGGTCAGTTCATCATGCATTGTTTCATGCCGCTGCTTCATTGTCAGGGGAAGAACTCCTCGCATTCCTCCCCTGCTCCTTCGTGGGGTCCCTCCCACGGGCCACAGTCCTTCATGAAACTGCTCCAGCATGGGTCATCTCTTCCACAGCATGCAGTCCCTCCAGAACAGCTGCCCCAGTGGGCCCTCCACAGGCCACAGCCTCCTTCAGGCCTCCACCTGCTCCAGCGTGGGGTCCTCCATGGACTGCAGGTGAATCCCTGCCCCTCCAAGGACCTCCATGGGCTGCAGGGGGACAACCTGCTCCACCATGGTCATCACCACAGGCTGCAGGGGAATCTTGGCCAGGAGCCACATTACTCCTCTCCCTCCTTCTTCACTGACCTTGGCACCTGCAGCCATTCCTCACAACAGGCTGGCAGACGCCTCTCAGGATCCTTTTTACATCTTTTTCACTTCTCATCTTCTCTCCACTTCTTGCAGCTGGGCTGGGCCAAATTGGGCCCAGTCAGCTGCTCGGCAGAAGGCCAGAGGGTGAGGCCTACAAGGCTCGCACCTCACCCTCTCTGCCCCAACTCAGCTGCTTCACATCTTCTCCCCTTTGTTTTTCTGTTTTCCCCTTCTTAAATATGTTATCACAGAGGCATTATCAGGGAACATTCTGCTACCAATTGGCTCGGCCTTGGCCAGCAGCGGGTCCGCCCTAGGCCCAGCCGAGTCCACTGAACAAAGGGGAGCAATTTCTAGCAGATTCCTACAGAAACTACCACCTTAGGCCTCCCCCTTACTAAACAAAACCAGAACACACATTTAAGGAAAAAAGAAGACAGCTGCCCTCTCCAAAGCAAAGGCTGCATGTTTTACGTGTTTTTGTATGGATCAATCTAAACAACGTATTATTAAAAATCCAGAATAGACAAAGGAGGGAAAATACTTTTACTGTGAAAACACCTACAGAATTTAAAGGGATGCGGTTGCTTCAGAGTGTAAATAGAAAGCATGATACTATGGAGGTGGCTCTGTTGCTATTACAGGTGCTAGGTGAACACTAATTTAGGCACGATTTATGTTTAAGGTTATATATGCAGTCACATCATCTCTTCAATATAGTTTGAGAAATAATGAGGCTTTTTATAGATGCCTGACAACTCTGAATTTTACAGATTAAGCTACCACTATCCTCTCATCCAACTCTGAAGTGACCTGTCTACCCATGTAAGAGATAGTATTGTGAAAAAGCTCAAGGAACAATCAGGTTTTGTACATTGCGTGAGCAGTCAAACAAGATGAATTAAAATGAGATTTTTGGAAAGGAAGGGGAAACTGAGCATATGATGGTTATTATGCCTTGTAGGATGCCCTGTGGAAGGTAATTGGGGACTACAGAAAAAAATGGAGAAAAAAATCTTTGTGACTTTCAGTAAAAGAATGTTATTCCTTCAGAAACTTTGAAAAATTTTAGAAAGAGAACTCATTTAGATTTGGAAGATATCTTCCCGTGTCTTCAAAAAAATCAGATACCTCTGGTTAGGAAAAAAAAAGGTAAAAGGCCTAATTCTCTTACTTCTTAAATACAATCCTAATAAATCACTCTATTTTCATGCTGCCGGATAAGTGATAATTCAAACCCAAGCTTACCTCAGATACATTTTGTCTAAAGGGAGGAGGACATAACAAGTCAATTTTAGACATCACAATCAACTTTTATCACTAGGTAGACCATTTAACAATCTGAAATTAAATTATTATCAGCTGAATAAACAATTTGAAAGCTTGAGGAAATTTTGCTTGAGTTGTCAAATACTGATGAAAAACTTTTTTTTAATGAGTTCTGTTAACCATTTTCTACTGGAGTTGCACTACATAAAAATAATGTAAATATATTTTTGAAATACATTTTATTAAGCTTTGGACTATATGTAGCACTGGGAAAATCTAAGAAGATATGAAACAATGTAGTCTTCACAATTTATATAGAGTCGAGTTATCTCAAAAGATCAGGTTTTACTGGAATTAGTGTTACTATAGAATAGGTCAGCAATAATATCTACCTTTACAAAAATGCTAGACCTTAATTCCAAGGACAATAATTTTAATGTTGGTGGATGTCTTCTATCACTGGCAGAACAGTTACCAAAGACAAATTTGATACAGTGCTTATCAATATTAAAAAACTAACAGATTTTTAAATTCTTCCCTTTCTCAGATATAATGACCAAAATTGTATATAAACTTTACAAATTTAGTTTTGGTTCAAAAGAATGTAGACGTGCTAAATTATATATTTATCGCTGCAAACCTCAGAAACACAAAACCACTTCTATGCAAAGGAAGTCAGAACCTGCAGGAGTGAAAATTAAAATTAGTGTTAGTTATAAGGACTTCAGCTGCTAAAACAATTAAACCTTAGTATTAATTATTTCTGGTAGAATAAGAGCTGAATATTCTTGAGCCACAGTTACATTCTATTTCTTTACAGTAACTATGCAGGCCACAGATGCTGTAAGATCTGTTAGTCTGCATACACACTAGAAAGAAGGAGATTCTGTAACACAAGTCATTTTAAGGTAGAACATTTCTCTGATCCAGAATAAAAAGCTGAGCTGTCCTTTGTATATCTTTTTATATCTTCTGTATATCTATTTTACTCTTGTATATACATTTTTTTTTTCTTTGTGGAGTATTTTGTATCTAACCCAAAATCATAGGAAATAAACTGTGCTGAACAAGTTTTTCCCTTTTCCAAAGTGTGGTCCTAATTGATCTTTTTGTGTTTATGCCATTATAGACTTGTTCTCCTCTAAGAAAAATAAATAGTTCTAAAAAAAGTGTTGCGCAATATTCAGTGCATCCTCTGAGAAGAAGGAAGTAGGAGGAAGTATCTGAACAGATGTTTTAAAGCTTTTCTAAACATTATGTGTCACCTTAGTTACAACATGTTTCACAAATATGCAATAATAACAATCACACTTTAGTTTGATGTAGAAAGTCTGAGGAAGGTTGGATTTCATATTTCAAAATACAAAATACATTAAAAGCTTCTGTCATAAAATTTGCTTTATTTCTCAACTTTAGGTAAACCTTGGAACTACTTCTCTGAAAAAGCAAAGCATTTCTTATTGTCTACTTCTTAAAGAAAACTCCCAAAAGGTAAAAGAAAGATATGTAATGCACAAAGTGTTATTAAAATAGGCATCAAACATCAGTTTATATCTCAAAATTTACCAAGATGCCTTGGCACAGGCAATGTGGAAAAGTGAGAAAACTGTTTCAAGTACATTACCTACACAGAAGATAAAAGATGGCATGAACAGCTGGGCTTCAATCATTCTGATACTGCAAATAAGGAACTTTCCCTTTTGGTTTTAATATATTAAAAATTTGGTCTCAATATTTCCATACGTATTAATCATTCTTGCTACTTGCAAAAATTAATTAAATTCTGGGGTCATAAAGTTCTAGCTATTTAGTTTAATATACATTTAAAAATGTGAATACCTAGTTTGTTAGTACTGTCATATTTCACCTCCAGTTCAAAGAGTTACAATCCTTTATCCTCTGTTACCTATGCAAGTAGACAGTTAAGCCCTCTTAAAGTAATAGATCTGACTTTCATAGGGATAGTTTTTGTTGCCAGTGCAATTATGAATTCCAAAATAATCAAAAGATCACATAGAACTGTTAAGTAGTAATGATTATGACTGCTCAAATTAGTCCGTGACCCAGTCTACCAAAGCTGTCTACATATTCAGTGTGTTTAGAGACATAGAAATTTTCAAATCATTAAGAGCATAGAAGGAAAAAAAAGCCCTGACTGCATTGGGACCATTCCCTCCTTTGAACACATGTCAATCTCTTTTCTTAGAAAGGAGGAAAACCGTGCTTTTTAAAATGTTACTTTAAATGTTGTACAATATTAGCAATATCCTGTTTATTACCTGTGACTCAACAAGTCCCAATGAGTCACAGCCTCAACGCTTCTGTTGCAACTTCCAGCCTGACTAGAAAACAACATTCTATAAATAATCAAGTCACATGAACTCAAATGTGTTTTTTCCAGATGGAAGTAGAGTAAAGCACATTCAAGGATTTAGCTGAGTTTGGGATTCAGCATGCATGCCTTTGAAGGGATTAGCTAGTTGGGTTTGGTAAATTTCATGCACTGCTATAATACAAATAGAAGAAAAAGTACATATTTGTCTCATGAAATTTGGAAAAAGACCACAGAGAATTGATTGTATAAATGAGATGAGAGACTTTTAAGTTAAGAAATTCTTTGGTGTCACACCTTGGATACTAAATAAGCATTAGTGGTAACACAAGCAATGTCTAGGTACTGTGCTAAATTGCGCAGTTACCAAAGGTGCACAAAAATATATAGTAAATACACTGTGAACTCACTCCTTCCCTTTTCAAGGACAGTTTGTTTGCTATATACCATGCTTCAGAAAGTCACCAAGCTTCTTTTCAAGGTTTCAATCTTTCTAATATATTGACATCTGTTCTCTTGTTTTCTGTTTTCATTGTGTTTTAAGATCTCTCCTTTTTCTCCATGCTGGTTTATTTGGATTATTTATCAGAAGTTTTTAATTAAGATTCAGTGATCACCTATTGTTAAAAACAGTAACTAAAATTATAAACTTGAGGGAACCTTAAGGATCAGTTATATAATATACATTACATAAGATTAAAAATTGCTGATATTTCAAACCAAAATAGATTTCAAGGTACCTAAAGGCTCTAATCAAAATCATAGCAAAGTATGAACTTTTAGAAATCTCTTAGGCACAATGACTGTTTTAATTTTAAGGTAATTATGCTTCTTATTTGTTTTCTTATATTTCTATGCTTTTGTGAACCATGATCTATATTCATATATTCATAATAATAATAAATTTATGGAGGGATAAATTCAAACAGAACGAGAACCCTCAAAATCACATATATTTATTTTAATATTTTTAAAATGCATATAACACGTCTGCACAAAAATCAGGTTCTTTCTGTATCTATGTTATAAACAGTGACTCTTTCTTTTCGGCAAAGAATTGGTTGCCATGTACAACAAATAAGGAAAAATTGAAAAACTGTTTCTTGCCCTTTTTAAGGTCCATTCCAGTCAATAATGTTTAAGTTTACATGTTTTTATCTATCTTGAAGACTAGAAGAAGAATTTTAATGTCAGTCCTGAAAAAAAAAAAACAGGACAGTGATTAAAATGTCAGATAAGTCATTACAACAAGGAGACAAAAACCCAAACAAAAATTCTACCTGTTAAAAAATCCATTTTTTTGGTGGTGGTGGGGGGGTTGGAAATCAGATATACTAAATTCTAGTAATATACTGAAGTTTCCAGGTTGCCCCCTTTGTTAACCTAGATGTCAATGAAATAAATTTTTAGCCTTTTTAAAAATTCAAGACTTCTAAACTACTGTTTTATTTAGGTAGTTGCTTGAGATAATTTTTAGCACAGTCATTTGGTGCGCTAGTTGTCTCAAAAAGTTTATTAAGTTTATGCAGCAAAACCTGTCAGGATTTAAGAAGTCAAGAAGAAATTGTTTCACTTTTTTTTTTCTGTTTCTCCCTGTCTTTACTGTAGGCCCATTTTAGGTACTGGAAGGCCGCTATAAGGTCTCCCTGGAGCCTTCTCCAGGCTGAACAGCCCCAACTCTCTCAGCCTGTCCTCATAGGAGAGGTGCTCCAGCCCTCTGATCATCTTTGTGGCCCTCCTCTGGACCCTCTCCAACTGGTCCATGTATAATAATGTAAATAATTTCTGCTGGCATAAATAATGTTTACCCTAGATTCCCCCAAAATATTCTGAATTCCTTTTGAAACACCTCATGGAGAATTCTTCAGTTATGTAATCTGGTATTCTTGTAAATTTGAGAGAATAGTTGAAAAATAATCGCAGATGCATCTGCTGGTCCCCTAAGAGAGTATCAGGAAAGTACTCCAAAACACCTAAGTAGACAATATAAACACTTTTCATGCAGAGTCTTTCATCTTCAAAAAAATGACATTTTAATCAAATCACACAACTCAGTCATGAGAAATCACAGCTGTGTTTGAACTTCAAAGCAGAATGAGAGACAGGCATAATTTATTTGAAAATTAGTTTGAAATCAGTATTTTTTTTTGGAGGGAGGAAGCTTAGCCAACTTCTCTCTGTCTCTGTGTATGTTTAGAAAAACTTTCTGCCCTTCACATTTCTTCCAGAAGAACACATGTAATTGAACATGTTATTTTCTGTCAACCATGGCTTTCTGCTCTTCATTTAACTATGGTTATGTTCTGACAGTTCAAGTTCGTGTTCACAACTTTTACTACAAAGTCCAGATGCTTTGCCTGATGCCCATAGATTTCAAGAGTTCACAATGATTCCCTCCTGATTCTCACCAAAGTCTGGTCTCTTTCTTTCCAGTGACAGCAAAGAGCGAGCTGGCACAGGCCTATGAGTAACTCAGGAAAAGTCATGTATTTCTCTGTTAATGTCCCAGTCAACTACAGGATGTGAGACAAAAGCTGTAACTTGATATCTAATAGTTTGGTTACGATAATCTGTACTTTCTTTCTCTTTGCTTTTGTGGTGTGCTAAATTATCCAGATATTTTATCTATCACCGTAATGGATTCCAGAATAAATATCCTCTATTGGCTTTGAAGGCACAAACTTGAAAAGAATACAGATACCTTTAGTGCTTCATTGGCATATGTATTGCATGATGTTACATATTTTATTGCCTTTTTAAAAATGCATGACCTGTCTCTTCAAGTCAATACAAAAGCTCTTTAGTACACTGTATTGCTCAGAAATATTTGTTGTGCTGACATGACTTTGAAATTTCCTTCAAGTTGAGTGTTTAAGTCTTTTAATTTTCTTGACTTCTTTCAGTATCTCCATCCATTATGACTGAGAAATGGAACAGTCTTATCCGACAAAAAGGTGAACTATTTTATCCTATTCAGGAATACACCCTTATTTTCATTTAAATGGGTACCAAAAAAAAATTCTTTTACACTAATATCTATATCTATTCTTTTTTTTTCTGTACAATGTTACATCTTACCAGAAGAGAATCACAAAATTTGAAGTGCTTCCTGTTAGGAGCTGAATTTGCATGAAGTGTCCAGTTTTCTTCTCCATACCAGGACTGAGGCAAAAGCAAGTAAAGAAATAAAGAAAGAAGGAAAAGAAGGAAAAGAAAAAGAGAGTGTGCCTTTTCAAATTAAAAAAAAAAAACCCAAAACACCAAAAAAGTTCAATTTAATTTGAACTTTTAAAGAAAGGAATCAGTTTTCGTGATGTGTTAATTGAATAATGACTTGTAAGATATTTATAAATGTGCCATTGCTCTACACTGGAAAAAGTACTATAAGAATTTTTGTTCTATTTACAGTGGAAAGTCTTTAAAAGTTATAAAAGTAAATGCTGCTTGGGGTATTAATTGGCAGGAAGCATTATAAACAAAGATTTTGAGTTCTATCAAAAGTAGTTAAACTACAGAGAATATGAGATGATTGATGCTCTGTGGGAAGTATTATTAGTTATATTGCAATAATTCTTAGGAGTCCCAAGAGTGAGTCATTACCCAACAGTGATGGCTTTATACAAAACAGAATATGAAATCCTCTCTCTAACTAGTTTTCAGAAAATGAGACTGCAATGTAATATCCTAATCAGTGAACCTGAGCTTAAACTACCAGATAAAGTACTGATAGCAATCTAGCCACACTAAAACTCAGATTGTTTCTTGTTCAGGGACTTTACACCTGTGATAGACTGGACCACACTAAAACTCCATATCCTTCCTCAAAACTAGACTCAGATATTTTCACTCCAATAATGCACCCTGCAACAAATTTTGGAGGCATATATCATCGCAATCCAATTGTCTCAAATCAGAAAAAAAAATATTTTAAGAAATATTGTTAAAATTAGAAGATTAACATATCAGTAGCTGCCTTTCATTGAACTATGAACAATATTGGGGTTTGATATGCTCTACTTTGATTGGTGTAAGATCATTAGAGACCTTTGCTTGAGGTACTTGTTAGCATAAGACCTGGCCTTACTGTTCAGTGAAAAAGGATTATGTTGAATGCCGTTTGAAGCGTAAATGATAGGTAAATGAGAGGAAGGATGTCCATGAAGCTTTGTATACATTTGTGGAAAGCTGCTGGGATTTCTCATGCGTCACTATCAGCGCTTGTGGAATATCCAATTCTGAAGTGGTTTTCCAGGTTTTCCAAGGCTCCACAGCAACCCAGTTGCTCCAGGGCACCAATTCTCACCACCACACAGAGCCCCAACTCTCCATGCTATAGAGCTCTGACACTTGGAAAGCAGGCTGGTGAACCCAGCACTTCCAGACACGTTAACTAGCCAGCACTGTGGGATCTTCCGGGAGCGCGTTCAGGCTGGAACCAAATTTTAAGTGTTTCCAGTTAATGAGATGGGTTTTTTCTTTCAGCTGTTTCAACTATTGGTTTCACACACAGTTTTGCCACTGAATTCAGTGAGGCCGCCATTTTACTCTAAGGGTATTGTGAGATTAATGATGATGAGATTAATGAAGTTTAACTTGGTTTAAATGGAATCAAAATCACTCATCAGAATTGATAAATACCAGTTGATCAAGGTGTGTCTGAATGGTACAGAATTTCACCACATCAGTCAACAAACTTAAATCCGAAACTTTCTTACAAGCAGAAGCAAATACACCAACACATGGATATCTAAAACCTCAGACTGTGAGGTGTATTACACAGGAAAGATGACTGGCACAAACACAGGGTGTTATTGAAGCTAATAAAAAAAAAAAAAAAAAAAAA
>WHYT01017492.1:913402-936345 GCA_009806455.1 Tetrax tetrax
ATTGAAGCTAAAAAAAAAAAAAAAAACAAACCAAAAAAAAACCCCAAAAATGATGTTTAAACCTACATTAAACCTATGTGGTCAATTAATCATAGTATGAACTGTTCATCAGTGAAAACAAATTCCTGCACAAATAGTTCAAAATACTTACTCTGATGGGGAGAAATTCTTATTTCCTGGATGTAATAACTGTATTTTATGGGGTTTTTTTTTGCTCTGAGTAATGTAGATTTGTTATATTTGGATCCCCAACTAAATATGACTTCCATCTTTTCAGAAGAATAAGAAACGAAACAAATCAAGGCAAAATATTACACATTACTTCAACACAGTGCTGGGAAATTTCAAGGTTTCTAAAGTTTCCTTGCTGAAAGACACTGTCCAGTAAGTAATGCTGGCAGTATTCTCATAAATGCCAAAATACAATTATATTAAAAACAGCAAATGTTACCTCAGAACTCAGCAAGGCTTAGAAATCTTTCCAAACTCACTCCTTTCAGCAGCAGCTGAAAGGATGTGTGTTTTTTTAATTTGTGGCCACTATCACTAGTACACGAAAAGGAAGTGATTTGGTTTGGGTTTTTGTTGTTGTTTCTGTTTTGGTGTTTTAATCGATGTGCTGATTTTAACAGAAAGTAGGTGGATTTTTCCCAGAAATTTTTCTGGGAAACAGAATCCTTTGGTCATCTTGAATTCAGGTATCTCCATATATACTCTTTTCACTTACATAAATGTTTAACGAAAGAAAAATTAGTATAAATTCTTTGAATGAAAGTTAATTTCTCACTTTCATTCTTCTGTCTCAGTTTTAGCTGTGGTGAAAGGATGCAGACAAAGAGTGCTAGGGGCTGCAGCCTTATGTTCACCCAGCAGGCAGACCTGGGACAATCTGTGATGCAATTTTTCTCACACTGTACTTTATCTTATCTCTGGTCTGAGGGGACAAATTCTTCAAGATTACCTGATAGCTTATTTTTCATATTGTTTAATTTTTTAAGAATTTAGTGTAGACTATGCTAGGTTTGATACATATATCTTTATCTACAAGTATATCTAGTTCTTTAGGAATCTGCAGCTAATTTTGAGAACACAGTTGCCAAATGGTACAAAGGAAAAGGCAGTAATTTTGAAAAAGAAAGCAGATGTAGTACTACACAAATTTAGAAACTGCAGGAGAAAAGTTTTATGCAGAAGACAATTACCCAAACCAATCAGAAAAAAAAAATCTTTCATCTTACCAAAGCGTGGGGGATTCATAGAATCGTAGGATTGTTTGGGTTGGAAGGGACTTTCAAAGGTCATCTAGTTCAAACCCCCTGCAAGGAGCAGGAACATCTTCAACCAGGTCAGGTTGCTCAGAGCAACCTTTAATGTTGATTCTTTAATTCCTTAGTGTTGAGTAGCCTGGACCTCACTTTTCACATAAAACATTTGCTGGGCATTTGTTCAATGCAGAGGTGGACAGAAGAGCAGAAGCTTAAAAAAAAATAATTGTTGTAGTACATAAGACTGATTGATCAAAGTAGAGAAAGACGTAAAACGCAAGATAAAATTCAAATCAATTATCTGACTGTTGAAATAGTTTGTAGTCATATAAACACTTATTTGGAACTACATCCCTTCCACAGTCAGTTGTAGTACATGACTTTGAAGTTGCTTGAAATTTTTCTTTGTGGCTTATATGTTCTGAAGCCACTGTGATAGAGTTGACTTGATTCTGCATGTCAACTGGAGAATCACGTCAATATGACTGGAGAACAGTGAGATCTTCAGTCTATCTTTTCCAACTTGAATGCATGCAATAGTTATTGTAACAGACTGATGAAATACAGAAAGAATGGTCAAGAATTAAAAAAAAATAAAATTCTTTACAATGTTTTATTTTTCACAAAAAAAAGAGTGAACCAAGAAGATGCAAAAAACCTGTTTCTCAGTTCTCACCCTGCAGCCGTGCTCCTTCTTTAGACACCTATGTGCATACATTATTGATTCTCGTAAGGGATTCGTCCTCCATCTGATCAGTCTGGTGCTTTTGGAAAGGTATTTTATAATGCTGAGCTGGGTGAAGGTGACTAGTAAAATGAGCCCTTCTGATCAGCATAGTTGTAAGCCCTGTGGGCTCTGTGAATATATGAGCTGACTACTTATCTGGAAGAGGAGGAAATCACAGAGACCCTTCTAAATGCTCACATTAGTGTTTTAGCTGCTTCATGCTGTCCACGCTCTTTTTACTGAAGGGGCATATAGCATACGGGAGACTTCTGAGTACAGAAAGGCATTGCATAGAAAGGGATACTTCTGACTGCCTTCACATTTCCTGGTGAGATAAACTGTGTGGTAACATACATGCAGCCAGTGCTGCTTCAGCATATTTTTTATTCCTTTTTTTTTTTTCTTATACACTGGGAGAAGAGCAAGCTCATAGAAGATAACAGCAGATCATTTCTTAAAGGGCAGTAAATAACATATGTGTGATGATGTACTGGAGAATTATCATGCCCATAATTTGCACAAAGGAGCCAAAATGCAAAGCTAAGCTATTTTTGGATATGTACCAAAAGAACACCGTTGATTTAAATTTGTTTAATTTTCCAAATAAATAAGCCTTAATCGAATGAAACATTAGTAGAAATCATTTCATGGGACTCCGCTGAAGTCCAAAGAAAATAGTTATTTTAAATTTCAAAAAAATATATTTCTTTGAGCATTCAAAACCAAAACAATGAAACATGAAAAGCTCAAACTTGAGACAGGCCATGAATAAGAAATACTATGATGAAACATGTACAAAACCAAAACAGTGAATAATGTCAAATAGACCAAATTTTTGTTGTTCTTCCATCACAGACTCAGAGTGGTAAGCAAAGCTGTTCACAATACAGGATTTTAGCATTCATTGCCTTCATTTCTCTAGTTTCTACCATACTAACGGTAGAATATGGTTGGCTACAGATGACTAACACGGTTACTGGAGGACCCGGCCCACTTTATGTGAAACCTTACTCAACAAGGATAAAAGGCCTTACTTCGGTAACTTTCATGTTCTATGAATAACCCTCCTTCCTCTGCCTCCCGTTTATATCTGGAGAATTCTTCTTTCTGACTTTAAGTCTCAGGTCTGAGGGGAACCACCTACACACTTTAGATGATCCCCGGCTATGTACGTAATTCCTCTTTAGGCCACCAAACGGGTCAAGTTATACTTTCCACCAATTAAGAAAACACAATAAAAGTTCACATATTTTAAAGGTAGGACTGTTTTGTTTTTTTTTTTAAACTGATTCTTTTACTTACCACTGCTATATCTGTTGCAGTTAATTCAGTTTCACAATGCTTCTGATGCGCTTAGGATAAAAAACTGTCTGGGAAAGAATGGAATGGGAGGTTTTGTATTAAAATTTGCAGCTTTTCTTATAAGCAAGTTGTGTGCCGAAGATCCCTGCTTTACTGAAGTTGGTAACCATTGCAGCAGTATTTACAACTTAAATTATATAGCTTGGAGCTGCATAAACATGTACATTTATTCCAAAAAGACAGATGGCCATATGATTAACTCTAATGCCAGATTACCTCGACGTGTGTAAGAAGCATTTCACTGTCTTTCCTCCCTCATTCCAACATCTTTTCTGCAGACACTAACTTCTCCACTGAAAGCACAGACCTGACTCTGCAAAGAGGTCTATGCTCTCAGGTCTTTGTTGTAGTAAAGGACATCTGTGAAAGTGTGAGGGCTCCCTTGCATGCACTTCCTGGAAGCAAGGGCCTTAAGTTTTAAGTATTGACATTGAAATTGAAATTATCTTTTGACCACAAAATAAATTAAAAAAAAAAATAAAATCCAGGCAGATAACTGAAACACCATGTTCCCTTTTTTTTTTTCTTCTCAGTGTTTTTCAAATCTATAGATTAGACGGCAACATGAATTCACATGCTTTAGTTTCACATCATAAATGAAGAAATTCCATGATTGGCATTTAACTGGTCAGCCACTGGAAACTTACACATATTTATCTGTGGAGAGAGATGATAAAGATCTTTGAGGCACCACTACTAGATGGAAGGTATTTGAATGGAAAGCAGCTGTAGGTAGCTGAGTGAAAAGTTGGAGAATGGGAAATGCAAGGGCAGCAACTAGATACAAGCAAATGGTGCTGATAAAAGAATGAATCAGAGGATAGATATAAAATAGTGCTATTCTAGGAGTCATCACGTGATTCGATTTTCCCAGACCTCCATATTCTCCACTTTAACCTCAAAGTATTTTTCAGTCCCCATGAAATTTAATTTTTATCTGTTGCATATATAGTCATTGTCACAGAAGAAGCACAAGTAGTGGGAAAACAAAAGGATTAATCATAAAAATGGGAAACAGAAAACGGATGAACAGCTACACAACACTGCTATATCCAATACCCATGCTTTATCTCCTTTTAATAAACTGTGTAATGCAGGACCATTTAACCAAACAGGCAACAGTCCACACTGCCAGTTCTCTGTTATCCCTGCTAGCTGTATCATGCGGGTTAGAAGTTGAATTGTAAAAGATAGTTTTACTGCAATCAGACTAACTTTGACTTTGTACCTGAACACTTTGACATGCTTACACAGCTTGATATTCATTTGTACATCTTGGTGCATTTTGTGAAGACTAGACTCTTCCCTAGCATAAATCACAGCATCCCAAAGCCACTTAAAGCAGAACCTGGCACATTAGTTCAACTGCAGATCGCAGAGAAAATGAATTGCATGCACACACCCTTTCTGTAGGATGTGTCACCCTTCATCACATATCTCCTTTCATAAGGGGATTTCCAAAATCAAAGAACTTTTTGCTGCTTTTGTTGCTTTGCCTGCCAGCAGTACACAGTAAATCAAACACCAGAATTAAAATTAATGAAGGCCAAGTTGTTTGTGAACCCAGAGATTAAATTAGTTTCCCTACTGATATCAGCAAGGCTAAGATGTCACCTGGCACCTGCTATAGTTCATAATGTTGCTGACCAGTGTTCATTGACGAACACCAGCTCTCTTGGTGGAACAGTAACCAGAGAGCGCTGGTCTGACATGCAGAGTCACACCAGGCAGAGAGGAGCTCAACAGCACTGAGTTTAGCCCAAGGACCCAGATGCACTGGAAATGAGCCTTTCTTCTTCTAACTGACAGCCACTCACATGATATTTCAACACTTCTGCTTCCACTCTGGATCCAAACCATGAAATGCAGATGCGAGCAGACAGGGTTTGGGTTTTGGTTGGTGGTTGTTGGTTTTTTGGTTTGTTTTGTTTTTTAAGTTAAGCTAAGACAGTGGTTTGTTTATTTTTCTCCTTTTCCTGTTACTTGAGAATATACTGAACAGAGCTTTCAGCAGAAGTTTATGATGGGCCTTCTTTGCACCATTGGATGCATTTGTACCTTCACATCCAACTGCCATATTTTCTCAAACAGAAGATACCATGAATTTCATTATATAGACTAGACTACTGTGACTATTGCAGTGTATTCGTCCTGCAGCTTGTTCTATGAATATTCTGGTCTTAAGGATTTTAAACAGGTAAAACATACTTAAAATAACATTTTATCCAGAACAATGATCTATGGTGCCATGCCTCCTCATTTTATTCATACCAGCAGTCCTGGTACAGAATTGACACATAATTTATTTATAGAAAACCAAAGTATGATTGCAGCTAAAGATTGCATCACAATAATTTCATATTTTTATTTTACATTTGTTACTATTTATGCAGCCACAATTTTATATTTACCAGGACTTGGTTATTTTTTGTCACTCCTTCATTTTATGCTCAGTGCTGGCACTTCAGCTTTTGCACATGCTGTTCTTCCTACTCATGGCAAAGTTACATCAGGTAGTAGGAATCTTTTCTGGTTCAGGAGCAAGAACAGCTGACTGCATAACTATTCAGAGGCATAACATATCACTTAACTGTCCCTACCTTTAAAACAAAACTTTGTATAAATGTATGCAAACAGATTAATCACCATACAAGGTATTAATTACATATGGAAGTCTCTTTTGCAGATCACAGTATCTCTAAGGTTGTGATCAACCTTTAAGCTTTTTATTTTTTGGAGATGAAAGGCTGGCAAAGGCATGTTGCTGCAGTTAACATG
The DNA here is from genome assembly GCA_009806455.1 of Tetrax tetrax. Classification (NCBI taxonomy): domain Eukaryota; kingdom Metazoa; phylum Chordata; class Aves; order Otidiformes; family Otididae; genus Tetrax; species Tetrax tetrax. The sequence goes on from WHYT01017492.1 coordinate 919,535, forward strand.
AAGCCACTCTTTCCAGCTGAAGCAAAGCAAGGTGGAAGTAGATGAATACACTAAAAATATGGTATATACAGTTGTCAAACCAAGAATATGGTGAAACTCATCACTAACAGTTAGAGCAAAACTTATTTAAAATCTTACCCATAGCATCTAAATCACACATTTTTTATTTATTTTGGCTTTGATATTGACCACATGCCACAGATACTGTGTTATCCATTAGTGCATGGATCTGTTACAGTCCCTGAGAACTATGCTTTTTAACATTGTGGTGCTAGGATATTCCCCTCAACATATAATGATACATATGGCATCAACTTTATTCCAACTCACATCTTATTGCCATCACACTAATGCTATTATGCTAAAGAAATCTCTTTCAGATGAAGTGCATTTCTCACAGGTGGCAGATGCTTCGCTAATCAATATACTAAAAAGTGATCTAATTAAAATAATGGGGGAAATCATCCCTCCTCTCTTTGAGGGAGGATAACCTGGGAAAGTGGGATGGCAGAGTGGGAGAAAACAGTTTAGAGATTAATGGGTCTTAATGGAAAGGTATATCTAACAAATTAATAACAGATTTGCAACAAATTAATAGTAACTAAATGGTAATATACATATATATACACACATGCTCAGAGTTAAATCTTACTTTTTCAAGATTTGTATTTTGTTTGTAAAAATCAGTGTATACAGAGATGATTAACTAATTTCTTCCTTAGTGTTTTAGCTTGCTAATTAGAAATATATTTCACAACAAGATTTCTGATTTCTGCCTATAAAGCATCCAATATAGAGTGTCAAAAGATAAAATTACAACAAGTATTAATGAACAGAAAGAATTAAATAATTTCACAGTGTTCTTATTGCTCAAGTTAAACATTTGACCTGGGAGTAATTCCAGTCATAGATAGTTTCTTTAATTTTTCCTATCATTTTACATCCAATCGGAGAATTAGGACAACATAGAAATGCAATAAGAGAGTGGGACTAACCTTCAAAATCACAAGTAGCATCTTTGCGCTGCCCACACCTAATGTAAGTCATGCAACAAAAAGCAGTGGTGTATCAGGGACTAGGAGAGTGGGTAGACCACCTAAATGAGAGGAGTTTTACCTCCTAGGACCTATATTTCTAGTGTGGATTTCATAAAGCCCTTCTAGGCACCTCAATATTTTATGAAGAGTGAATGAGGAGAATTTGGTGCTGTGGAATGAGCACCTAAGATAAGAAAGGGCACCTAATTAGACTAGTAAGCCACACTGAAGGCAAAATGGCTTTAAATTTCTCCCTATCCACCAGGCATAGAATTAAGGAATCACATTGCTTTTAGTTTCCCACTAAAGTTTTGAGGCTAGCGATATTGTTAGGTTTACTATGGATCCCCTCTGCTTTCCTAGCAGGTGGCAGCTGTTTCATCATGTCCAAAAGTGCAAAATTAGCTCAAATAGTTAGAATAGCCAAAGAAAAATGTAGTAACTCTGCATATAGCTGGGAATCCAGTGGGCAAACTGCTTTCTTTGGCTTGCAGGCACAGAGATCTGTTTTGAAGAGCAGTTTCACAGAAGAATTCATGATGATCTTCCCTCCAGGATACAGTGAAAGAAAACAAGTCTCAGAGCCAAAAGGGATGTAAATAGTGGCATGAGTACATGTTCCTTCAGAAGAACACAGAGTGTCAACAGCTGTCTGAGGATCTGTAGGAAAATAATAAGTGGGTAGCTTTTGGCAAAGAAAATACTGTATTTCAGATTGTTCGGATTGATACATTTGTTTAAAAAGGGTAATAACAATAAAATAGCCTTTCTGAACACTACTGAACAATGACATGGAAGAGAAATGAGACTATAAATAACCCATTTTAATATCCATTTAAATTATAAAGACTATTAATGGCAAAAATGCATCTTATTCACAACGTTTTTGAAACTGTGCCGAGTTGAAGGATGGGATTATTGTGGGTATTACTGTAACTTTTTCCCTATTTAAGGCCCTTACATAAAGGAATCACAAGGTATAAAGGTCTACAAGTGTACGAGAAGGACAACTTGCAAATGCTAAGACAAAGCACGGGATTTTATAGGCCTTGTTATTTTTCACACCACACCACCCATCTGAAGCATTGTGGTATGCTTGTCCATGTGCTCCAGTAGCTCTTGATTACCCCAGTTTAAATAAAGCATCTGACAATATTCCCATTAAAGTCTCCATCAGCTCTGAGCAAAACCACAGATCTAGCTGGAGTTCAGCATGCCTTCCTTCAGTTGAGAACCTTTTTCTCCACCCCCTCCCCACTTCTAGTGCTAACAGATTACATATGGTCCAATTTAAAAGTCATGTGGGGTTTCTGTGGGAACTGCCTCCACACTGGCTGGGTCCCACTGCAGCTGCCTAGCAACAATGATTAATGGGACACAGAGGGAAATAATACAACTTCCAGTTTTATTTACATAGTGATGTGCAAGTCCAGCACAGAGCAACACCTCTTTCCTTCCCACCCTGGATCTGGTTTGTAACTTCTGTGGGACTTTGCCCCTGAAGCTCAGGTGGGAAAACCAGGGTGTCCCAGCAGCAGCATGTCTGCCTCATCAGCTCCAGCTGCAGCGTGCCAGCTGTGTCTTTAAAGGCCAACATGAGGTCAGTTCACTTTGTCACATGAAGGGCTCTTCTGGCACTTAGGTAGGGACTAACTATCCAAATTCAGCCTTCCCCTACACCCAGGTGAAAGGAACAACCATCATCATCTGTTAATGATGCAGTATCACCAGCCTCTTAGATACACCAGCCAGATTTAGGAGTGTGCACTGATCACCATTGGCCACCATCTTCTAGCCAAAGTTTGAGAAACCAAGGAAGTGCAACTGGTGCAAGGGACAGACCTACCAAGAGTGTCAGGATTGTGACTGTCACTTTATCCTTGCACAGATTATGCCCAACACAAAAAAAAAAAAAAAGAAAAAACAAACCAAAAAAACCAAAAAAAAACCCCCACCAAAACAAAAAAAACCCAAACAATTTGGAGCTGCAGAGGCAGGATGTGAAACACAAATATCCTTTCACATAATAAAATAGCAAGGCCTATACAAAGCATCAGAACTGTTGGGGAGGAGGGTGAGAATGCCTTTGGAAAGGACTGTAATGCCCATGGCCATGTGCAGCAGCACAGTTGTTACAAAGGAATCCCAGTCAGATGACTTCAGTCTTACGTTTTCTCTCTCCTGCTTTGGTACACCTATGTGTGTGGCATTGTCTCACCCACTCTCACCTTCCTGGTTTTGTTTTCACAGCAGGAATCACTACTGTTTGTTTGTTTGTTCTGCATGTAAAACACTGCATGTTTTCTTTGCTTATGTCATTAGCAAATGCACATGCTATGGGCAAGCAATTAGAGGAGGCAGCAGTTTAATAGAGGAAACTGCATTGACGCCGGGTGCGGTGGATACCTGCTGGGCAAGACCCCCAACAATTGGTTTATGGGGCTTGTATGGTCACATGAAGTACAGAAACCACTTGATGCTTTTATGGAAAATTCTGTAATAGCCACATGCTGCAATGTATATTAGCACCATTAAAATCCTTATTTTCTTTGGCTGAAATTTATCTGTGTAAATTCATATTTAGGCACATGGTAGGAGATTATGCTGCACATACCTTTACACTGTCCTTCTTGTATGGGAAATTTAATTATAGGGTTCAAGACCAGTATCCAGGGGAGGAGTAGAACAAAAAAGGTGTTAGAGTTACCCAGGGCATCCAAATTAATTTGAGCAAAAGTGCTGCAGAACTAGAGCATGACATTTAAAACAACATCAACAACTTTAAAAGGTGTTCCTGTAAAGAAAAGTGCTTTTTTGGACCAGTAACTCTTCAATAAATTTAAACTCAGAGTTAAAATTTTCACATCTGCTTCTGAAAGCTCCTGTAAGTAAGAGGGTATAATGGAATTAGTGGCAGAGATTTACATTGCGCTGTGATGCAATCATACATATTATAATAAACAAATGTTTATTTCCAGAAATGTGCACATGGCTTGGGGTTGAAGATCGAAGGAGATCCATCACCAGTTTTGCCAGAAATCATTACTTTTAGGTTAATGTAAAAGTAGAAACAAGCAAACACTTAATTTGCAATAGTGTTTTTATTTCTGGCTATTTGGGGTTTTGTGTGTAAAAATCTAGTTTCCTGTGGGATGTGTAATTTTGTTTTCAGGTTTTTTTTTCATTCTCATAGATAATAGTTCGATATGCTAGGTAATCTTTCAGGTCCTTGTATCATGTGTCGTCATAATCCTGATTGGCAAACAGCTCAACACAATGCCCTACACACTGAAGTCAGTTTAATCTTCATATGTATGAAGTCAAGATGCTTGTTAGTTCAGATCCTCAATTCATTTGCACAGTTAGAGAGCCAGCCCTCAGGATGCATACATGTTAAGAGCAGACATCAGAAATGCACTTTTCTTTATCCATAATTAAGAATATAAAATATATTATTGTTCAGAAATCTAATTTCTTCCAAAACAAATGTAATTTTTTTTTTTTTTGAATGTGAATAAAATTTAACTGATACAGAACTGTAAGAACTGCTTACTGGATCTGGGAGGATTGTCGCAATAAGTGACACACATAAATGTCTGACTAAACATTTACTAAAAATAATCTAGAACTGCAGAACATCATTATCAGAAATCACAATTCAGAAAGTATTCTGACTTACAGATTCTATGGTGTGAATTACTACATTTACTGTGCTTGTTATCGAGCTGAAATATTCATATTCTCAGATATTCAAATTACTTCAGAAAGAACAAACATTTCAAATATACTAGTTCCTGATTTTGCATGTCCTTGTTTCAAGTTTGCAATGAAGACAAGTAATAAACCTCCATTTTTTTTCTAAAACTTTTTCACAATATAGTCCTTCCTACTGTTTCCAGCTGGATGCTCTTTGGAGGAAGAATTTCTTTCATTACCCATTTTTTAAAATCCTGACCAACAGGCAAGTTCTAACCTCTCCTTTAACAATACTATTTCTTATTCAAACAATTTAATTTCTGAAGATCATGAATAGAATAAGATATTTTGGTGTAGATATGTTTATAGCAACAAAAGCAGTAACTCTGGCTCATTCTCAAGTTACAGTACGGCTAAACTATGCTCGTGTACCCAGCATGTGAGGACTTCTCCAGCATAACCGACTCACTGAGAACCCAGCACACACCTCCTACAGTGCTAATCAACTGCTGTTGTCAAAGGAGGCATAGCAGCTAGAGAATTCTATGAACATGCTGGGTTCTGAAGCATCTTAGAGATTTTACAGTTGGCACAAGTTGTTCTGCCCTTAGGTATTTGAATTCAGTTAACCCATCTACTTTTTTCTTTCCATAGTGGTGAATACAGAGCAAGTAGGGACCCCCTTTCCAAGTTAAGTGTTTATAAGGTTTGTTTATACGGTATTCAAAACTGGAGCCACTGTGTATCCCCTGTACAAGATACCAGTAGCAGAGACATGTGTTAAAGGTGTTATGGACAACAAATGAGAGTATAAAAATAGTATTGATACTATGTGTTTAGAAAAGTTGTATGTTCTTATTAGAGTCCACGCTGCCCATTTTACTTACATAAATACAAATCATAGCAGACTTTAAAAAATAATATCTGTCCACGATGGAGATTGATTGCCACAACAACACCTCATATAGACTAAGTAGTGTTTGTAAAAAAATCTGCTTCTATAGTTTTGTTCTTGACATACCAGAGCTGGAAAAAGAACTGATTGCTTCAGTTTTAATATGCTGTCCTCACGATTATGCACAAATTAAGTAGGATTCACACTTCCCTAGCAAAGCCTTGGACTCGATGATATCTTCATTGCTGTTCTTGCCGGATCAGGAAAGAGAATGGAACTTTCAGATCCTCACCAGTGCTATCATAGGACAAGCCTTGTAGCATTAAATAGTAGACACTCAGTCATGTAGTGAGTTGTATTCAACCTGCCTTGGATGCAGGGGGGCCACAGCAATGCTGCATCTGGCCCAAAATGAAATCTCGGATGATGTCATGATCGTATGCAGCCTGCAAGAAGTTTCACACTCATACTCTGTCCGAGCTAAATACAGATGAATTGTGTACAAATGGATCAAATCATGGATCCTGGAACAAGTTGATATAAACAGTTCAAAATAGTTCTACATAAAGAAAAATTCTTCTCGCTTATTAACATGTGTTGGATTTCCCTTCCATTTTAGTACAGATGGATAAATCAAGAATGAATAAACAAATGCACCCTTTGACACAGGAGTGGTCCTACAAGTCTCTATGAACTTTCTGTTATTCACAGTTCAGAATGTACAAGTGGGAAAGATGAGAAGAAAACAGAAGTTGCAGTATTACCCCTCAGTTTTAGCAGATGCATGATCACTGATGGATCATGCACTGGCATGGATCTCTTTCCGTATGGTCCCTTGCTGTGGCTCAGAATCTGAATTTGACTGGATGTTGCAACCCCTCAACAAGTTAATAGCAGTGGCTTTAGGTGAAACACAGCCTACTTGAGTGTCTATGGGAGCAATTATTTTGCTCATAATTATTTTTGCCACCATTTCCTATGCTTTCCCTGAGTGGCCAAAAGCAAGGCAACCGACAAAATTACTCTTACTCTTTTTACCCTAGGGTCTGCTTAGGGAAGAGGAAGCCTACAGCAATTTTACTCCTGATTTTGAGTGAGAGCCTAGTCACAGTAAAAAGAGTCCTACTCCCCTTCCTGCTGCACTGGAGTTGATAATTTGTCTTCTTGTCTAAAAAACCAAAACCGAAATAATTTAAATAATAGTTTTCAAGTCTAACCATTTCTGCTATCCTCTCTCCTTCAGCAACTGCTCAGAAAGACTTGGATTATGCAACTGTTGACATGACGGGGTTCATTTGGTTAATGACCTTCTCACTTCAGCAGCCATTTAATAAATAGAAAAAAACCCAAGGCTCTGCTCTTAGCTTTACCCCAAAAGCTTTAACTCAAGGGTTCTTGAGTTCTACTCCACCTTCCAACCATTATTGAGTTTGCTATTATTGAGTTAGCTATTATTGCTATTATTAACCTAGCTATTATTGAGTCTTTATATTTAAAATATTGTAAAAACTGTACTGGAAGCATTGCTTTTCAGAAAACACCAGTAATGGGCGAGGTATTCTAAAGGTAAGCATGATAGTTTCTATGTGAATTAGTGCATCTGCCACCATCTGGTTATCTTTAAGCATTTATTGCAATTGTTACAACACAGATAATTTCTAGGATGCTTTGAAAGTTTTATATACTGTTCTTTCTGGACACATGACAGAGAGAGATTGACATAACGTAGAGCTTTAACATAAATTAATATTTTTACGGGTAATACTTGAAAAAGTGTTTCAGCCTTTGGTTGGTGTAATACAATCCTGTTTCCCTTAGTTATTTCCTTCAGTCCCTTAATAAATATATTTTTAAACTATGCGTTATATTTACCATGTTATCTGATATCAACTGCAGTAGCATAAACATTTTAAAAGACAAATTTTTGCTAAGCCTGAAACAGAACACCAGATATGAACACTCAAAAAATTTTTCTGGCTCCCATTCCTGTTACTACATGCTATACTTATATTTTGCTGAAGTACAGATTCTTCTCAGTAAAAAAGGAGACAAGAGCAGCACATGTTCTTGCAAGACTTTCCATATTTTGTTGCAGCTGCTCTAAGAACCTTTCAATATAACAACTGACGCTACAGTGTCCACAGAAAAAGATTTGCAGTCATATAGGCTGTATCTGAAATAGCATGCAGAAGGATATAACAGTTCGGCCATAAGCTCTTACTCAGATTGGCAACTTACCCATTTGCAGTAAGGCTATGTGCTAGGAAAACCGATACACTGAACAGGATGGGCCAGCGATCCACACCCTGATGTGAACTCAGAGTGTAGCCAGCAGCATCACGAATTCCCCTGGTGTTGCTACTAAACATCAAGCCAAGGTGTAAAATTGACACTCTGGCATTGAACTTAGGAGTTTTGCAGTAGTGCCAAAAAGACAAAGGTTTTTCTAGGAAACTGTAGAGACCATACAGCATTGTTAGGATAGGACTTCTCAGGAGATAATTGCTAGATGACCTCTGAAGAAGTACAGCCTACTCAGTCCTTACACAAGGAGGCTGGAGAACTTCCCTGGCACCTGGTGCTCCATTACACAAGAGCTTGAGAGTTGCTTTTGCTCACTGTAAACCCTCAAAGTGGCACAAACGCCGCAAAGATGTTCAGAGCTAGCCATTGATCTTTTAAGGGATCTGCCCTGTAGACACTAGCTCCAAATCTGGCATTTTTGCAGTGCACATTTCTGATGTGCTCCGAGTCTTTAAGTCTCAATGCACAGAAACTGGTCATTAATGTTCCTAACTGCTGGGTGTGTTTTGTGTTTTATTTTTTCTTAAGTTAAGACAATTCTAATGAAGGTTTGCACAACAGTCTTATTAACATAAGATGAGGAACACATGGAATTAAGACCAAATCTTCACTGGTACGGTTCAGTACAGCTGTTGTAAGTTGTCCTCAGTTTCAAGAGTACTACTCTGTATTCTACCAGAAGGACACTTAATCATAAGATTATGAGGCAGTGTCCAAGCTTTTTAATAATTCTTTCCTTTCTATTTTGCCAGTGATCTCAATTTGGCTACAAAATTCACTGCCAGAGTTGGAGAAAACTGGTTACTAAACAGGGGTTGAAAACCAAAACTGTTCACAATTTAGATATTTGAAAGGTGATGATAGATAAATACACACTTGCCAGTAAAGGATACTGAACATATTTCTTGAATGATTCTTAACTTTGGAGGAGCTGGCATCATCCTCAACCAGCAGATTTATACATAATATTCTGTACAGTTTGTAACAAAATCCTAATTTGCAATCTGCCAAGTACTGGGTGAGAGAAACCTCAAATGTTTTTTCACTTCATTTCTAAATCTGTTCTTCATTTAGTTTTGTTTACAAGATAACATTTTGTGAAGTTCTAATTCCCTGCTAAAGGAGTGTCTGCATATCAAAGTGGAAAAATATGGGCTAATGACAGCTCCCTATGTTATATTACAGCATTGTATACTAATAGGATGCTCATTTTAAAAATCGTATGGTTTGGCAACTGGGTGGAAGACACAATTGTACATGTAAGTTTATATAAGAATTACGTTAGCCTTGCAAAGTATTTTGCCTGTCATTAAAGGGGGAAAAAAAAAAAGCATTAAACCTCATAAATTTTGAAAAGTGTTGTTTGGTTTGCTTTAATAAAGAGTTCCGGATAAACAGCCTTATAGACAAAACAGCTTTACATTACCCACAGAATTAATACTCTGTGCAGACAGTACTGTGTATCCTCTTTCACTCTTTCTTCAACAATTACTTTTCAATCTCTTCCAAGTACATCACATGTAGAGGAAACTGTGCTGCAGATTAAGACAAGGAGGCCAGATTTTCCTGTAATCCACTTGCATTTCCTCACACTACTGCCAGTTCCTAAGCTCACTGCCACCCACAGCAGAAAATGTCAACACATTCTGGGCATCACTTTAAAAAATTCCCTAAAGGGATAGCTGGAACAACACCCATATATTGTGCAGAGGCCAATGACGTGCACTATTAAAGTGCTAGGACTCTCACAGTGGGTAGCTTCTGGTATTTCTAGGCTGATTAGTGTCCAATAGAACTACAACAGCTTCTTCTCCAGTGGTGTTTTTCAAAGACTACAGCATATGCAGCATTCAATATCTATGTGATATATAAATTTAATTGTATTTTTGGAACTAGATTGATTCCCTAAGTTACTTCTGCAAACATATTGACAGGAACTCTAAATACAAACAGTTACTGGAAGGACAAGAAGCAGCAGACAGTTCCTCTGTTTAAAATGCTGTTCCCAGAGAAGTTTACGGGAATTTTTTTCCTTGGCTTCCTTACTACCAAGATTGAGCTACAGAGTGAAGTATGAAATTATTTCTATCCCAGGCAACTAGTTTTCTGATCATGTTTGGAAGTTTCCAGAGTTTAAACTACAATGTTCTATCTGTCCTGATGAAACATGGCTATATTGGAGAAAATTGGGCAGCCTTGATTCAATCACCAACTACTACAGTTTAAAATAAATAAATAAATAGAATCTTTCCATTTCTTTCTGCTGAGTTCAAATGCTTCACTTCAGAAGTAGTGAAGACAAAATCTGTGCAACACTGTTTCTCCTTCCATTTTTAAGAGCGTTATTTTTTTTTTTCCTTCAAAGCAGAACTTCTTTGATGTTCTAGATATATAATATCCTCAGTCAGTCAAAATGAATATGTGCATGGGGAGTAGTGTATTCTAATATTGTTGTACTTTTCACTAGTAGCATCTCACTTACACAGACAATGAGCCTTTAGAGCAGTATTTTGAACAGTTGAGGACAATCTATATCATCCTTAATATTACTGTTTGTATTTGAAGAGAAAAGGAACCTTCTACATACATAGACAGATTGAATGAAAACAATATTATTGTAAATATGGCTGTGCCAGCTTGCATGGTATTATCAGCAATGAGGTCAAGTACAGTATCCATTAAGCACAGAAAATAAACAGAAACTACTTAAATAGCAAATAAAACACAGGCAAAGATTTCCCTAACTGCAAGCTTAGTTCAAGCCAAATATTTTTACAACAACTGACCTCACAGTTCTTGGTCATGGATGATTCAGGGACCACACTAAATATACAAACGTGCACAGTAGTGTAGTATGAAATAATACAATTAAATAAAATGGACAGACATTATTTGAACTGGAAATGCAATGAAAATCTAAATATTTCCTGCTTCAAAATGAGGAAGGTCAGAAGGATCAGCATCTTGCAGTGCTATGTAAAATTGACTGATTACTAGTATGAAGAAAGAGCTGGTAAAGGTTTCATTACAATTAAACTAGGTCCTTCTTTTTCAGCAGCCATCAAACTTCATTTTGCTATCTTTTAATTCTAATACTGAGATCTAGAAACTGGTAGGTCACAGAGAACTATGTCATAGGACTAATTAAAAGACACAAAGTGGTATTATGGGATATGAAAATCTCTAGACTTTAAAAAAAAAAATTAAATTTCAAAACAATATTTGTATGCTGTATACTGTAAAAAGGAGGGATAAATCAATTGCCTCTGAATGAAAACACATATTGTTATCACATATGAGATATTTCAATGCTTAAATGTTGTTTTTCATTGAACTTTTAATTTAAAAAACATTATAATTGAATGGAAAAGTATTTCCTATCTTTTCCTGCATCATCCAGAAGAGTGTGATAAAGAACATTTTGACCTATTTGGCCAGTGGAAATATCTGACAGGATCTGAAGCCACAATAACTGAATAGTAGAAGATTTTTTTTTTTCCTCACAACTTCTAATTTCACAAAAAATACAACCAAATGGACAAATCCACGTAGTTATTCGGTATTAAGGTAATCTAGAACTATCATATATATTAACACAGAAAAGAAGGATTATGTTTAATTTTAAAGAATGGTATGTTTCTGAAGATAAATTCGCTTGCAGAAAGCAGGATACTCCAGGAACACCAAGTCAGAGACACTGCAATTTGCTTTTACTTTACGGAGCTGATGATTCCCATTATCTATAGAGGTACTTCAGATGCTTCATAAAGATTCTCCCCAGAAATAAACTTGCAGTGATTTACAACAGCTGCACCCCACCTCCTCCCAGCTGTGCCAAGCAGACCTCACTCCATATAGAACAAGGGAAAAACTGCATTTTATGTTTAAGCCACCATAATTAATACCAAGTATAGGCTTAGGTGCTATGAGTGGCACACTAACATCTTAAAAGAAATCTTTTTTTTTTTGTCAGTTTAGCAACTTTTCCCTTGTTTTTATTGGTTTTTTTTTCATTTGAGCACATTAGATACTTATTTTTTCCTACTTCCATGTAAATCTCATCTAGGGTCCTTTTTCAATGACATAATGTGTTTGGAAAACTTGCTTTTCTTCAATGATTTTTTTTCTTCTCCTGCCTACCACTATGTAAACAAGATAAGCTGTCAGGGTTATGGACCTAAATGATTTAAATTAGGACAAGAAAAAGAATAATGAGATCCTTAGATTTAGTGAATGTGATTTGTTCTCCAATGAAAAAAAAAAGCAATGCTTTTATTAGGCTCAAGGTTTGGGATGACTGAGTTTTTAATTTCAGTGAGAGTTTGCTTTAAGGAAGGAGCCTGCTTTATTCCTTTTGTATGGATTTAAATTGCCCTTCACTTCTTTCAGAATAAATGTTAAGACAAAGTCAACTAATTAAATTCTGAAGTTTTCACTCCATAGACAGAATATGAGAATTCTGTACAGAGAGTTATCCTATTCTCTGTAAAAAGTGCCTCACTTTGATGTGCGATTACATTTCTGAGGAAGTTGGAGTCAGTGTAGATTCATTTCCAAGGCAATCTGAGGCAAGCATTTTTACTCAGGGAGACTTGCCATGACTTGACAGTTCCTATGAGCTCAGACAACTGCATCTGCAGTTCAGTTTCTCATTTAGAAATGAGAGGAGGGAATGCTGCTTCCCTGTCCCACAGTGCTGTCAAGTATGTAAATCTTCAAAATTGGTCTGTCGGACATGTTGTAGCAATATGGGCTATATAAATAAAACAGCTAGATAGTGAGAACGAAAAAATGGAACACAACACTTCAAAACTAGGGAGAGGAGTTTATATTGGGTAATCAATGTAACAACATGGTAAACTCTTCTCTGAACTGAGGCTATATGAATTCATATTTCTGTTCTTAATTTATACTTGAAAATATGCTCACTTAGGCAAAAAAAATCTGAACTGGAAAATATGCTTGATAATAAGTACAATTTAAAACCTGCATTTCACTGAACACTTAACATTTTCCTCCATTTGGAATATCAGTTTTCATAGTATTTCCAGCCAGTGTACATTTTTATTTAAATCGAATTAAACCGTTTAGCCACATGTGCATGCCAGTTTAAATAGTACTGTTTGGAGAACATTATTTTCACCTTTATTGGACAAAAAGTATCATAGGAAGTTGCCTTCCCCTGGAAATCGAACCGGGGCACAGCCAGGCCTGGAAACTGTAAAATAAAAATCTACTTAGCAGAGAGGTACACATCTTAAGTGCTTCAATATTGTTATCTTTTAAGAAGATGGAATGCTTTCTGAGACTATATCTCACGAAAACAGCTGAACTTCACAAGATTCATATTATAACTCTGCATGCTTGCACAGATAGAGCAGGTTTCTAATACAATCCGTTTGACTTTAACGGGATAGAATATTTCTTATTACTGCATCACCTGCAGTGTCCAGCCACAATCAGTGTCCCACTACAATACATTCTCTGCACTGAGCATGTAGCAGACAGTCCTGGCCTCATGGTTTCCAGGCTGCATGCACAGATGATGAGAAAAAGGTACTTATCATCACCATCCTTATTTTGTCTGTGAAATGACTTCAGAGGGATTTGAATAAAGTCCTAGATGATTGCCTATATTTATAACAGAGCTAATAACTCAGTATAGGTCTCTTGACTTCTAGAAGTATCTACAGATTACAAACTCCAAAGAAATTTTCAAACAGCAGAAGCCACAGGTTTCCCTGTAAAGACTTATGAAAAGGTCATATGAAAAATATGACCGAAGTTAGAGGAGTTTTACAGATGAAAAATAGCCTGTAGGACTATTCCTCTGAAAGCCTGGAGAAACACAAAATACTTCTAGCAGGAATAAATGTGCTTCCTGAAAAAAAGAAACATTTTTTTTTAATAAGTGATGGCAAGTGTTTCACATCAAGAAACATTCTTCCCATTTTTTTTTGTGCTATTCAAATCTGAAAACATGATTCAGTCATCCAAAATACTATATTTTTAGTATCTGTATTTATTTGATGATGCAACCTATGAGAATATGCACGCTTTGCTACTTGGAAGAGAATATTTTCTGATCTTTTTTTTTTTTTTTATTTGCATTTAAATATTTCACAAAACAGATAATTTTGACAGCTCACCTAGGAGAAAGCATGTGCCCTCATTGTACTAGTGGTGAACTTGGGATAGATAACATATTGACCAGAGGAAGCTTACCAGTGTATTGACCCAATATTATTGTATCACCAGCTTGACAATAACTGGACGCTATAGTTACATCTGTATTGACAAATCAGAGAGGGCCATGACATAGTCCGTTCTCGAGCTTTATCATCAACATGGTTAAACTGTCAGAAGACAGTTTTGACTTGGGCCAGTTACTTCTTTCATCCTAAATGCCACACTTTCTATCAGACATCCTGTGGCTGACATTCCTAGGCCTTCATTCCTTTTGGGCAATGTGAATTACAGTATTACACTAACAAAAATTAGGGTAGAGTTCTCTCAGCTGCATATTTCTTAGGGTAATTGGCTCTTAAGATGGTTCAGATTTTCATTGCTGTTTTCTACTGGCTCGAATTTTTGTGTCCAGATCTTGTAAACCAATTCATGTCAGTGGGCAGTTGTATCCCAGAGGAATCAGAGTGAATTAAAAAAAGCTTGGTGGAGATCTGAGAGTAAGTCAGCAAAGACTGATTTGAAGACCCAGTGTCTTAATTTCTTTTTCTCTAAATCTGCAAGATATCACTGTTACTGATAATCTGGATATCCTTTTATTTCCTATCAATTGCACAAGACTGTCAGCAAATTATTAACAAGTGAAACGCTAGCTTTAAGAGAGTCATTTGTGAAACTGTGTGTCTTTGCTTCCTTTTTTTTTTAAATTTCTTGGGAGTCCACTCTGGCAGCATGCCACCAACTTGTCAGGTGATATTTGTCCACAGGAAGAGAAACCGCATCCTTTCCACTGCTACCGCTTCACAGAAGGGTGGTAAAGATAGGACACTCCCATTCCTCAATGTATAGGCAGGCTACCAGTCAGTTTCCTCAGGAAATCAGGGTTGCCTCATCAGTTTAAGAGCTCACCTCAGACATTCCAGAAGATAAAGAGCTTGAAGCTACCTTTTTTTTTCATATCTATGTCCCTGAGCAGATTTAAACTCAGGAACACTGCAGGCTCTAACATAGTCTCATTAAAAATATTCTTGTGGACACTACTTAGCAGCCTTCTTCATATTTTCAGCTCATGCTGATTTTATTAAACATATCAACACACTGTTCTCTCAGGTCTCAAAGTCCTCTGGAAGGCCCTTCAAAAGACATGTCCAGCTGAATGCTTAAGACTCCAAAACGTGAATATGCCTTTAATATTTACTACCACCCCTGCAAGTATTCATAAAACAAAAATACTCAAAATGTTCCTATGTGATCCTTTGGCCTCTGCATTTTCACATTTTCTAAATCTCAAGATATTTCCATTAGAAGCACCTGATGATCTTTGTGGAGGGCTGCTGTTGTTGCCAGCAGCAGGTTTTTAACCAACATAGGAGAAAGGCAAGCATTTCCAAATATAGCAAAATCTGCATGTTGCCTACATTCCCTCGAGATGAAGTAATGAACAGATGTTAAGTGGTATTACTAATACTGGGTCATTAAAAACCAAGACAATCTTGATATCTGTTGCTAAGGTTCAGATGTGTTTTAAAAAACTATGAATGGAGAACATTAAACATCAGTTTTTATGAGTCCTCATGGTATGGATCTATATGGAATTAACTTTTTACACTGTATTGTTTTTTAAGACTTTACACAGTGACTAGAAGTTACAGAAAAGCATGGATTAATTGACAAGGTGCCCACACTGAGATACAAAAATGTAAGAGAAATTCTGCTTCCACTGAAGTCAAGGCATTTCCATCAAATGCCATTAATTTCAGGAGATGAAGGAGTTTATTATTTACTAGTAAATTTTCTCAAACCAGCTATACCACAGAATCTCTTAGACCTCAGTGGAAGAGGAAACTACAACAGTAGTGGAAGTGCTGGGTGGTCGCACCACAGCATTCAAGGTGTGATAGATATTAAAATGGCTACAGGTTGTAGTGAGTTTGCAGCTTTCCCTTCAAGTGCCAATATATTCAGATGAAAAGTCTACCTCTAAAGTGGAATTGTTTTTTCTCGTATATGAATTTAAGATTTCTAGTGATTAAAAGAGAAAAAAAAATCAGATAAGTAAAAAAAAAAAATGATAAGTTTACATTCTGAGAAAATAGAGGATGTTTAGATTTATCAAGAATCCATTTCAAAAAACACTTGTGTTTTCAAATGGATTTCTCATTAATAATAGACTATAGCCAAAATTTGCAGATTCCAATGCCCTTCAAAAGCTGTGACAATTACAGAATCACAGAATCACAGAATTATCATGATTGGAAAAGACCTAAACGATCATCCAGTCCAACCATCACCAATACTTCTCAGCTAAATCATATCCCTCAACACAACATCCAAACGTTTCTTGAACACCCCCATGGTCGGTGACTCCACCACCTCCCTGGGCAGTGCATTCCAGTGCCTGACTACCCTTTCCGAAAAGTAATATTTCCTAATGTCCAGCCTGAATCTCCCCTGGCGCAGCTTGAAACCATTGCCCCTAGTTTTATCACTGTCTACACGAGAGAAAAGGCCGACCGTAGCTCACTACAACCTCCCTTCAGGAAGTTATAGAGAGCTATAAGGTCTCCCCTGAGCCTCCTCTTCTCCAGACTGAACAATCCCAGCTCCCTCAGCCGCTCCTCATAAGGCCTGTGCTCCAGACCCCTCACCAGCTTCGTAGCCCTCCTCTGAACGCGTTCCAGGGCCTCAATGTC
>WHYT01017492.1:936395-971656 GCA_009806455.1 Tetrax tetrax
CAGGGCCTCGCTACCCCCAGGCAGATCCACACTCCCAGCCAATTTGGTGTCATCTGCGAACTTACTGAGGGTGCACTCAATGCCCTCATCTAGATCATCAATAAAGATATTGAAGAGGACAGGCCCCAGCACCGACCCCTGGGGAACGCCACTTGTGACCGGTAGCCAGCTGGATTTTTTGTACCATGGCCACTTAGAATTCATGGACTACAAATCAGCTTTTCATAAAACTAAGAAGTATAAAACTGCTTTGAAAAGGCATATATTAAAAGCTCATGATGATAATCTGCAAACCAAACAACTCCTGAATTGACTTTGCCAAAATTTCTTAGTAAGAAACACAATAAAGGAAAGAAATGAAGAAGGATAGAGTAGACACCATTCAAAATAAATAATTGTGTTTTGAATAAAAAAAAAAAAGTGTTATCAACAAGAAAAATAGGTTGTTAAAAGTAACTTTTAGACAGCAGTGTAGATTACTTTGGAAAACTCCTTGGGACTGACTTCGTATGGGGTGCACAGGAAATACTGCCTTGCCAAGAAATATTGGGTAGAATCATAGAATCATAGAATCATAGAATCATAGAATGGTTAGAGTTGGAAGGGACCTTCAAAGGTCATCCAGTCCAACCTCCCTGCAAGAAGCAGGGACATCCCTGACTAGATCAGGTTGCTCAGAGCCTCATCCAAACTGGCCTTGAACATTTCCAGGGATGGGGCATCCACCTCTCTGGGCAACCTGTGCCAGTGCTCTACAACCCTCAGTGTAAAAAATTTTTTTCTAATATCTAATCTAAACCTACCTCCTTCTAATTTAAACCCATTACCCCTCATCCTATCACATCAGGCCCTACTGAACAGCCTCTCCCCATCTTTCCTGTAGGCCCCCTTGAGGTACTGGAAGACCGCTATCAGGTCTCCCCGGAGCCTCCTCTTCTCCAGGCTGAACAGCCCCAACTCTCTCAGCCTGTCCTCATAGGAGAGGTGCTCCAGCCCTCTGATCATCTTTGTGGCCCTCCTCTGGACCTTCTCCAACTGGTCCATGTCCTTCTTATGTTGGGGACTCCAGAACTGGACACAGTACTCCAGGTGGGGTCTCACGAGGGCAGAGTAGGGGGGCAGAATCACCTCCCTCGACCTGCTGGCCACGCTCCTCTTGATGCAGCCCAGGATGCGGTTGGCCTTCTGGGCTGCAAGGGCGCATTGCCCACTCACGTTGAGCCTCTTGTCTACCAGCACTCCCAAGTCTTTCTCCTCAGGGCTGCTCTCAATCCATTCTCCGCCCAGCCTGTATTTGTGCCTGGGATTGCCCCGACCCAGGTGCAGGACCTTGCACTTGGCGTGGTTGAACTTCATGAGGTTGGCACGGGCCCACCTCTCCAGCCTGTCCAGGTCCCTCTGAATGGCATCCCTCCCTTCAAGCGTGTCGACGGCACCACACAGCTTGGTGTCATCGGCAAACTTGCTGAGGGTGCACTCTATCCCACTGTCCATGTCGCCGACAAAGATGTTGAACAGGGCCGGGCCCAACACAGACCCCTGAGGGATGCCACTGGTGACTGGTCTCCACTTGGACATTGAGCTGTTGACCACCGCTCTCTGAGTGTGGCCACCCAGCCAACTCCTTATCCACCGAGTGGTCCATCCATCAAACCCATGCCTCTCTAGTTTAGAGAGAAGGATGTCGTGCAGGACAGTGTCAAATGCCTTGCACAAGTCCAGGTGGATGATATCCGTTGCCCGTCCCTTGTCCACCTATGCTGTCACCCCATCATAGAAGGCCACCAAATTGGTCAGGCACGATCTGCCCTTGGTGAAGCCGTGTTGGCTGTCACCAACCACCTCCTTGCTCTCCATGTGCCTTAGCATGGTTTCCAGGAGAATCTGCTCCATGACCTTGCCAGGCACGGAGGTGAGGCTGACTGGCCTGTAGTTGCCCGCGTCTTCCTTACTCCCCTTTTTAAAAATGGGGGTTATGTTCCCTCCCTTCCAGTCATCGGGGACCTCACCAGACCACCATGATTTCTCAAATATGATGGCCAGTGGCTTGGCAACTTCATCCGCCAGTTCCCTCAGGACGCGTGGATGCATCTCATCAGGCCCCATGGACTTGTGCACCTTCAAGTTCCTTAGATGATCCCGAACCTGCTCTTCGAGCACCGTGGGCGGTTCTTCATCCTCACAGTCCCTGCCTGGGCCTTCCACAGCTTGGGTGGAGAGACAAGAGCCCTTATGGGTGAAGACTGCGGCAAAAAAGGCATTGAGTACCTCAGCCTTCTCCATGTCCTGGGTAACCACGACACCCGTTACCTTCCAGAGGGGGCCTACATTCTCCTTGGATTTTCTTTTGTCCCCTACATACCTGTAAAAGCTTTTCTTGTTACTTTTTATATCCCTGGCCAGATTTGATTCTGTCAGGGCTTTAGCCTTCCTCACCCTAATAATGTAACTGACAACAAAATAAGAATGGAAATGCAGGAGAATTGCAGGGGATAAGAAGAAATAATGCCATTAAATAATCCTCCTTTCTCATCCTGAAAAAGTGCTCATACAATGGCAAGATTCTTCAGTGTTTGATATGGATTTCTAAGGAACTATGATTCCAACTGGCTTGATTATTTATCTCCAGTTCCTTGAAAAACCTAGGAGTATATGAAATGTCATCTGAAGGTTGGCTGAACACAGCTTGAATAAGTGATGCTCAATCTCAGATCTCAGCTAGAGTGTAATTTTTCTGATTTAAGCCAGAAGCTTACATGAAGCTTGAAAAAATGAATAAATGTAAAATTAGACCTGTCTTATTCCAGGGATAAAATTATTTTTTTTTCAGGTCGAGATATATAGTTTTTTCTTTCAAACTTGCCATATTACTAAATCAATAATTCTCTGCTCATGAGGGTTGATCCAAACTCACTGTTAGAGCATGCAACGTAGGAGGAAAGCCCAGTAGACTCAAGCTGCTCATTTGAGCAAAACTACTTGGGATTGTCTCTGCTCCTGCCTTCACTACTTATTAAGGCAGAGACCTAAGGGCAAAGAAAGCCTCTACATTCCGCCCAGACCATGTCTGAAAGATGTTCAGCCTTGCTCATGAGAGGAGTCAAGGGAAATGCTAGCAGCATTTCTCCCCACCACTCTAAGCTGTGACATGAACTGATGTAATCTTCTTCATAGACCTCTAGGGTCCTCAATGAAAGATTGAAATAGAACAGCAAAGTGTTGTGAAAAATTTTCCACCAGAAATTTATGTATGTGTATGAAAAGAAATTATTGATGCTCCAGTTGTTTTTAATCATATGACATTTACAGTACTGTGGAAGAAACAATTGTCTAGAATCATGATTTAAACTATCACATTGTCCTTTCTTGATTGCAACAAATCTTTCCTTAGTTTCTCTCCCTTCTCAATTTATATGCACTAAGAAATAGCTAACTGAAAGGCTTAATTTCACCCACCCCCAGTGTTTCTCTTGCTGCAGTAGAAACAATGAACAGATGAAAAAAAAAAATCTGTTTCCCAATAGGTCATTTTCATATTGTACTCCAGAGGGCACTCATGAAGGAATGGCAAATGGCCATTCAGAGAGTTGCCAAATACCATTAATCAGTACACCAATGTGGCAACATCAAGCTTTGTGACTGGCATAATTTAATCTATTGTTTGGTAATCAACCTCATCTATTGACATTCTATAATTCCTATAAATCCAAGAAATATCATTAGACTTTTGGAGCAGAACAAGACGAGAATGTCTCACTTAATAATCACAAATTGCTCTTTTCTTCAGTCAAAGCAGTAACCACTTCATGATTAGTTGAGAGAACAGATTATGTCAGCTGGACATAACAGTGTGTGCTTTGTCTCATCGCGTGCTACTTTCCCCCAACCAACCCTCCCAAACCTCCATATAATCTTCACGTTGGAAGTGGCTCACTTGGAGGAATGGATAATGATGCCATTCATCTACTGTCTGATTCATATTTAATAATTACAATTATTTAGTCCCCAATTAAAGGGCAATGTTACTGTTTATTGTTCCTGTGATTTACAACCTAGTACCATAAAATACTCAAAGTTAAAAAAAAAACCCAACCTTTCTGGTCAGTATGCAATAGTTAGTGGATTACTTCATACTTGACCTTCTTTTCTGAATGAAGACAAATTATCCATTTGATAAAGAAAGGAGTGAATCATTTTGTCTCTTTTATAATGTGCACACTCAAAATTTTTAAATATTCTAAATTTATATTGAGACTAATTCTGAGGATGAAACTCTCATTTATAACGTTTCAGACCCCAAAGTAGAAAGCTATGAAATTAGATGCTTTAAAAGACTGAAAGGCCAGCTCCCCCCAAAAAAATGGAAATATCGATAGAAAATACCAGCCCTTGTTCAGATAATTCAAATGTATTTATTGACGTGTAAATTAGTAGACTCAACAAAACTGTTATTTGTTGTCAAAGTGAAATGCTTTCCTATGCCTTTAATTGCACAGCTTTTTTTTTAGTAGACTCATTAATGCTTATACTGCTTTCAAAATTCTTACATTATTAAAAATATTGTTTCACTTATCAGATCACTTGTGGAAGTAAATTAAAATTGCTATCTACCTGTGATGCAAATTTGGACTGGAAAATTGCACCATCCTTCCTTTAAACAGTTTGTGTTTTGCTAATTGACAGATATCTGTAGTATTCCCACTTCCTGTATTAAGAGTTGAGGTTTGAGGAGATTAAACTTGATTAGTGAAGGTAGATGAAGGGATCTTTGCCTAATGGCAACTTGGTCTAGTGAGGATTGCTACAGCAAAGTGTTGCTGCCTCAGGTTAGAGAATGAACAGTCATAGTGTCATTCACAGAGTTGCACTGTAAGTTAAGCTTGCTTAGTTGGAGTCTCATTTGTACACTTGCAATTTTTCCAGATCTGGGCCCAAACTATCCTGCAAACAGCTAGTTTAATGTGATGGAGTTCTCAGTCCAAATGACTGAGCAAAGCCAGAGAGAAAGACTACCAAACTGAAAAAATATCCTCCATTTATCAATTTTCAGTCTCATGCCTCAACCGTAAGACATCCTGCCAACTCAATAGTAAAGCAAGTTGATCAGGAGGTAGACTAATGTGACCTATAATTCCACTTTCAGAAACAGGTAATAGTACAAAAATTGTATTGATTGTGCTTGAGGTAGTACAAGTTGTACTTAACCATACAAAAAGCATTTTTAACATTTGAAATTGATCAGCTTGGAAAATTATTTAGACTGATGTTACTACTTTGATGATTTTTTTTTATTGCTCTCCACCTTTTCTCCTCTACTTCTTTAGCAAATTTACCTAATTATGAAATGGAATTGGAAACTTCAGTATCTATTCTAATGACACTGCTTAAGGTGCTACTATTTTATGACTACTCTGCCAAATAATTTCCTCAGGGCAGTTCTGCTGAACTGCCTTTTCTTTAACCTAGCCTATCGTAGTCAGCACTGGGTTTCTGAAGACTAGAAGAAACTGCAGTGATGTTACAAAAAGAAGAGACAAGTGTCACAGATGGCAAGAAGCCTTACTTTCATACACTGAATCCAGGAGATCAATTAGTTGCCTAAACATAGGTACTTAACTCTCTTCAAGATGCTCTGGGCTGCCTGAGGCATCCTGGGGCTGCCAGATGCAGCACAGGACCTGCAGGAAAGCAGCAGCTGAGAGCCAGAAGGGATAGCTAAGTGTTTGAAGTGCCTGTATTTACGGAACGAAATCAAGAGCACAGTGCTGCTAGACACTCTATCAGCGTCTAACACAGACAGAATAAAAGCCAGGCTTTATGAATCTGACTGTGTCATTAGTGAAGCAAATAGAAATTAGGGGCTGATTTGTTCTTTGAAAACAATATAGGTTGCATGGACAGAGGTAAAAAGCCAGAAAAACTCAGCTTCTGAAATTCGAAGAAGACAGAAAAGAAGAGGTAGAAGGGTCATGGGCTTTTTCTTTCTAATTGTCTGGATGTGGTTTTTCTTTTATGAAATAAACTAAGTTGGTTTCAGTGAGACACGCTCTGTGATGAACAATTCTGATGAAAATAAATTAATCAAATTATATGTTTACATCTATTGATCACAATATAACAATATGGAGAGTCAACGATGATTAAACCAGTGGCAGTACATGATCAAAGCAAATGACATATAGGGGTAAGTACAGAATCTAGGTTTAATAAAAAAATAAACTACTTCTATTACTAAAAGAATGCCAGCTGCCAATGTGACCAGCATATCAGATGTTTAGATCTTCTGTTCCTTTTAAAATTGTA
This sequence comes from Tetrax tetrax, assembly GCA_009806455.1. NCBI lineage: Eukaryota > Metazoa > Chordata > Aves > Otidiformes > Otididae > Tetrax > Tetrax tetrax. The sequence continues at coordinate 942,699 of WHYT01017492.1, forward strand.
CATAGTTTTAAACTACTATTCTTATATGAGCAGTTCTTTCTGGAAGTCATATAGCTCAGCTGTCCTGTCTACGGTGCATATAAATGTAGAAGTTGCATATTACCCCTTACAGGAAACTCTTAATACTAGCTTAGATGTTCACAGTTTACATATGATAATTTAGAGAGGGGAAAAACATTCAATTCCCAGCATTTTGTATTGCTTAGATTCACATATACAGCTGAAAGAAAATGAACATTTTATAGATACCCAGACTAGGTTATTTTGATGTTTGTCAGTATGTAACTGTAATCTGCATTGGGCAGCTACACATTGGCTGGTTTTGTCCCAGACAATGTCATGTCTAATGACATGTCCAAGGTATTTTATAGTTGCTATTACCTATTTCCTCTTTCTCCAGCTCTATTTCAAAGGTACATTCAATACAAATCCTTGAATCCTGACCAAAGAGAAAGGGTCACCTCCCTCAGTCTTCTGGCAATGCTCTGCCTAATGCAGCCCAGAATGCTGCTGGCCTTCTTTGCTATGAGGGCATATTGCTGGTTGTCAGTCTGTTGTCCACCAGGACACCAAGGTTCATCTCTGCAGAACCGCTTTCCAAATGGTGAGTGCAGATCCTGTATTGGAACATGGGGTTATTCATCCCCAGGGGCAGACTGGGCACTTCCCTTTGTCGAATTTCATGAGATTGCTTTCAGACCGTTTCTCCAGCCTGTTGAGGTTCCCCTGAATGGCAGTACACCCATCTGGTGTATCGGTCACTTCTCACAGTTTTATATCATCAGCAAAATTGCTGAGGGTGCACTCTGTCCCATCTCTCAGATCATTAATGAAAATATTAAACAGTATTGGGCCACAGTATTGATCCCTATGACGCACTGATAATGACTGGTCTCCAACTGGTCTTTGTGCCACTGAAGAGAATCCTCTGGGCCCAGTCATTCAGCCAGTTCAAAGTCCATCAGGACATACACTTACCTAACCCGTATTTTGTCAGCTTGTCTATGAGGATGGTATCTGAAACAGTATCATAAATGTTACTAACGTCAAGGTGAACAACATCCAATGCTCTCCTCTTGTCCATCAAGCTAGTCAGCTAATTGTAGAAGGCTATCAGGTTGGAAAAGCATGATCTCCCCACTGTAAATCCATTCTGACTCCTCCAAACTACCTCCTTGTCCCTCATGTATTTGGAAATGGGCTCCAGGATTACTTGCTCCCTCACCTTCTCAAGGATTGAGCACAGGCTAACCACTTTGGCTGGATCTCACTTCTGGCCCTTCTTGAAGATAGAGATGACATTTACTTTCTTCTAGTCTTTAGGAACCTCTCCTGATCATCACAACCTTTCAAAGATAGTTGGATGGCCTCACTCACTGTTCATTTTGCTTAAGTATTTCCTAATGTCATCCTCCTCCACCAAGGGCAAATCTTCCTTGCTCCAGAATAATAACCAATTGATTTACTTGTAGGTCATCTAAACACCTAGTACTATTTAATGTCATGGGAATTTTTAACTGATTTGTTCTATTTTTATGCATATGTCAGAGGCAGATTTTGTTCAATAAACCTAAACAACAAAAAAAAAACCATCTACCATAGAATCATAGAATGGTTAGTGTTGGAAGGGACCTTCAAAGGTCAACCCCCTTGCAAGAAGCAGGGACATCCCTGACTAGATCAGGTTGCTCAGAGCCTCATCCAGCCTGGCCTTGAACATTTCCAGGGATGGGGCATCCACCACCTCTCTGGGCAACCTGTTCCAGTGCTCCACAACCCTCTTTATGAAGTACAAGCAATGTAGCAGTGTACAGAAGTACTGGAAAAAGACAGAAAATAAATTATATAATTTATAATGTCCAAAATGAATGATCTAACTAAATTTCAAGATCATCATAATCGTAAGTGTCTTTTCTCCTGTTGTGCATTACATTCTTTTAACTTAGATTTCCTAGGATTTTTTTTAGATTGAAATCAGCTCATTGCCAAGATAGATGTATCAGATTTTTTTAAGATGGCCAGTTGTCTGCAAATGCACTGTAAAAACTCTCTCAGTGTAAAGTTGTGCAAAATTCACATTTTCAAGTCAACATACAAAACAACATTAATTTGTAAGTTATTGCAAGATTCTGAAACACCAATGAATCAAATAAACTTAGTTTTTCTGCCAGACCATGTTTCCTTTAGCATACAATTTATTCAGCTAATGTTATCAAACTTCAGCACAGTTGCAGAAGCAGGAGTAAGAAGAAAAACTTCTTTCTAAGAATTATTGTATTAGAATTAAATTGGTAAAAAATTACAGTGTCAGGGTGTTTTAAGATTAATCCAGATGGATCTGACAAATCCAAAACTGCATTCTGTCTAGTAAAATAGGAATGAGTTCTAACTCAGAAAATCTAATTGCAATTATGCTGACTTACAAGATCCATGGGGCTGTCCCCAAGTACAGTATACATCTGATTTGACATCCATATATATTTTTCTACTGATCTATGGGATTTTTAAAGAGTAAAATATATGTATTTGAGAAGGAGAAATAGCATGATATGTGATGACATTAAGTTTTAAAGAAAGTTATTTATAATCCCCTCAGTGTTACAACCTGAAGATAATTTAGTGATGAGTCAAGCTGCCTCCAGTTTAAACCAGTAACCAAATGTCAGAAGAATTGGCTTTTAAGAACTGGAAAACTTGACATATCTGAAAAGTGCTTCAAGGCCTGAACAGTGTGAATAACTTTTAGCTTGCAGCTGTTGTGAATCCGGTTGGACTGGCAGTGTTTTGAATTCTAGTGTTACCACCCTCTTCCTTTCTGATCTAATTTCTGTAGCATCTGATGGATATCATTATAATGAGCCCCTCAAGACAGTTCTGTTTTCACTTAATCAAGCAAAAGCAGTCAAACGTTTCTCAGTGGACTCCAGTTATGTGTTACCACCTACCTTCATGTTTTTGAGGGATTACTGAAGTCCAGAATTCCCCACCACATTTGCATCCCAGAGAGGTTATACAGAGGGTTGAGTCTAGGCTTCTGTGAACAGTTACAAGTAAAAACTGTGGCTGTAATTGTACTTCAAGAAGATCCACCACCTTCCATGTCTAATGTGGTAGCAACACTAGCTAGCTGCTAACAAGGACTGTGGTCTTCCCAACATACTCCATTCTACTAAAGCAAGTGGATGAAAAGAGCAAGTCTGTATCCCATTCTTCTTCCCATCCTTCTGGTGTAACAAACATCACTAAGACAAGTGCAATCTCCTTGTTTGTGCAGGCTCATCTCACTGATGACTTCTCAAAGAGCTCTGACAAGTCTCAAGATGGCACCTAGGTTGGCAGTAGGCATCATAACAGACCTTGGCATTCAGCTGACCCAGGATCCAGCATGTGATGAAAAGACTGTTGTCTAAAGAAGTGCTGGACAATAAAGTGTCACCTCCAATTCTTAAAGTATGCAAAAGCTCACTAATTTCACTATTTGGCACTGGTCATGACACAAACAGCTTCATGGAATATCTTGGTACTGGTCTTGACACCACCATAAAAGTCTGTCCAAGGTGTTGGTACATTTTAAATCTAGGAAATACCTGTTCTCAAGTAAGTTAGTAAAAACTTGCTAATTTGTTTGATACATTTTCTAAGTCTTCTCTTGGAATTTTCCCCCAGCTGTAACATCAGAGATACACAGACTGAGAGCACAAGCAGGAATGTCCTGTGCTACAGATGCTTCCTTGTTGGTTGCTAATAAATTTAGCAAAAGAAGGAGCAGAAAGTGGAGGGTCCAAAGAGATACCTAAGTTTATTTTGCTGGAAGGAGGATACTGAGGAAAGGAATCATTGGGGACAGGAGGTCAGAAAGTGAAAAAGGGAAAGGAAGGAAAGGTGAAGCAGAGTCATGTAATTAGTATTGAGTTTAGTGATTTCTGAATTCTGAACTTGTGACTTGCAACCATAATATACTATTTGGAATAATCATTATTATCATCCTCATAATCAGATACATCTAAACAGTAGCACTTAAATCTTAACATCAGGCAAGCTAAAGCTTAATAAAAACTGGTTTTACTCTTTCCGTACAGTTGCGTATCTGAATATATGTCTTGTGCTATGTTTCTTACAGTGAACGAGGTGGAATGACAGCTGGTAAAAATGAACCGAAAATCTTTTATAGTAGTATCTATGCACAATATAAAGACTGTTATCATGGGTCTTGGATAAGGTTGACATTTCAGTGTTCAGATTATTATTATGGTTTGTCAACAGTGTTCTCCTAAAGAAGAGTGGGAAAGACATATTTGCTAAAATCCAGGAAAACGTAAACAGAATTTTACGAGACTCAGAAAAGATGTGTAGATAAATCCACATTGTTCAATGGAAATCTCGTCATATAGTTATTGTTAAAAGATGCCTCAGGGAAAGGTTTAAAAAAAAAAAGCGTACAATATTAGATAACCTAATACAAGCTTAAATTAGTTTTGCTGCTTTCAAGTCTGTGAGTGTTTTGGTGCCGGTGAGGGGGACTATTCAGGAAAAAAACAAACCCAAAAGCCAAACCACCCTTGATGGTACTTTTGAACCATAAAAATAAAAGTTGTAAAGGTTTTGGTGGTTATACTGCAACATGGTTATATAATGGCATATGGCATGTAAACATTTTTTAAAATTAAAATTGAAATTGCTTTTTTGTACTGAGGAGGCGGGACAAGGCAAATTTCACCTGAGAATATAAATTCTCACTTATTTAATTTGAGATAATAGTACTGTTTCTCACCTCCTGTTTTGCAGAAGCACATCAGGGCTCCTTAGCCGCTCATCTTTTTTTTAATGAAATGAATTCAGTGTCTGAATGGGTTCTGACATAAACTTCATTTATTGTAGTTCAACCTAAATTTGTGGTGAATAGCTCAAATACTCCCAATAATACCCTTTTCTCATAAATATCCTCTTCAATATTTTTAACCGTGACTCACCACAGACACTGAAAGACTGAATAAGGAGTGCTGAATGAATTCCTCTTTCATTACAGGAACAAAGATAAGTATACAAGAAGAGTTTCAAATACATGCATATTAAGCAAAAACCAAGATTTCCCCTTCAGAGATAAATTTCTGGGATATATAGTGAATCTACCTTCTTCTAAATCAAGGACATCCCTTCAAAAAGGGAATGATCTTTGCATAACTAAACAGTGATTTAATGAACTATTACTGGCCAGCTCTAATTGGAGGTAAAAATCATGTTTTCCTCTGGATATAAGAAGAAACCTGTTAGATTTTCTACTCATACAAAATGCCTCATAAGGACAAAAAGCATCTAGATCTGTGTAAAGACTCCATATCTTACAGCAGAGCTGTAGTGCTTTTGGGACAACCTGATACCATTTAAAGATATTTTATTCACTATTCACTGAATCTTTGAAGTAACAGAGGAAATGAGACATAGGGCTACCAGTTTTGTTTGTTTTTTTTTCTTTTTCCTCAAAGTAGTAGATTGGTCTGAAAATCAATATCTGTTGTTATTTTTTCCCTTCATCATGACAAAACATGCTTTGTTGTGTATACAGCTATTTGCTATAATTTTCAATGCTATATCAAGAAGAAGAGATGAACTTTTCAAGGAGCCAAGGATGGTGAATTTTCAGTCAGCTCCATAGATAAATAGTTCCTCTTTCTATAAAAAAAAAATTCTAAATTGTCTGATGATCTTCCCAAATAATTTCTGTCATTTTTCAAATCACTTTACTATGGAGATCTTTTTGGTTTCTAAACATTTGTTTCCCAGTGTGCTTCTACTAAATATTGCCCTAAAACAAACAAAATGTTTTATTTTTCATATTCTTTTATCATACTCATCACTCTAATACCTAAGATAAAAGATTTCCTTGTGCCAAAGACATTCAACTCTAGAGAACTCAGTCTAAAAATCTTCTCTAACATAATTGTTGATGACTTCAAGTTCTAATGAGTACCTTTTTGGTAAGTTATAATTTTGTTAATATACTGGTTTTTGTGCTTAGAAATGTTTAGAAACCCATTTAAACTATATGTTGTTCATTCTTAAAACAAGGAACCATCTCAGGCTATAGACAGATCGAAATGAAAATAAGTCAGAAAAAAGAGCAGAGAAAAGCTACTGTCCTGGTTTCAGCAGGAATGGAGTTAATTTTCCTCTCAGTAGGTGTGTTTTGGATTTTGTATGTGAAGAATGTTGATAAGCACACTGATATTATGAGTTGTTGCTAATGAGACCAAGGACACTGTCCAGCTTCCCAGGTCTCGCTAATATGCAGGTATATTAGCTCCCTCCCAGGAAGCTGGCAGGGATACAGACAACACTTGACCCAAACTGGCCAAAGAGAGTATTCCATGCCATAAATCTCATGCTCAGTATATAAGTGGAGGCTGCCCAAGGAGAGGGCGTTGCTCTCTCTGGCATCCCTTGCTGGCTCCCTCTGTCTCTTTTGCGTGCTGCTCAGTTTCATTTCCATGATCACTGGTTGGGATGGGCTGTATTGGTCATTGGGACATCGGGTGGTGAGAAATTGTGTTACTGTCCTGGGTAAGTTTCAGATTTCCAAATACAATACAAATAATTTTAGTTCAAGTAATAATTAAATATTTACAATAAACACAGACACCTTATTTTATATATATCCACATATCAGAATCAAACTCTATGATGATGTCACTGTAAATGAAGGCTGAATTCAAGCATTTTGACATAGCACTTTTCAAGAAAACAACTAGAAGTCTGTTTAGACTCGGAAAACCTGACTGATGCATTAGAACAAAAATATTGCAAATTTCTGTCACCAGAAAATGGAATTTAAGTGGTGGCACAACATTTTACATTCCAATTGCAGCCAGTTCCTTCTGGGAAATTAGACTAAACAAGGTCCTATTCAGAGTGTAGATCACATTCAGAACCAAAACTGTACAAAATGAGAATGATTTAGACAGGGCACCTGATAGATCACATTCAAAGTCACAATAGTAAGATCTAAGAACAACAGCCTCCTTATTTCAGAGCAAAACTACTGCTAGGAACTTCAGTGCTAAAGCTAGAATCAGATATTTATGAATTTGCTATGTAAGTTCTGTGGTGTGATGTTTCATTCTGCACAATTGCAAGACATTTATGTGGTTTTGAGAAAAGTGGTTATGGAAATTTTTGAGGATGTCTTCTGAGGTTTTGTAGAATTACTTGCATCAATCTGTTCAAAATGTTAAATCAGTGAATTTATATTAGAGATGATTCACATTTTCAGAGAAAACATATAATGGGCCAAAGTCATGCTTGGTGCAACTCCAGTGAATTTAATGGAGTTACATGAGGGATAGATTTTTGTTAATCTTGGATAAAACTATACAGTTACATTACATTTTAGCTCAAAAATAATAAATGGAGAAGGATAACATTATGGCTTGGAGCCTGGGGGCCCACAAGCCTGACTCCTCAAGGATATCATGAGCTGATCTGTATGCTTGGGTCATAGAAGTTAAAGAAAATTACTTCAACCCATTCCGTTGGAAATGATGGTGCAGTGGAACTCTCCTGCATGTTCCTGTTCTCTCAGTAATGACAAACTTTAGAGACTGGTCTCCACTGTGGGAGGGGAATCCAAAACATATTTGATTATTTTGGGAAGTAGGAGGCAGTTATTGCAGGAAGGTGACAGAACAGCTGTCTGAATGACACATACAGGTTTCTGAGTGCTTATATGGATGCTGTAGGGTATGATGGTTTCCCATCACTATCTTGCACGGTGTTAGGAATAAACTAGTCTTGCTCTGGTGGCAAAAGTTTGCTGAGGAACTTCAGCTTTTCACCAGAGGAAGCACTTTGCAAGTTAGTTATTAGTTCACTTTTAACACAAAGGAAGACTCATTGCCCTTTGTGCAAAATAAAGCTTTTCCTCCTGCAGCCGTACTTCCAGAAATTTGCCTGATGGGCTGAATCACTTCTCAGATGGTTCCTCCCACATGGAAGGTTCCAGGCTGCATGACAGAGCAGTTTGAAGATGCTCTACTGCAAGAGGTTGCCCTGCTGAACACAGTGACTAGTTGAGGCCTGACATTGCACACTCAACAGGGGTTGGCACCTGGAGAACTGAGTCCAGGAAAACTTCTTTTTACATCTTGTCAGGTGGCAAATTCCCTAAGTCCAGAAATATGAATATCTTAAGCTGTCACAAGTTTTTGGTTTCCCTGCCCAACCACCACCTAATGGCTGTAGACATTTAAATGGCACACTTCAACTGTAAAACCTTAAAAGAGTATACTTTTTTCTTTCTTTTCAATCTACCATGTAGAAACTGACAGGACAAGACAAAAAGGTTGCTATGATATATCTGATACAAAATAGGAGACAATGAGGTTGTTTGCTAAAGCAAAACACCCTGCAACCTTTCACTTGCTTTGATCAGCCCATGGCAAGCAACACCCAAAACATTTACAGTAGTCCTTAGCATTTCAGACATCCTCATTGAGTTGCCTCCCCAAGTTTAAGTGAAACAGTGATTTTTTAATCTTTGGGTTTTTTTTTTTCATTATTCACAAGCCCACCCAGGCAGCATGTAATTTCCAGACAGGAAATATTCCATTGTGTGGGCCAGATTACTTGGAAATGATTCATTTGTACCTGAGTTCAAAGCTTCTGGTGTAGAAATATGGTACATTCTAGTCTGCAGTCATTCTTGCCTCAGACTTCTTAGTCTTTGCTTACTGCAAATAAGCTGCTAGAGCAAATCTTACAAAAGTTCAGTGTTTTCAAACTAACTTGGATTTGAAAGTCTCATCTGGGATTTATGAAAAAGAAACAAAGAAAAAATCTTTCAGAGGGGAAAAAATCTTGCACAAAAAGGCTACTTTTCATATAATTGCTCACCCAGAAGAGAAAGTTTATTTCCCCCTTAGGCTGTAAAGTGATTTGAAGTCTAGTATCTTAACTCACTCCATAATGATGTGTATATAAGATTAAACCACTTTCCCAGCAATCTTTTTCCTGATTTATTCAGTGCTATAGAGTGTGACTGTTCACTACAGGTGGAGGAAACAAGATAAACACAACCTTCACTGTTGCTTTTCTCTCTTGTTATTAATGTACACAATTAAGACACCTGGGAGAAATCTACATCCTGCCTGGATACAAGTAGGAAATTATTTTCCCATTGCATGAAAATATTTGAGATCACTCCCTCTCTCCTCCCATCTAATCCTGTTTTGCATCATGTTCAAAAAAAGATCCCTCCAAACTGGAAGGTAACAGAAAGGTAAGAACGGTAAAGGATAAAAGTCTTCTGCACCCCTCAGTGACCCAAGGCTTGTAGTGTTACATCAGTTGCCCATGCAATTCTCCAATAAGAAGCAAAGACAAGACTCTCAAGCCCAAATCTCCATATTATTAGTTTTTTTCTGTATCAATAAACATATAATATATTCAGAGATAATATTTTGAATCCAAGAGACTGAGGAAAAGTCTGCAGTCTTTTGGTAGTCTCATCTACTAAGAAACAAGATAGCATAGTCTGCACCAGACTTGTTTTGCTCTTATTAATTACCTGAGCTAACTAGTTTGTAGACGTCTCTTCCACAACCTGAGCTGTTGTTGCTTCATATTTGCTACCTGCAATTCTATACCATTTGCTGGTACTAATCTTCCACCTGATGGCAATCTTTAGTGTGAACTCATGTAACTTTAATGATCCAGGCAGAAGGGTTAGTTCATTCTGTGTAATGTATTCAGTCCTGCAAGGTATGCATCTTGTTTTGTTAGTGGTCTTCTACTGACACTTTTGGAGTTGTTAACAAAATGCCCAAAATCACATAGAACGAATAACAGGAAGTATTTAGGACACTCCAAATCTGTGTTGCATCAGAAAAAGTAATTAATCTTGAGTCCAAATTTAATGCCCATGCAGTCTACCCCATTGCCTTTCTTATTCATACTGAAAGATGAATAGAAGAGAAATACTATGCTGGACTTTTTTTGAATACTGACAATTACTTTAATATCAACTGGTTACAAGTAAATGTATTGTGGTTCAGGACTGAACTCCCTTCGCTCTAATTTTGCTGCATTTCAGGAAGAGATGCACAATGAGAATATTAAGGAAACAAAACTTAGTCACCTAAATCCCCCACAATCTGGACAAGAAAACCACTATTTACGCCTTCAAGAAAGAATTTTAAAGTCCTTGGAAGAATACATTGTTCTTGAAAGCACCCGTCATGAAGTACCTGACACTATCTAATAAGAAGAAAATATTTAGAAAATGACAATAAGACTTTGTACTGTTGGAATGACTCAGAAGACTTGAGTGCAAAGGTATGGACAAACCAACACACTTGAGAAGCAGAGAGCCATGGGATCTGTGCTGCACTGCCATTTAGAGATTACATTAGACTTACTCTGTGGGAATAAAAAGCATGAACAACTTTTCCAGCGTGTCTTGAAAAAAATGGAAGAAGACTAGTAATCTAGCACACACTAAAGTTTCTTGAAGTAAAGCCCAGTGGAAAAATATCTCAGATTAACAGCTCCTAGATGCACAGGATGTCAACACCAGCAGACTTTTCAATATTGTGCTTCCTAAGTCATTTCTTCTACATCAGAATTACTTTATCCTGATTTTGGAATATTACCTTCTATCTTTTTTTTTTCCCCTGGGCCTCTTTGTTTTCACTCACTTGTTATAGCTGTGTAAGAAAAGTGAAACTTTTGACCTACTCCTTTTCTCTTGCAGATTTTAACTTCTGCCTATTTACCCATAGTGCTTGTTTAGGTACAATTAGGTAGAAAATGTCTGATGCCCTCTTTTAGCAATGGGTATCATTTCTAGGACAGACCAGAACAATGCCTCAGTCTCCTCTCACATTCCACATGCTTCCTCACATAGCACCTGTATTTTCTTTTTCCCCTACCTTTGCTGTTTCCAGTCTTTACATAGTTTGGATTCTTTTACTGTACAAATCTACAAGAAAAGGAAAAAAAATGGTTCAAATATTTAAACTAAAATGCATTATGGTCACATTTTAAGTTTCTTCTCTGCATGCATAGATCCATCCACTTTCCATTCCTGCTGTTAAATACAGGAAGAACCGTACCTCCAAGTTGTCGGACAAGCAGATCAGTGAACTAGTCTCCTCTGGTATTTGCCCCCAATAAACATCTAAAGTGTTGTTGAGGTTGAAATAGGGAAATTGAGATTGACTGGGAAATTAACATGCCAGAGGAGCCAGATGAGAAAAGATGAACAGATAAGAGATAAAAGCCAGCAATATTTCTTTTTTCAAATATTTTCTCTAAGGAACTAGATCAGGTCAAGAGGATCTGTATTAAGTTTCTGCTTCATCAAGCAACCTCTGGTGTGCTTTCCATAAGTGAACATAAAATCTGGATTTCTGCTGTGTGATCTGTAAAAAGGGAATCCTAACATTAATGATCATTATTTCCTGCTAAAAAAAAAAAAAAAAAATAGCAGAACTCCAGACCTATTATTTAGTATTGGTCCATAGGATGATCCCATAAATTTCACAACAAAAGCTGAAACTACATGGAGAAAAGGAAAGTTAAGCAGAAGGGAAGTACTTTCTCAAGGTCACAAAGCCAACAACAGGTAGAACCAGAGTGTGAGCTTGGTCATCCTGGTTCCAACCATTGGTCAACACTGCCCCCAGCCTGAGGATTCAATGTGCCAGAAAAGAGGCTGGACATCCCCACTGCACAGCTGCCTGTGGTTAAGGGTGGAGAATCAGGCTTTCACCTCCAGAAGCTGTTATTGCGAAGCCTCTCCATGATGGATTCTTCCACTCTTTGACGTGTGCAACGGTTTAAAGCCACAGTCTGGCCACGGAGTATGGGTCTAAATACAAATTACTTGAATCCCAAGAAAAGGTCAGAGAGTGTCTTACTCACAGATGTTGTTCCGGAAAAGGTGTTTCATTGGTTCAGTGTTTGAATCAAATAAAAAAGTTACACTTGGCTAAAATTTCACTGAATATTATCAAGGGATTATAAAGATTCTACTTGAAAATTATAAGTCCAGCTGATACTTGCTAATTCTAAATCTAAGTTTTAGTGCTGGCTATGAAAAATATGTTTCCTGGGTGGATAACATGCCCTCCCAAATTTCTGTCTGGGGAGCAAACACAAAGAGATCGTCACGAAAGCTTTTGCTACCAGCTATCACATAGCCTGGGAATATTAATTTTAGTTCCAAATTTGTGTAGCTAGTAAAATAAATATGAATCTCCTGTATGCTTACTTAGAAGTCTGATGGGAAACTAATGTTCTTCCTGATTGCGGGAAAAGACCAGTCAACCGTAGCATAGGGGAAGAAATCCACAGTGTCTGTTGGCTGGTGTGTAGTAAAAAACAGATTACATTTAAGAACACCTTGTATTGACCTCATTTTCCATCCAAAATACATGCGAACTGGCAAGAGTGTACAAAAACATCCACTTGCTACACAGTAGGTTAAAATCAGTTCATTTTGGTGTAACCATTTCATTCCTTTAACAAGCTATCTTTTTTTTAATCTATTATAGAATAAAGATAATTGAATTTACTGTAAAAAATCCGCCTCAGTATTTCCTTTTGCATTCAATTCCTTCTTTGGTTCATTTTTGATGACAAGCAGACTGATGGGAAGGAGAGAAACAAATACAAAGGGTCTTTAAAACAGACTGTTCTGATTATGGATGTGCTTATGACTAAGGCACTTGTCTAAGACTCAGTTTCTGGTTCAGTTCTTAGCTCTGCTGCATACCTCCTGCATGAAATTGTACAGTTCACAGAATTTACTTCAGTTTCTTAATCGGAAACATGGAAGTAATCTCCATTTTACTGTGATTTTTGTCAGGATAGCTTCACTTATAGTTGCAGCACCACATACATACACGTAGACAAAAGCAGTGTCCCCAGTATCATCACCATGTGGAATGTGTTTACTCTCAGCAAAGTTTACATTAATTTTTTAAGAAATTCTTCTCAAATTCCTATAAGTCTTGTGCTGATTATGGACATCCCATCTAACATAGAAACTGAACCAAACTGCTTGGTTTATGACTTTTAATCAGATAGCAGACAGAAACAATGTATGGTAATAAGCTAGGAATCAAAATTCTTCTGGCAAATATTTGAAATAACACATATATTGAGAAAATACAACTATTTGTAACCAGATGGCAAACAAAAACAAGAGAAAGACATTCTGCAATGACTATTTGCTCAGTAAAACTGTTCTTATCTTCAGCAGCAGGCCAGCTGCATTGCATATTGCTGCAGGAGATCTCAGGGCTGAGCTCCAGTTCTGGGATTAGTAATGTTGTACTAGGCTGGGAAGTATACTCCTAATACGTAAAAGCTTCTGTACTCTTATATGGATGATTCATTTTTTTAAAAGCACATATGTATTTTGAGATTGGGTTTGTACTCAATGTCAGCTGCTCAGGCCACTTACTACGCAATTCTAAATGGATTCAAGAATTCTCATTGTGCTCTGTCGTAGATCAGCCCCCATCCAGACCAGACTACGCAGTCTCTCTCTCACTCCCCCACCCTCCGAGAGAATAGGGAGAGATAATTTAAAAAAACGACTCGAGGTTTGAGATAAGGACAGGGAGAAATCCTTACCGTCACGGGCAAAAACAGACTCGACTTGGAGAAAACTATTCATTTATTACTACAAGTAGCAGAATAATGAGACAGAGAAACAAGATAACCTCCTCCACCCCTCCCACTTCCCGAGCTTAACATTATCTACGTTCCCCCCGAGTGGCACAGGGCAGAAGAGGGAATGGGGGTCGCGGTCAGTCCATTATGCGTTGTTTTACGCCGCTGCTTCACAGCTGGGGGAAGAACTCCTCACATCCCTCCCCTGCTCCAGTGTGGGGTCCCACCCATATGCCACAGTCCTTCATTGAACTGCTCCGGCGTAGGTTATCTCTTCCATGGAGTGCAGTCTCTCCAGAACGGCTGTCCCAGCGGGCCCTCCACGGGCCACAGCCACATTCAAGCATCCACCTCCCCCGGTGCAGGGTCCTTCATGGGCTCCAAGCTCCAAGTGGATCTCTGCTCCTCCGTGGACTTCCATGGGCTGCAGGGGGACAACCTGCTCCACCATGGTCATCACCACAGGCTGCAGGGGAATCTTGGCCAGGAGCCGCATTACTCCTCCCCCTCCTTCACTGACCTTGGTGTCTGCAGCTGTTTCTCTCACAAGAAAAGTTCGTTCTTCACAACAGGCTGGCAGAAGCCTCTCAGGATCTCTTCACATCATCTATCCCATCTCATCTCCTCTCCACCTCTTGCAGCCGGACTGGGCTGAGTTGGCCCCAGTCGGCTGCTTGGCAGGAGGCCAGAGGGTGAGGCCTGCAAGGCCCCTGAGGCCTGCGCCTCCTCTCTGGGCCTCTGCCCTTGCTCAGCTTTGTCACATCTTCTCTTCTCTCTTTTTTTTTCTGTTTTCCCCTTCTTAAATACATTATCGCAGAGGCGCTATCACGGGACATTCTGCTCCCAATCGGCTCGGCCTTGGCCAGCAGTGGGTCCGCCCTAGGCCCGGTCGAGTCCACTGAACAAAGGGGAGCGACTTCTAGCAGTTTCCTACAGAAGCTACCATCTTAGGTCCCCCTCACTAAACAAAACCACAACAGCTCTCAGAAATGAACATAATTTCAGAATAATTAAAATTTAGAGCTAGCAAACAAGCAAAGCCAGGAGGTTAAATCAGTTCTAAATTAATTTTCCACTAGTGGGATGTTGTGAATTGATAGTGGCAAACACTGTACTTTACAGGGATTTTATAGGCAAATTTCTATGAGTGTCAGATTCTACTGCTTAAGTAATCTCTTCCGATGCATGTTCATTTAAGTACAGTAGGCATTTCAGATTTTAAACTGCTTTGCCAAAAGCCTCATAATTTCTCTTTTTATTTTATGTATGTAATTCAAAATGTGTTTGCATAGATATCTTTCTTCATCCTTCTCATATTAAGATACATTTCAAAGTTGCACATTCATAGCCTGGCTTTCATTATTTACCATGTTGCACATTTTAGTCCGGCACACCTGCAAGTTAACAGCTGTCTAGAGGACCAACCTTCAGACTGGAATTTCATTTAAGACAACAATCCCAGTGCCCTGGCCTTCTCCTGCCTCCAAAACACACATGCTGAGCTTGAAAAAATAGCTGTAAATGTGCTGAAAGGAAATTGTAGAATACTCTTTCCCCTGCCCCCTCCTCCTCAATCCCCTACTCCACGACACTGTGGTAAATACCAGTAAGGCAGGCTGGGAAATTCCTCTGAAAACGCTAACACATGAGTCTCATATTATACACCAGCACTGGTCATTACCAGGCAAGGCCATGGAGAACAGTAGTGGTGTGAGAAAATTCCTGGAGCCCTGGTTTATTGCCATCACTATCATGAAGGCCACTTTGTAGTTCCTGAGATTTGGAAACAAGCATACCTGGCAGCACTAAAATACTTTGTGCCTTTTTTGGTATTAAAGGACTTGGGCATGACAAGAGACATCTGATATTTGTCACAAAGTCCACAGAATATTCAGTCATTTTCAATTATTTAACCTGGCCTAGCATTGTCACATTTCTATCAGTTGATATTGTGATACACAAGAAGCTCTATTCAAAATGTTTATAGATATCGGATGGATGATCTTCACTATAGGTGGAAAGTTCTCTAAAATTCACAAATCTTAGTGTTTTGTTTTTTTTTTTTTGTTTAAACTGCCAATGATACAATAGTAAGTTTTCTTCCTTTTTAGGAAGTACTTAAAATATTCTTATGATTTAAGAAATTCAATTATTGAAGCTTTTCAATATTGAAGTACAAATCAACTTTTCCGAATATATAGAAAAGACATGTAGAACACTGCTGTGTAGTGTGCAATCTTTCTTTCGTGTAGTAAACACTAGATCTCTCCCAATACCCTTTAACATTTCTGAATAGTTTACCTTTCAAAAGCATGAAATTAAGCTAATGTTTTCATTTTCGTTTTCCCTGCTATTTCCCTGTCCATTACTGCCTCTATCAAAGCAACAGTCACTTCACGACAATTGTTTGGCCAATTTTTACTCTCATCTTTAAGCCTTTTACATTAGTTAGGGCTACTTAAGATATGATGCAGTTCTCAGCTTTCAATCAACATAAGTTCTAGACAGGATATATGAAAGCAAATTGCAGCTGCATTGTTAGATGTCTTCTTGTTTAATAAAGAAGATGATTCAACTGTTGTAGATGGATAAAGGTAAAAGACAGAACTTCCTTAAGACATTTAAAGTCTTCAGGATTTGATTTCTTCCTGAATCAGGAAAACGATTCTCCTTCCTTTTTGCCTTTCAGACCTAATCAGAAATATCACATTTTATTAAAAATTTATCAAAATAAAACAGTTACAATAGATAACTCAGCTTTTACTGTTGTCTATGTAACTGTTGATTTCTTGCTAAAATATAATACTTTGGCAACTGGAAGGATTTAACAGAGTATTCCATAAGCTTTATTTATTTTTTTTTAATATTAGCCACATTCAGAAGTTGATATTAGAGCTGGTTTTAAAATAGTATTGGAGAGTGTAAGGGTGAAAGGTGACACATTTCATGAACAAACATATTTTATGGAATATTTCTTCCAGAGTGTTGCTAATACTGTGATAAAAACAACTGACCAGGACACTGCTGATTTCTCTTGATGTTAATATGTAAATATTTTCTCATGTAAATCTAAGCATAAGTTGTAAAAAAAGTTTAAAGAAGACCCATACTGATAGCAAAATGAAGGGGTTTTTTTTGTGGTAAATGAGTGAGTGTGATGTGTGTGGCACGCGGAAAGACAGAGAGGAGAAAGGTAGACTTTTTTTCTCTTCACTCATGTATTTTAATTCATTTTACTTTTACTTAGAAAAAAAAATTATGTCAGGACTTGGACTGATATCATTTAAAGCAAAGTGTTTTATTTATCATTTCAGAGCGGAAAAGTCCCTAAATCCATTGCCGGGGCAGAGGGGGCAGGGGAATGGGAGGAGGGGGAAATAATACTGTAACTACAAAAGCTTTACATTGTATTGTCATTTCCAGGAAACATTTCATGTGTATTAACTCTACAGACAAAACCAGAGGGAATACATAAACAAATCTAGAAGAAAGTGCTCCTGGCAGCAACTCTACATACTGTCATCCTTAGGCTGACTGGTTACGGACTTTTTGGTTTTACAACCACTTTGCAGTTGGCTATGACACTTAAGTAAAGCTAACACAGATAATAAGAAATGCATCTTGTCTGACTGTTCTTCAAGAAACTGAAATACTGGTTCCAAGAACAAGCAATGTGATTTTCTGCTTTAATTATGTGTTCAATTCATTTATAACCATCCACAAATTGTTGAGGAGGATATCTCAACCAGCTCCAACACACACACCTCACCTGCTCTGATTTCAAGAGGATGCCTGCTTATCAGCGGCCGTAAGGTCTGAAGAGGCTAATGTTTCACAAAAAGGCCCTGATATCAGGCTGGCACAAACTACTCTCTGCTGTTAACAGCAGCAGGTACCATGTGTCACATAGATATAACACAACATTTGGTTTACATTAACCTTGCATCAGAGAAAGGTCTTGGAGAAAGTTGTATATATGGTTCCATAGTTTAAGAGAACAAGAGATGGGAGTGAACTAGGAGAAGTTATTTGCCTTGAAAAGGTGGAGACTAGCCTTGTGCCGTTTTCTTCCCCTGCTCAATGCCTCTCAGTTAAACTTCCCTGACCCCTGCACTTCATCAAATTCTTTCTCTTGACAAACCTCTTTTTCTGCTCTAGTAGACACAGTATAAGAAAAAAGGTATGAAAAAGGAGGGAGAAGTCTTCATGGAGAATGTCTTCTATCCTAGATCTAAAAATATTCAGGGAAATGTTTCCTTTCTTCGTCAAACTTAGGACAGTGTTGTGTGCATTTCAGGACTTTCTTTAGAAATCAGACCTACTTGTAGATAAAGCAAAGCCTGGAAATTACTATCAAGTAAATCCATAGAAGAAGAGAAAGTAAAACCCAGTTTCCCTGTTAATGCAAGTTTGGTGGCTGGTAGCCAAGAATGTGTGGAAGTCCAGTCAAATTTTTTCCCATATTTAGAAGAGATACATCCTAGAAGAGAGGTGAACACTCCAGTATTCATAGTCCGTAGCACACTTCACCTTTTACTGTTCTCCACTTGATTTCTTGTTTTCAAAAAAACTTTTAGGACTTGAACTGTTTTTGTTTAACACTACTAATCTAACAAATTTAGTTAAAATCAGCAAATTGGTTCCAACAGAGGAAACAGACACATGTTTACACAGTTCTTTTTTTTCTCACAGGCTTATAGGGCAAAAACGTGCTCCTAAAAACTAATTTTTCCTTTATAAATGATTTAAATGTTGGGGGTTTTTTTGTTTCTTTTGTTTTTCTCAAAAGAGCTCTAACAGGGGTTTTTTTTTGCCATATAGTCTGGTCAGATGCAAGACTTCTTTGTGTGTTAATTAAATATTTATTTTTTTTCCCTCAATAACAAACTATTTCAACAGTCATTAGGAGACTTCAAAACTAACTAATCTGAGGACCCCCAACTCGAAATATCAGCTTTGTCATGAAATAATTTTTTGTTCCTCAGTGATTTGTGTAGTTGACACTGTCTGCTGTCGGTAGATGATACAATACAGAAAGTTATACCAAGCTGCAAGCCCCCTGGACTGAGTGATTGCTTTATAGGAAATAATGATTGCTTTATAGGAAAGCGTGATTGCAAGCCTCCATTACAAATTGGTTCATAAGGCCTGTAACTCATCCAACTTCTTTGAAGATGAGGACTCATCTGACACAGGAGAAGGCTTGTCACAGGATGTGTGGGGATAAGAAGGTGACATGACATCGACAATAATTTGTAAAGTCTATAAATTGCTAACAAGCTTTGCTTCAAAGATGTAGAAAACCACATACTCATATAAAAGAGAAGCCGTGGACAAATCAATATTACTATAAACAATCAAATTCAATTAATTTGTTTAGCAAGTGATCTGAATTTGTCCTTAACTCAGTGGCAAAGTTTATACTAAAACATTAAAAACAAATTCTCATAGCTAGTTTGCACTGAAATAAATTAGAACATTTCAGAAAAGAACTCAAAAACCTCCATCACAAGCAACATAATTGAACAGAAATATATACTAAAAATCAGGATCTTAAAAGCTTTTTTCCCCCCTTTTTTAATTTTAAGAGCATTAAAATGCTATTTCCTTAAACCAAAAAAAAAAAGATGTAAAATTGACCATTAATATCTAGTTGTCCTTAATTCTGTCAGAAGCAAGTATATGAATTTCCAGCTTTCCAAAAAAGGTACAGAATAGGATTTTAAAGCTAGCCTGGAGCTAAAAGGAGACTCACGTGGCACTGAATATCCACACATCTCTAACGAGACTTTTTTACTGCACAATAAATCTTAAAACAGTTTGTATACATACTGCGATTGCAGTATGAGTCAAACAGCATTAATCAAGTGTTATGGTAACCTCATTTTAAAGTACAAACGCAGTCAAACATTTATATCACTGTACTTCATTTCTTACCAAGATTCTTTTAATAGGAAGGATTTTAGGATGTCCTGTGCGTTTACTTTCCTTATAAAAATGTCAAATCTCACTTGTACCTACATACTTAGAATTCTTTACTGTATTTTCTTCTGGTGCCAGTAGGTGACATCATTTCTGCTTTGTTTGAACAGCTGGTTTTCACCCAACTTCAGGAGTTCAGAGGTACAATCAAGGCCAAGACCTCACTCTTCATAAAGAAAAAAATACAGAGCGCAAGGAAATAGGATGTATCGCCAAACATAGGGGTCCCTTCCCTTAAGGGATACCCTTGTTAAGTTAAAAGCTCCCTACTGCTTTGTTAATGCAGATTTCATCGTATACCTCAGAACTCCAGTGTGGTATCATAGAGTCATGATTTTCAATGACTCAAGGATGTATGTATTCTTTATTTTCTACACCACAATTCTGACTGATTCCATTGTAAATTGCAGATGCTCTTCATATAACCTATCTAGACCTTATTTCACCATTCAGCTTTCAATGTGACAGTGAAGAGCACAGGGGAGATTTGGGAGTTGCTTTTCAAGGAGATGGAGAGGCTGAAAAAGGATTTTAGCATAGTCAGCTGCAAGGCAGCAGTGAGAACAGGGCTCTACAAAGAGGCCAAGCCAGGAAGGACTCCACACAGGACCCTGGGAGCAGCAGACAGCTCCATAAGCCCAGGCAGAGCAAGGCAATGGCTGGGTACAGTACAGGACACAGGACTGGAGGCATCATAGGTGCAACGGCCACCCAGGACTCAGAGCCCACAGACCAGCTACCTACAGTACAGCCTAGGTAAGATTAGTGCCTGGGCCTCAGCTTAAGGGGAGCTCCTCAGTTATTAGCAAGGAGTAGGGTCCCAAGGGTCCCAGGTCAGGCCAATCACTGCAATTAAAAACCACTAGGGCCTTTAGAGCCCTGACAGTCAACAATACAAATTTTCAGTGTTTCCATGACTGTTCCTCTACTTATTTCAGCCTTGAGAGCTCTTTGAGAAGAAGGTCAAGTAACATCAATAGAGGATATAATCTGAGCTAATCTTTAGCTATTCTTTCTTTTGAGGTTTTCAGCCTTTCCATCCACATTGTTGATTGATTGCATGTTTATTTTCATTTAAGTTTATAAAATGGCTGTAAAACAAAAAGCAATCATCCTGTCCACATCCCAATCCTTCTTAAATCCACTACTCAATATGGCAAAAAAGATCAAGACTGGAACATTTGTTAAGGAAAGGAAATTTTCCGTAGCTATCAACTAGACCTGAGCCCTAAATCTTCCATTCTTTCAGAAGCCCAGAAGAACTAGCTGTACATTTGCTGCAAAGTTTCCTTTGTATTTGTTCCTAAGTTTCCTTTGAAATGCATTTGTTTCAGCTGCATTTTTTCAAAAGATATCTAAGTTTCTGAAGTTGATTTCTGTCTGATTCAGAGTGAATGAGCAGAGCAGGAAGCCTGAAGACAAACCAGGGGTCTACCTATAGAGATGTGTCATGCCAGGATATCAGATTTCCTGTGTGTAACGCACACAGGTTTTGATGCCATTTGAAAGTTCCTAAGCGGCAGAAATTGTTGAACATCAGAATCTTCCCCCTCCATTCGGGTTCGAAGAACATTCAGTCTACCACAGAGTTACATTTTGGACTGCTGGTCTACGTCTGCATTCACAAATAATGGATCTGTAAAGCAAAAGAGCTGGTGCTGAGGAGCTGACATCCATGCTATGCACGCTTCGGGGGTTTATGGTTTGGATTCAGGAAAATTTGGCTGCACGTACGGCATATCTGTCTACATCTGGAATGTTCCAGGTGCTCTTTGAGCTTGATTTTTATCTAAAAGGTGTCCTGCTCATGCACTTGAGACTGTTTCATGATACAAATCAAAGCACATTAAGTGAAGGTGATCTGGAGAGTCCCCTTACAAGCACACTTGTGATATGAACTAAGATAGTGATGTAGTTGGGTGCAGGAAGATCTCTAATACAGATGGAAGTTGGAAGACACCTCCCACCACCTCTCAATCGTACCTTGTAAGCAGAGGGGTTGATGTTTGTGGTGCACTATTGAGCACGCAGAAACAAATACTATTTTGAATTCAGCTTTTTATTTTCTTTTTTGTCTCTGTGTTCCTGCACCAGATAAATCAATGACACATTCTTCAGTAGCTATCTGATGCATGAAAGAAGTGATAGAATCACCCTTTCATCTTTTCAACTTTCTCTATCTAGTGACATGCAATGTACCTGTAGAACGACAGAAGCACAAAACAAACTTCCTTCTGCTGCTATGCATTTGAGTGCATCCATGAGAATAAAGCTAATGAAACTTAGATGAAGCTAAAGAAGCCACGATGGTGTTATAGCGATTGAATTAAAATAAAAAACAAAGTATAGATGAAGTATGCAATTCATTTTCAGCTTATAAATCCTGATTTTAAAGTGAAAAGTGTACACAGAGGATGTATAAAAATTTAGTGGCTACGGTCCTTCCAGTGTCAAAAACACATATTGACATAATAACACACACTTCTGTGGAAAAGAATGTGAAGTCATTAAAGTGTAAGATGTTAGTAAATCAGTTTTGGTTAAACTCGGCTCCCATTGTGCACCTGCATATGTATTTCACTATGTTCCAAGCCTTCTTTACTACATCACTCACTAAATCAATCTATGATTTACTGAAGGAAGAAACTTTGAGCAAGGAATGAGTCATGATATTTATTTGAATTTCATTGACCCCTGGTGGGAATGAGAGAAGGAGTGGCACTGCCCATTTCTGTGAATGCAATGTTTTCTTGTCCCACGCCAAGACACTTTATTTTTACTGGAACAGCTTGTGAGCTGGAAATACAAATAACAAAACCAGTATTCCTGTTGGCTACCTTCTCAAGTAAGTGAGGGTTGCAGAGGAAGGAAAGAAATTTAATTCAAACTTGGCAGTCACTAGGCAACTAAAGAATAAACAGAGCGACAGAGGGCCAAGGTAGAATGAAATAAGTATGTGTTGTGTTGTGGCTCTTTAAATTCTGTATTGATTACTCTGTCTACAAACATATGTATATATAAGTATATTTGTGTGTATGTGTGTATAAAATCAAGCAAAGGTTTATATTGCTTTATTTATGAATGCTTTATATATGCATTTTAGCGTCATATAAGATGATTTGATAGAAGAGCAGAGCTGAAGACCAAACCTTTACTTAGTTATGTCTTTGCTCTATTCCAAACATGACAAACATGGCAATGAACAAGGTGGTTGAGTTCCACATCATCGTTCTTACTAACTCTACACATACATACAAAGGTGAGCTATATGTATGCACACAACTGCTCCGCTGAGGTCTGCTGGCTTTATCAACAATCTAGGATGTACCATCCAAGCCTCCAAAACTAGAGAATGAGTCCTACTGTTAAGATTGTTCTATTAAGTTCCTTGTTGGTGAGGAAGGCAGCAAAACTGAGTGAGCTGTAGTAGGAAACAGGATAAGTTTATTTCCCTTCAGGGCAGTTAGCAAAACAAATGTTGTGTTAATTACCTCTAAATATCCCTGCATAACAAAAAAAAATCCCTTATCTGTTGACTGAGATACAGCGTATCTGGACTCTTGGTACAACACAGATTTCTCAATTAGCCCTTAGAGCAACAAAGCAGTTAATCTTTTTATACATGGCCCATAATATTTCAAGTCCTATGCTAGACTGGAAATCAAACTAAATTATCTTCAGAACTCTTGAAAATCCCTGACTTTGAAACACTGAAGCAGTCTCAATTAAAATAATTGGGCAGGATCTGCAGTGTCTGAAGAGCTGGTTGTATTCTTCTAGTTAAAACACCTGTGTCTATTTAAGCACATTGAAGCCTTTGGTTCTGTCATAGTTCTGCAATGTTTTGAAAAGTTATGTTGGAAAATTATCAACTTGAGTTACTCTACTTTGGACACCTTACTACCAAAATGGCACTGCATTGCAAATAGCACTGCTACATGTCCATGTACAGATTCCTGCTTAATTGACAAACGTGCTTTAATAACCTTAACAAGAATGTAGAAATGTTGTCGTTTAGGCCTAGTCACCACACAGGTTCTTGCTCACCCTCTCCCTCCCCAGGGTATGGGGGAGAGAAATGGGAAGAGAGGAAAACTCATGGGATGATATGAAGACAGTTTACTAGAATAGCAAAGGAAGATTACAATAATGACAAAATATAAGGATACTAAAATATATAAAATGAACAATGCACAATTTCTCACCACTCGATGTCCCAATGGCCAATACAGCCCGTCCCAATCAGTGATCATGGAAGTGAAACTGAACAGCAAGCAAAGGAGACAGAGGGAGCTATGCCAGCCCCAGCCAACCTGCCCCCCTCTCCCCGGCTTATATACTGAGCAATGCCTGCTCTTCAGACAGCCCCCACTTATGTACTGAGCATGACATTTATGGCATGGAATACTCTCCTTGGCCAGTTTGGGTCAAGTGTTCTGGCTGTATCCCTCCCAGCTTCCTGCACCCGCACAATTAGCGAGACCTGGAAAGCCAGACAGTGTTCTTGTTCTCATTAGCAACAACTCATAATATCAGTGTGTTTATCAACATTCTTCACATATGAAATCCAAAACACACCAGCTACTGAGAGGAAAACTAAATCCATCCCTGCCAAAACCAGGACAAGAATTCCTCACAGTTGGTGATGATCTGAGATAGACAGCTAACATAGCTCAGGTGAGAACTGGTCCCTATTCCTGCATCAGAAGTATCTAGCCTGCTAGGATTAGAACTTGGGCTACTTGTAAGAGCTGTTGGTCATGGACTATTTTCCTGTGCATTGCAGGATCTACCATCAAGATTATACAGAGCATTAAAAGGCCTTTTATTCAGCCTAGCTCTTCTGCTCTTTTTTTTTTCAGATTCTTAAGTTCTTAAGAAACTGTTACAAAAAAAATTTTCCCTGCTCCCTTCCCTGGGTAAGCTGTATATTGCCACATGTTAGTGTAAAATATCATTTCAATTAGCTGGTTTTCTAGGACCTTTTAGCCCAAGAGAGCCATTCTGCAGCAAGAAGAAATAGAATAAAATCAGATCACAAGTATCCCTGGCACTGAGCAAACATCAGTATTCCATTGTCTCAGGAGAATGCATAATATCCCTGTTGTTACTCTAGGAAGGTAAGAAAGAAATTGCTCATACACTCTCCTGTTTATGAAAAGCTGGCTTGTCTATCCATCTCTTTCAGTAAATTGTACATGCTTTTAAGCATCTACAGTTTGTTTTATTTCTGTGTCTAAATGGCCTTACTGAATTGCTTCAAGATAATTTCTTACTAGTATTTTGCTTATAGCCTGATGTCATTCTGACATCCTTTGATAGCTTTAATCACAGAATCATAGAATGGTTAAGGTTCAAAGGGATCTCTGGAGGTCATCTTCTCCAAAAACCCTGCTCAAGTAGGGCCACCTAGAGCCAGTTGTCCAGGAATGTGTCTAGATAGTTTTTTAATATCTCATGGGATGGAGATTCCACAACCTCTCTGGGCAACCTATGCCAGTGCTTGGTCACTCTCACAGTAAAGAAAATGTTTCCTGATGTTCAAATGAAACCTCCTGTGTTTCAGTCTGTGCCCATTGTCTCTGGTCCTGTTACTGGGCCCCACTGAAAAGAACCCGGCTGCATCCACCCTCCCTTCAGGTATTTATACACATTTATAAGATCACCCTGAGCCTTCTCTTCTCCAGGCTGAACAGTCTCAGATCTCTCAGCCTTTCCTCATAGGAGAGATGCTCCAGCCCCTTCACCATCTTTGTGGACCTTCGTTGAAATCTCTCCAGTGTGTCCATCTCTCTTCTGTACTGAGGAGCCTAGAACTGGACACAACATTCCAGAGGTGGCCTTACTACCACCGAATAAAGGGGAAGGGACACCTCCTCAACCTTCTGGCAGTATTTTGTCTAATGCTTAGGTTACGATTTGCCTTCTTTGCAGCAAGGACGCGTCACTGGCTCATGTTGAACTTGGTGCCTACCAGGACCCCCAGGGCCTTTTCTACCAAGCTTCTTTCTTGCTAGGTGTCCCCAGCATATATTCGTGCATGGGACTGTACTTCCTCAGGTATAGAAAAATTATATGAAAGCTTGTTGTTGAACAGGGTGAGATGTTCCTGCCATGGTAAGTGATGCTACTTATGTAATGAATCCCAATGCATTCACAATGCTCACAAAGACCTCCAGATCCTTCTCTACTATACTATTTTTCAGCTGGTTGGTCCTGAGCCTGTACTGGAGCATGGGGCTATTCCTCCCCATGGGCAGGACTGGGTACTTGCCTTTGTTGAATTTCATGAAATTGCTGTCAGTCCTGCCTGTTAGTCATTTGAATAGTGGCACAGCAAACTTCCTGAGGGTGCACTGTGTCCTGTTATCCAGATAAGTAATGAAGACATTAAGCAATATTGGACTCAGTATCAACCCTTAGAGTATACCTCTAATGATTGGCCTCTAGCTAAGCATTGTGCTGCTGATGTGCTTTGAGTCTGGAAGTTCAGCTGGTTTTAAGTTCACTCCCCAGTTCATTTATCAAGTCTGTACTTCATCAGTTTGTCAATGAGAATGTTATTGGAAAGTGTGTTGAAAACCTTGTAAAGATCAAGATAAACAACATCTACTGCTCCACCCTTATCTAGCAAACAAGTAATTTCTTTTTAGTGAGGTGTCAGGTTGATCAGGCATTATTTCCTCTTCAAAAATCCATGCCGTATTTCTGCTAATTAACCATATCTTAATTAATAATAAAAGAGTAACCATTCTCCCAATTAATTATTTATTCTTATTCATTATTTCTCCTAGGATGCTAAATTCATCAAGTCTAGAAACTTTTGTGTTCAGCCAGGTACTGCAGGTGCTGCAGGTTCAGGGATTTGGAAGCTAATTCTATCCACTTGCATGGCGGTGGAATCACTGGCCTTAGTCAAGAGCCAGTGATCTTTCAGTATTAATACATACAGATTTTACTTCCACATCTCATCTAATCAGTTAGTTTTGTCAGTCCCTTCTCAAAAATTCATTTTCAAAAGCCCTTTCCATGCAGTATTTTCTAGTAGAGGTCTGAGCCTTTGATTTTTTCTTAAAAAAAAAAAATTAAGGCATATACTCTACACTACTAAAGAAAAGTACAACATTTGACAGTTTATCTCATCCTTACCTCATATATTGACATTACGAATCATGTGAGGGATGTTTATAGCTATTAACTCATGGCTAATCATGCTTTCCTTCAAAATTAAAAATAAAAATCTAAGATGAACCCTTGCATTGATTATTCCACTTTTTAGTAAAAATTGCACCTACAGAAACCACAGCAATAATTCAGTACTCTAAAATTGCATGGTATACAAGTAAAGAATTAAAGGTCATTAATGATTACTTCATGTTCATCTCTGTTCCAGAACAGTTCGAATGCCGTCAGAGAAGGGGATAATGTTCTGAAGTTTCCTGTTCTGAATCAGGTCACAGCAACTGCAAGCCAAACTACAATTATTGGGAACACCCTTCCAGACAGGAAGGATCTTGGCTAATGAATGCATCTGGAAGATATGGCTCTAATAAACTTGGCACATATTTGCTCTGTCTCAAAAAAAAATGTAAGAGTAGGGATCTGGAAAGCTGTAGTTAGAAAAAGTACTCCAGCCTGTCAGTGCTACTCACTTAAGGTTTTATGACTGTTACCACATTTGCTCTACTTTACGGAACTGAATCATATGACAAATTCTTTGAATAACATTATGTTATTTGATAAAGAAACAAAAATTCAGGATTTAGGATTTAGTAATCAAAAGAGATCTAGGCCTTGATATCTAGATATAACTGATTCTGCAAAATTTTGCTGCTGTAAGGAATGTTTTAGGATGTAACTTAGAAGTCAATCTGTCAGACATTATTGTTACAGTTAAAGCACTCGTGTGTTATACATGGTGAGTATGATATACTGGTTTAGGGGGCCAATTAGGTACACAGCAGAAAAGACAACTCGAACCCACAAATTTTCTTACCATCATGTCTATGTTAACGCTTCTCATAGAACATGTACATCACAGACTTGAATGAGGAAAATAAGTTGAGACATAGTAATAGTTCTCTGGTTTCAAAATTTGATCCTGGCCCCATAGTTGTGTGGTTGTGTTGTACAGAATTACATTGCTAGAGACCAGTTCCCTTTCTCCTGCTGAGTTTCCAAAGGTGTATGTAATTAGAGCCATATCTCTACTAGGATAACAAGACAACTGACAAGAAATCTCTGGAATCTCAGTTTTGTCTGATTTCCAAATCATTTGACCAGATCAATCGATAAAACTTTTTTGAAATATCAAATCACACTGCAGAAACATGCTAGAAACAGTCTTACTACTCAGTGAAATATTCAGTGGCAAGAAAAATCAATGTTTTTAAGCAGCTAAAAGGCAAAAATCTAGGGAAATGTGCTAAAATGTTCTTGTTAGACTACTAGAAAAAGAATGCCTCTTTTTCTAGTTCTGTTCAAAAATCCACTTGCAGGTAATTTGCAAATGATCTGGAAACATGTGGGAAGAAATATGCATATTAAACAGTCCATGACCTGGGCTCCTGAACTACTCCATGTCTGGAACAGTCCAGATGAGGAACTAAGATACCAAACAAAGCTAAACTTGAAGAAGGCAGCTGGTGGGCAGGACAAAACAGCTTTGGAAAGTTTACAGTCATGGTGCAGACAATAACTGAAGATATATGCTCACCTTATGTAAAAATAATTTCATAGTTTAAAAGTACTTTTTGATATCCTGTTGATACTCAACTCTTAGTGTAGTACATACAATTTTCTGTCCTTTCCATTTGTAGAAAATCATAGAATCATAGAATTTTAAGGTTGGAAAAGACCTCCCAGATCATCAAGTCCACCCATCAACTTAACACCACCATGTCCACTAAACCATGTCCTGAAGTGCCACATCTACACATTCTTTGAACGCCTCCAGGGATGGTGACTCCAGAACTTCCTTGGGCAGCTTCTTCCAGTGCCTGATCACTCTTTCATTAAAGAAGTGTTTATTGGTTTAACAGTATCATGCCTTTCTTTGTCCCCAAGAAAGAGGACTAATAAAAACTTTGTCCCCAATAAAAAGGATTTGCAGCCTCTGCAAGTGGCTGATCGGCTGATCACTACATATACTAAGTAATAATTTTGTTGACTGGTGTTTTGATCACATATATTCTCCAAGAAACAGCCAATGGGAAACAAAAATAAACCCAGCATCTGGAACCTACTTGACATTTAATATTACAATAGTATTAGGAATTACACAAAAAAAAAAAAAAAAAAAA
>WHYT01017492.1:973354-1001407 GCA_009806455.1 Tetrax tetrax
GCTCATATTTATAACACACTTCCTTTCTGAGCCTACATCTTCTTCATTACGACTTTCTACAGTTGATCACGCTTTCCAGTAGTTAATCCCGCCACAAAACCAGAAGCTGTTGTCCTTCATGGCATGTTTGTCAAAAATACCATAAATATCTTCTACTAAAGTGGACCCAAATTCTCAACTGCTCTAAGATAACTTTAGTTTATATGACAAGTATCATATTACCACATACTTTCACATCCATCACAAGCAGCTGTCAGTGCAGTCTGAACTGTATTTGTTCATGTACCATCAGGAAGCTTTGTCTGCAATACGGGAAAAAACGGATTTTACAGACATGAAGGTGAATATGGATGTGACTGAGAATGCAATAATGATGAGATTGTATCAGTAGGTGCTTTTTATTTTTTTTTTTAAAAAAGAAATCTAGAGAAACAACTTCTTAAAATCATGTTGATAATAAGAACTCTTCTGGTTTACACAAGCTATCAAAAGCTGAAAATAATAATGAGAACAAAAGAGAAAATGGTCAAATCTACATCAAAATTTTAAGACATTGGAATAAGCTCCATTCTAAAATTTAACTCTCCTTGATTCATGCTGTTTCTATATTTTTCTTAGCTAAATACAATTAGATTTCCCACATAAAATGGGCTAACATTAAAATCTGAATTTTTTTTTCTGTAAAATTTCAGAATAAAAAAAAAGGAATTCTGATGATCCCAGTTTCAAAGATATTAACTTCTGAAAGTTAAGTTCTTCTGGTAAATAAATAACAAAACATCTTCAATTTAGGAATTTTTAACCACACCTAGCCATGATTAATCTGCCTATATGCCAGCACACATAACTTTTTGCACAGTAGTGCACTCAAGGAAACAAGAAAATCATATAGGTGAGTAAAATTAGGTGCATTTTTCAGAATATCACAGAAGCATTACAGTTAAATTAAAAATCTTTAAAAATTCCTAATGATCTGTTTCTTGACACACAATCATTAACACAAAGAAACCAAATCCAGTCTAGCTAATAAAAACCATAGGAAAAAGCAGTTTGGGCCTGGTATCTAGCTATCAATTCTTATTTTTTAGTTCTTATCAATTCTTATTATTTAGTTAACTACAAACCATATGGAACTATGGTAATGTCAGTGAAATCCTGAAGTTACACAGAATGTATGTACAACTAATATGGTGCATTATACGCATAAAGATGGTTTCGATCGCAGATGTGAACAGCTGAGACTGTACGAAGCAGCAGACAACTGGCAGGCAGACCAAGATCAAACAGCATCATTAAGTCCCCAGTCACACAAATTTGGAAGGAGCGGGATAGTATTTACATTACAGTACACCATGGAGTATCGAACATGAAGGGGAAGGAGAAGGGAGACAACTACCAAGATGAATGCCGCAACTGACACTGAAAAGATTTATTAATGGCACATACATTTGTATTTCACTCCCCCGCCAAGACCCTGGAGAAGGCCTGAAGGTGTTGCAAAGGCAGGGCTTGATATTTACCCTGAGCTCCAACGTCTGGGCAACATTTATAGATCTTGGCTGAATCCAAGCAAATGGAAACATATCCAGTTGCTGACACCAGAGTCAGAATTCATCCTATTTGGTCTGCTCTTGATGTGATCCAGAACTTGTCCAGGATCAGTTTCATGGGGTAGAATTGGTCTTTGACTACTTGCTCAGCCAGGCAAGGGAGCAGGATGGAGCCAACAAGCCTGGGAAAGCACTTTCTCTGTAGAAACATGGCACAGGAGCTTCCTGCCTATGAAAGGCAACATGACTACAGAGCAAAGTGACTATCCTCGATCTTGGGATGGAGTCCTTTTTGGCTGGCACAAGTCAGAACCTCTCCAACCAGAAGGAGGTGTCCAAGAGGGCGGCTGCAGCCCTGTGCAGTCCAGGGAGCCCTGCAGCCCAGGCTAGCTTTGTGTGGGGCGCCAGATTTGGTGACACCTGCTCCATTTTCCCTTTGTTCAGGAATCTACTCCAGAAATAACAGAGTGTGCATACAAGTTTTCTTTCATTCAAATACCATCATCCTGGAAAGTTTGTGGAAGACTGCATCTCTGAGAAACTGTGTGGCCTTTGCTGTCCTCTGCAAGCCCAGAGACATGGCATGGGCACCAGCCATGGAGGTAGTGTGAAGAGGCCAGAGTATTAGTTATCATTCAGCATTGTAGGAAATGTTTT
Source organism: Tetrax tetrax (assembly GCA_009806455.1). NCBI lineage: Eukaryota > Metazoa > Chordata > Aves > Otidiformes > Otididae > Tetrax > Tetrax tetrax. The sequence continues at coordinate 975,562 of WHYT01017492.1, forward strand.
GCTTTTATGAATATGAAGAAAAAGTTGATAAATAGGACTGGAGTGGGGCCTATCTGGGCCTGAAGACTGTCCAAAATGAGAAATTCCAGAACTGCTGGTGGCTCTGCTCACCTGTATTTTGAAATCAGTGTGTCCAGACACAGAGACAGTAGCATGGGGCTGATGAGAAAACATAGGGTCTCTCCTCACTGAAATAAATAAATTATCCCTTCAAATCAATTTGGAAGCTGATGTTTTTCAACAGATAATTGATCATTTCCGTTGTTTGAATCTGAAGAACACATTCTCATTTGGTCCAGGCTGACAGGCACATTTCAACTTGAGATGAAAAATTGTTTTAGTTCAACCAAAAAATAAAGAGCCCATCAAGGGATCTGGTTTTGGTTTTAATGGAAAACATTCTTATACATATACAATACTGATTTTCAACTCAGGAAAACTTAGCTAAAATTTTATCTCAGAAATTGTTTTAGTGAAGAAATCTTTGGTCTCATGAAGCTACAGGAGCTCACTGTAAGAGGCATATAGAATCATTAAACATATTAATATAACTCCAGCTCTTATCATTTTAATAACAGCAACGTTTTAAGTTTCTGCACACAATCACCCCACAGAGCTGAGAGCTGGCAGAGCTGCAAAATTGATAGCAAGCTGCCTGAGAGCACAATTCCCCAGGTGAGGGGAAGTTGTTTTCTGTTCTCTTCCTCATTATTGTGCTTTGGTTTTATTAATATAAAATAGTTTTCCTCAAGTTGAGTCTGTTTTTCCTGTAACAGTAATTTCAGTGATCTCTCCCTGTCCTTAACTCAAACCTTGAGCTTTGTTTTATATTATCTCTCCTCCATTCTCTCTGAGGGTGGAGAGAGTGAGTGAAAAACTGCGTATCTTGGTCCTGAGCAGGGCTAAATTACTACATAACAGAATCTGAGTAAAGGAATAAAATAAACGCATATGTGCCTATAGATTGCTCGTAGCTGTCAATACATCTGAAGTAAGTTGCATACATAATATGTAATTAAAATAAATTATTAATGATAATGAAAGTGATCTTGTATTACATAATGTCTTTCAAAGATGTTTAAGTGACCCTTTATTCATGTCTAGCTGCTGTATTAAAGAAAAGAAAAAAAGCTACTGAACTAAACAGTATCTGTTTAGGCACAAGGTATTGAATAATTTCACACTTTAGAAAGGTTGGAACCTCTCAGCCTGATAGATACATATATATGCACACATGGATGCATGCCTACATGCATACATACATATATGTGTATATACATGAGACATATCAGATCTGATTATACCCTATAATTTACAGTATTCCTTGAAATGGCAATTCCATTTAAACATCTTAAACAAGGAATAATACAGTTTTCAAGCAAGTTTATAGACTTTTCTAGGATGAAACACAGTTTCCATTCAAAGGCAAGAGCTCCCTCTAGGTAGCAGCTTGTGGAATTTTTCTAGCCTGAATATTAAGTGAACTTAGTATAAAATATAATAAAGTCAATGGATATAAGAAGTACCAAAGCACCATTGGCACTCTTCTGAGAAAGCTTGGAATCTGCCTCTGGGACTTATCTTTGGAAAGAATGAATGGTTTGAGGGAAGAAAAAAATATCAGCACCTTTAGCATTTTGAAGCAATTTTTGTTATATCACATTGAGTTACATGGGACATCTCCCAAAACTAATAGCAATAACTCAGGAGCTCCTGACTCCTTTTCACACAGAATCAGATATGATCAGGTCTCTTCCTAAGACTTTCTCTCTGCTTAGCATTGAAATGCTTAGGTTGGAAAACAGTAATCAGTTTAGGTGCTGTATTGCACCTTCTAAGGAATAAGAAGATTTAGCAGAGTCACAGAATATGGCCTGCAAGAGAAAATTGATGTAATTGGTGCTATTTTGTCTAAAGAGAGAGAAACTGAGAAGAAACAGGACAACAGTTTTCAGAGTCCTGTGAGGAACAAGATAACAATCTGTTTTCCATGTTGTAAGATGATGGAGCAAAAGTAATGGTTTTAAATTACCTGGGACAGCAGTTCTGGAGCAACTTCCATTTGTTTAATTTGAATTTAAAGACTTCTAACTATGCCAGGAATTGCTTAGATAAAGCTGCTTCTGCCTTAGTGAAAGGGAATGATATGTACAACAGCTTCTGGTGTCCCGTCCTTCAGGACTCTACCATGCATACCTCCTGTTGTCCATATTTCTGTTCACACTTCAACCTGGTTTACCTCTTTGCCACAACATGACATACTTTTTGAGAATAAGCTAATGTTTTACCAGATTACTTCCAGATTCTTTCTGTAGAAATACTACTTGACTACAAAAGCATCAGGCAACTTGATTATTAATTTCTCTGCATAGAACATTGTATTTATTTATAATGAATAACAGCTTTTTCTTCTCCAGAACATTGCCTGAATTTTTTAAGGGTTATTTTGAGTCCTCTTTATGTCATCCAATGTTCTAGCAGCCTCTTCCAGTTTGGTGCTACTTGCACTTTTACTAAGAACATTCTCCATCAACTGTTAGACTTTCCTCTTCCTGTTTTTCTGTTTCTCTACTATTCTCTACAAAAATAGGATTCAAGACATGAGCTACCATTTCTGTAAATTCTCAAGAGGATGACTATAAGGCTCAATCATCTTTAAATCAGCAGATCTATCTAAGTGTTCTCTTACCTATTCCTTCCCTATTTGATACTGAAAGCTTGCTCTTTACCTGTGGTATTAACTTTATAAGCCTTCCTGATTGCATTTTTGCTTTTTGCTGATATATAATTAAGTGTCCAACAATTTCACATGCTTAGGACTTTAATTTGCACTCAATATCAAGCTACTCTTTTTTGAGGGTGGGGAAGTATTTCTTATGACTACTGTGTGTCCAGAAATATTATTTTTTACATGTGATACTGCTTATTAGCTGCATTTCAGTTTGCACAGCTGGGAAAATTTCAGTGAACGCTTCAGTGCTGACATATTTTACCAGTAAATAGCAGTTTCCAGAAACCAGAGAAGAAATATTAACATCAAATTACGAGATGGTTTGAGGGAATTATAGACAAACAAGAATTAAAGCCTCCATCAACAATATTTTCACAGTGATTTACATTTCTACAACAATGCTGAGTGAATTTGAGTAAATCAAATAAAATTATTTCTCCAGCAAAATTAGTTCATTTCTGATCCCTGAAAAGATCCAGCTTTTTTCAATTAAGCTGCTTATAAACCATGCATCTATTAATCTGCCTCAATAATATGTATTGCAATCATGGCACAAAATGCAAGTACTGTTCATCTTCTTTATAAAGTACTTTTGCAGTTCTTGCTGTTAAAAAGTAAACTGTAGGATAAGGCTGAGATTTCTGTTCATCTGTAGGAATAAAAATTCACTTTATCTGAATATATTCTAACAATTGAAATTAAAAAGTTTTAATATTGCTGACAAAAACTTTGCCTGCTACAGCAATGATTGTCAACTTTTTTCCATGTTTATGGCCTTATTTTACACAGAATGTTTTTGGGAACCCCCCCTCAAATTCAGCTATAGAGGAAAATTTATAGTTGTAGAGGGTATTTTTGACCCTCTTTATGACCCCTGGTAGACCTTAGCTTGAGAAACGGTTCACTGGTAGTATTAAATGAAAGCACTTAAATGAGGAAGTAAAAATATAATATTCAAGTGAATGTAAATATAACTTTCGGAAATGTTTTTCCAGCTTAAACACAGAGACCTAGCCACCTCTGTCTTCCACATAAGCAAACTGTACACATAAACTAAGCCCTTTAGCTGGTGAGAAAACCTTTATTTGCTTAGCCAATAGAAAGGATTGGCAAAACACCCCGAGCACAAGTATATCATTCTATTTAGTAGACAGTGGGAGTGTACTGACACGCAAGCCAGCAATTACAATACAAAATATTCACATGTCTGCCAAAGAATGATGTCAGTTCCAGGCTGTGGTGTTTGGTACATATCAAAACACCCTCACTACTAGAAACAGAGGGACATACGCGTGAGCTGTATATGAATTACCAAACTTAATAAGACCACACACCTTGAAAATGGATCATTTGATGGTCAGTGTCAGCATACATTTATCTGCAGTAAGATTCTTTTTAAAATATTGAATATAGGTTAAAATATGGCCTTTTATTTGCTCTTACACACTTGGAAAAGATTAATAAGCATTTAGTTTTCCATTCCGTAAAAAAAATGTCCTATTTCTTTAAATCAAGAGCTTGAAATAAGTTATATAGAATAGGGAATATATTTAACAATCTAACTTTATTCATAGGACACATCTTTCTTGTTATGTACTGAGTTTAGGGGTCAGGGGAATTCCCTCTGTATCAATAATGAGGAGATTAAAAGTTGTTTCTGGATGATCCCCAAGAAACTACACTAAATTCAAAGTAGGATTTTAAAAATGATGTGGGTATTTTTCCTCTACCCAAGCCGGGTCAGAATTCTTATTTGCTCTTTCCTAGATATTCTGAGTAAGGTTGGCTCTTACTAGTCATATCTTATGACTCCTGAACGGATATCGGAGCTTTATACCCAGAGATTTCCCAAATACGATTTTGATACCATAGGCCCAAACCAAAACCTGCTTTAATCTTTGGAAATCTTTCTATGCATTTAAAGGGATTTTTAACCAGGCCTGAGAAGCATACCCCAATAGTCTCTTTACCGGTAATTTCAAATACCTTGAAACTGGTTTCACACCATTGCGATCGAGAGATAACGGAATGGGGAGGTAGGAATCACTTCATACAAGAGAAAATGAGCTGTAGACATAAGACAAGCAGTAATCCAAAATGCAGCAACGTAGTGGAAAGTAATAATTGATTCTGAATAACTTCCTTCTCCTCCCACACATCCAGTAGCTGAGAAAATACTGAAGGAAAGATGAGAAAATTCACATCCATTTCTCTTGAGCTTGGAGTCAAGCCTTGGGAATCGGCTTTGCCTGTCTGCCCCCTGTCTTCCTCCTGCCAGTGGAAAAAAATGCTGTGACCATCTCCTCTGGAAAACTGATGAGCATGAATCATTGTTCTGATGAATAATTCCCTTATTAAAACATTTCTAAATTATTGCCAGCTTTGTGATTCTTTTACCGTCATGCCTCCAGCAATTCCTGTACCTGTGAGAGAGAAGAAGACAACTGCGTTGAATCTGCAGGTGACTTATACAAGAATCAGTACTTCAGCTGGTACAGTAAGACAGCCAATTTCTGAACGGCTTATGTAGTAACTTAGTACCCCTTAGCTGTATATCTCTGTAATAAAGAGCAATCTTCTCCAAGAAAAGAAAGCAGATTATCTTCCAGTCTGGCACATACCAGCTTTCATAGAGGCTAAGCTCACAAACAGGTGCTATGAGAAAGAATAGGCTCTACCTTCCCTCTCCACCTGTCCTGGTTGTGTTTGTACTCCTTGCTGAAACATTGCACTTAACAGTCACCGCCAGATTGTGTTGTAAGTCACATAAAATAAAAATGTGGTTTTCAAACATAAGATTGTGACACAAATTGTAAAAATAGAACTGGCATTTGTTAAAAGCCCTTGGCTGAGCATCTTTTTCCTAAATAACTTTGTAGGCAATTACACTGTGAAATGAAATATGGAAATACCCACAATAGTGGTTACAGCTGTGCAAGTCCATCTGAATCCGGTTCACATGGAAATTTGCTGACTTTCTTATTGATGAGCTTCATTCACACGCTTCAGGGCAAAACTGAGTAAACAATGATCTCTAGGTGAAGAGTCACCTAGTCATGAGCATTGCCATGACATCCTTTATGCATGATCCTGCAGAAGAATAGGAGAGGTTAGGTTCAAACAAACTAGGAAAGCGGAAATCAGTCAAAACACTAGATAACTCTTAAGAAAATGGTTGAGCAGCCCTTGACCTCTAGGTTTACATTTGAGATGTGCATTGATACAGCTCATTGGGACATGCTGGAATTGGCAACACCTCCTAATAGAAGTTGAGCTTTTAAAAATTATTGAAGGTGATGCACATTTTCCCAAGGAACTGTTGTTTTATCTCAGGAAAAGGAACATCCTTTCAACTCTGAGAGTCTTCGTAATGAAGTACCTATACCTGACACCCTCTATTCATACAAAATACAAGAGTTTGGAAAGGCTACAACTATACTAGGAAATTAAACCATGCCAGGGCATGTTCCTAGGCACTGGTAATGTGATTGTGTACTTGAACTACTGCGACTAGCAAGTCACTGGGTTTTTTTGGCCTATGGCAGCTAGCACTCTCCCAAATGACTCCTGGGCATGGCTTAGGCAGTGTACGTGCAGCCACCCAATTCTGAAGGCTCAAAGAGATTATATTTTTCCATTTCATAAAAGAAAGGATGGAATAAAAATATATGAAGCTGAGGTCTGAGTAGCCACCTAAGAATTTATTTATTCCCATCTGCAATTTCATGATTAGTTCAAGTATCCCCACGGTTGTAAATCCAGTATTATTATCTTCATATAACAGATAGGAAATTGATAATCTAAAAGCTAGATTGTCAGAAAGCATTTCAGCACTGAAATAGCCTTGTAAATATAACAGACTTGCCAAGACTATACAGGAAGGAAACTGATGGAGAAGGTTATTAAACATAGATCTCTTGAGTCCTTTACCGGCACTATCGCCAATGGGCCATCCTTCCTTCGTTTCGATGGAACAGCCTATATGTTGTGTAGAAGTTCATAACATGCACAGACTCTGAGGTCACTATAAACAAATGAAATGAGACAACTCTAGTAAAAAATATCAAAAGTTGTGCTTTTGAAAAATACTTTTTCTCTCTTTAATTATTCTAATAATGGGAATCAGAACACAGGCTATTTAGACCACTCTCCTACAAAGGACAGTAAAGATATTTGTTTTAGTAAAAGTAAGGCAAATAACAATAATAATTTAAGAAATACTTTGTTCTTCTGTTGACATGTAACTAGTTACTGTGCACAGCTCAGCAGGAGATGTTGTTTGAAATGTTGTCCCAGCACACATCAGATACCCTACTTTCATATAATGGAAAAGGAAAATGCAGATTTAGCAAAGTATATCTCTCAGATTATCTCAGCTTTACAAATGACAAAGGTTAATGACAGATGCCTATAAAAACATGAAACAGACTATTCAGCATTCCTAAACTTTCAGACAAGGACAATATATAGTGAGTTAAAGAGACCACATAGAACATGAGAGTTTTTTTCCTTAGCTGAACACTAATCTCCTGGTTTTGGAGATCTGAATCTCTGTCTCTAAGGAAATCTGTATTTATATCAGGAGGAGGAATTAACAGGGTAATATAATTTTGCTATCAACTGCATTTATACAGGGAACTGTACAAAAGAACACTCCTATGCACTACTAGGAGTGGACTTGGAAAACAAAAAGCTGAGCATCACTCACTTTGGGATTACATAAGATACTGTATTTTAAGTTTGGTTGCTTCTTTAGCAAGTTAGGAAAATTAGGAAAGCTATCCTTTGCATAAGAATGTATAAAGCAAGTAGATTTCAGGGTTCAATGTTTACAATCCTAATTCTGCATCTATCAGGGAAAATGCCTAGGCAAGTCCCAGTATACACTACAATTTCACGGTAATTGCTATTGAAACTGCTGAGGAGCAGTGCTCGGAACATAACCTACCCATCAAGACTGCTACATCCCAATGAAATGCTTTAATCCTATGTCCATCTAGTTTTAGTTTTGAATCCTAATAACTTGAAATTATAATCCAGTATCTCAGCAGAGGTGACAGAGTACACTTGTTGAAAATTGTGCATAACAACAGATATGCAGCAGCCATGTTGAGATTTAACTAGCTAATAGACAGATCTGCCAAACTTAGCAGGCATGTGGGGTTTACTTCTGAACAGAAAAGACAATTTAAAGAAATTGTAAGCTTTTCCAAAAGACTGAAAAATGTAAATTTAAAGTGAAGGACCAATGTGGCCGCTTCACGCTTTGTTTGATCAAAAGAATTGGTGCCATTCTCTTCATGGCAAGACTAACATTAACCACAAGGAGTCATAATGCATAAACTCAAACACACAAGTCATCATTTGTTTACAAATACTATGGCAAAATAAAAGTCTCGCTCAAACTTATAGCACAGTGTATAGTTTTACAAATGAAACAAAGTAGTTTCTATACAGGCATAGGCTAGAGAAGAAAGGAGAGGACGATATTTTTCTTAATTTCTTCTCTCAGTTTCCCCTCCCAGGTTTTACTACTGCTACCTTTCCAATCTCAGAAGATATGTGTTTTGAAAGTCCCTCTCTCCCAACACGGAAGTAAAATATGTGTTTAAATTGAGCATAAAATTCCTGCGGAAGTCAGTGGATGCTGACTCAATTTAAGTTAACAGCTGGTGAATAATATCATGGCTATCACATCTTGATAATGACAACTACTTTATTAGGTGAGAATCTCAGTTACAGTCAAATTTTATCGTTTATTACTTGATTAATCCTCTAGCATTCTTATCCGATGATCTATCTTATTTTCTATCAGAGTGCATTGCGTTTCAGTATCTAAGCCTTTATCATCCAAGTTTCTGCACTGCTCAAAATTTAGTTGTATCAGCGCAAGACACTTATGGAATTTTACTTCATACCACTCAAAGCTGAATTCCCCTAACACTTCTGGTGCTGTAGTCCCTCATTTCACAATTGTAATAACCTGAGAGTCTCCTGGTGGATTATTGGTTCTGCTAGTTGTGGGGATAGTTTTGCTGGGAGGAAAGATTCCTCTAAATTGATATTTAAAACAGCATTGACTATTTTTATGATATTCCAAGCAATTCTGGAATATTTAACCAGTTAATTTTAATAGCTCTTTCTTAATCGCATTTTTCATGATTCCTGCTGTCTTCCTAGTATAATATTTATGCTAAGCAGCATTTGCTTTAACTATTGCTGCCAGCTAGCTTGTAAACATGGACAGAACACTTGTTATTCATCTCACATGAATTTAAAAAATTAAAAGCTTACATAAAATATCCACTTATATAATATTAGATGAATCCAAGAACCTCTTCCAAGAACTCTATGGACAAACAGATTTATAAGGTGAAAACTGGAAAGTACAATACACCTCTTACAGCCTAAAATTCTATCTCAAACCAGATGGAATCAGGAACCACATTCATAAGCCAATAATCTTTTTATTGCTATAGTTAAGACTTGTGTCTCCCCAATTTACAGTCGAGAGCTGGTTTGCTGGGCTGCAGAATTGCAGTATTTTTGTTCCCTCCCACTTATGTTTGATTTTAGATGCCCTTGTGGTTCCATCACTGCTATTATATCCAAATGTTTGGTTTATTATTTTGGTTTCTGCTGTAGCTGTGACTTATTACTCCTGGCTGCAAGCCATGAAGTGATGGAAAATGCAGAGGTGGTACCTTTTGATGTTGCTTGTATTGTTGAATAGACTTCCTGTGGGCCAGACACAGACTTGGGAGATGATAACAGCTTTTTTTTAAAAAAAAAAAAAAAGAAAATACTGTGTTAATATTTGTGTCTTAAAAATGTTCCCTATTGTCATACATATAGAGTTTGACTGTTGTACATCTAAATTTATGGAGGTAATACACTTGTCAGTTTGTACCTTCAGTATACATTAATTCTGACTAAATACTAACTCTGCTTTATTCTCTTTTCTCTCAAACTTCCACCCAGGTTCAAAGTCTAAACTGTAGATATTTATTATTTCCAGTCTGCTATTTTTACGGTTAAACTGATCTCCCCACTGATCTTCCTTAATGGAGAAATCAATATAACCATAAAAGCAAAAGACTTAAATTTGAAGATGGAATGGCAATTGAATTGGACATTTGAATACTGGTAGAATTTATTAACTGATACACAATGTCTTCAGATGTACAGATCACAAAACCAAAACGTTATGTTTCACTCTGCCATTAAGTGTTTATACACATGCACAATAAACTCTTGAGCCTTCTCTGCTCCAGGCTGAACACTCGCAGCTCTCACATCATTGCCTCATAAGAAAGATGCTCCACTCCCTTAATCATCTTTGTGGCTTTTTGCTAGGCTCACTCCACCAAGTCCATGTCTTTATTGTACTGGAGAGCCCAGAACTGAACATGGCACTCCAGATGAGTCATACAGTACATGGCATTTTACTGTAGTCTACCAAAAGCTCTACACTGGAAGCAACGTAATTCTTTTCACCATGAAAATAATCATAGTTCCTGTTTCTGATAAGGTTATTGCCATTCTTTGTATAAGTCCAGAACCAACAGTCTTGACTGGATCACTGATGTTCAAAGAGAAAATCACACACAGAGTTTTAATTTAGTACATATACATGCTTATTTCTTTCTTCCTCAGGATCCCAATGTTCAATTCTCAACTTGCAAGTGTAGGCAAAATATGCTTTTATCTATAGAAAAATAGGGTGTAGTCTGGAGAAGCTGAATAATTCACTGATGATCAGTCTTGGCTACAGTGATGAATATTTATCATTTTCCTTTAATAACTGTGTTTAAAGAATCTCCTTCTTGCTTTTGATGATTTATATCTAAAAAGAACTCAACTGATTTCACTTTTCTTATTAATGATGGACAACAATTGTTTGATATATTTTTCTACTGCTTCCCAGAGATTTACTCTGCTCTGAGATTATAGGCACCCTGTTCATACAGCTCCAACAAAATTCCCCTTTTCTCAGTGGGAGTTTTCACATGACTAAAATAAATACTGGTGAATCAGAGTTCTTCTGATGCCTCTGTATAATTTCCAGTATAGTCAGTCTATATAAGAAGCATTTTAATTATATGGATGCTGAAGTTTAAGTCGTGTCTTTCCAGAATTCATTGTAGCACTTAGGTGCTTTTACTTCTCTTTACATAGAGTTGCTAACTTAGCTTGTTTTCTGCAGAGAGAAAAACATTCCATATTGCCATCAAGGCTAGATAATTGGAGATTTTCTACTAAGGACCTCAAATATTAACTCTGTAGGGCTGGTTTCGACAATGCATGTATCTCCTGTGCCACTTTAAAATCCTCACCTATATGTAATTCCCTCACTTAGTCTGTATTCCAAATCTAGAACTAAAACTCCAGTTTCCTAGCTAACCTGATACCTCAGTTTCTTCTCTCTCTTGGTAACAAGTTCAGCAGAGACAATCATCTTTCCAAAACATAAACAGAGGAGCAAAACAAGAAAGATGTCTAACCATCACATATATCATTTTAGCTACTGGCAAATAAAGGACATTGTGTAAGGATGTGTTTCAGTACTTCCGCCTCTCCAGGAGTTACGTTTTGAAAAGTTTCCAGAAAAACAGTCAGAGGAACACAGGTAGACACCGCATGCTCTCATACCTGCTGTAAACATGAGTACACAGAGTAAGGGCATATTGGTTTATTATCTTTTTAAAACTAAACATTTATAAAGTTCAGAAAAGGTCTTTGAATTTCTTGTGGGAAATAGTTGCTCTTTTGGAGTCTGATCAGCTGTAGAGCTTGTTACCACTCAATATTAATGAAAGAATCTCTGCTTCAATTTTTAGTTAGGGTTTGTTTTGGTTTGTTTCGGTTTGGTTTTACACTAAAAAGATGCACACCTCCTAAATTTCATAGAATCATAGAATCATAGAATGGCTAGGGTTGGAAGGGACCTTCAAAGGTCATCTAGTCCAACTCCCTTGCAAGGAGCAGGGACATCCCTGACTAGATCAGGTTGCTCAGAGCCTCATCCAACCTGGCCTTCAATGTTTCCAGGGATGGGGCATCAACCACCTCTCTGGGCAACCTGTTCCAGTGTTCTACAACTATATCCTCATATCCAGTCTAAATCTACCTCCCTCTAATTTAAACCCATTACCCCTCGTCCTATCACAACAGGCCCTACTGAACAGCCTCTCCCCATCTTTCCTGTAGGCCCCCTTGAGGTACTGGAAGACCACTATCAGGTCTCCCCAGAGCCTCTTCTTCTACAGGCTGAACAGCATTTTTAAGCACTTTGGCCCTGATTCACAGAGGTCCTTAAACATCACTTTGTTTTAAGTAGGTACTTACAGGCTTTCTCAAATGGGACACTTTCCTAAATGATTAAACATATGCCACAATAAAGTTAGTAATTTGTAAGCTAGAATAATGCATTTGGTTTAACTTTTCAGTAGAGTACATGGAATGAATAGAACAGTTTTCTTTTTTTGGCATGCAAAGACCAACTCAAGTTCCACAGCTAAACACCTAAGGACAGAGCTGCTTTGTTTTTTCCATCAAACACTTTTCCCAAGGGATTTTTCTGGACATTCTTCATCTCCTACTTTGTTACTCCAGCATAGCTACAGTCAAAACTTCCTATAGACTGATAGACTTGTTTCCCTAAATATGCATTTTTTCATGCCACTGTGAATCCAAAGTCATGTTAGGCACGGTTTTTAGCTGCATATCCGAAACTGTAAGTATGAAACAAAGAGAGGATGATGAAAGAGCTAGATTTTGATAAAGGGGAATGATGATTGCTATTCTCAGTCTTCACAGGCTAGTTTTTCCAGATTCCACCAAGGAGCACAGAGTGCCTGCCAGGGCTGATCACATCCTATTAGGCTGACACTGAATATCTATGCAATTCTTTGCTAGCTAGACTTCTTACTATTTAAAGCTCTTTAATGATTTCAGAGTAGGAATGGAACAGTATGAAGAATTCAACCTCCATATATCTTTTACCTCTTTCTTTGCAGCTGTGGAAATTTTGGTTCTAGTGCCTGCTAGGAAAGCAGCTTTTCATTTGTGATTTTTCTTTAAACTATAAATTGACTCAGTAAAATGCTTTCAGATCTGCTTTACCTATTCTTGACTGATTGCAGCCCACAAATAATAGAAATCTGGATGCATCCATGAAGCTCTATGCAGCAATTCTATATGTAAGTAAGTATTGGATCAGTAATATCAATGTCTTATTTCCAAAAAAAAAGTTAAAAAAAAAAAAAGAAAGATGAGTCTTCTAGTCTCCTATTAACCTTACTGGCCATGACTGAAAGTTACTTGTTTGGTTGTGTGAATGAAATAAAAATTAAAAATATGATGCACAGTTATACTACTAAATACACAGTTAGCTTTAATCACTGCTCATATTAAAGGTGGCCTAGCTCAAAGAAGCAACACTACTCTTAAACTCATCTACAGAAGTTATTCTGAGCTAAAATTCAGCAATCATCTAATCAGAGTAGTTATAATTCTACATTTCAAAACAACAGCATATATCAATCTTCAAGTGTTGCATGTATTAATGATTAAGAAGTTTAATAACCTGTTATGATTTTCCACTCCAATTTTTATCCCCTTAACTAGCCATGATTTTTATCTTTTAATATCCATACAGTACATAATCTTTAAAAAAAAAAGTTGAAAATAAGATATAAATAATAAAAGAGGAAAGAAAAAAATTCCCTTCAGATGACAATCTCTTGCAAAAGCAAAATATGGAAAAATCATACCAATGAAATTGAGCCATAATTCCTTACTAATTCTTTCATGATTGTTAACCACATGATTTCTCTTCAGACTATCTTAATTCCTAATACAGTTAATTTATTTTTCCAATAGTTTCATGAATTTTTATAATTTAAAATAATTTTCTTTTAGGAAGACTTAGTCCTTGGGGTGCCTTAACTGTTAATAATAAATAAAAGTTTAGCAAAAAATAATATTTTTTTTTTTGGTGCTATCTTCTTTCAAAATATTTACCAGAGCACAATTACACCATCTCACAAAAAAAAAGAAACACAAGATAAAATGAGATTTTGCATAAGGTTTCCATTTCCTTCTACTGAGCTAAATCACATTCTTGCTATGAGGTTTGTATTCATAGGCTCTTGCGAAGAAGACTTTACTGCTTTCAAGATAGCAAGAGAAGTAAATGCAATCCAAATAGGTTTTTTTTGTTGGACACAAAGAGAAGGGAACTGCATGCATCATTCAAAAAATATGTTTAAATTCTCTCATAAGACCTTTTAAATTAGTGTTAATAAATACTCCAAATTCTGCCCTGCTTCAATAAAAAAACTATGGCAGTCCTACACACAAAATGTTTACATGGAAACTATATGTCTTTGTTATCCTGATTCCCACATGATCCACCCATAACTTGTTTCAGAAAAGTATGTGAGAAAAAAAAAAATCCTGTACATTTTTGTATGGACATGTATCAGCATTATTGTCCTCTGAGCAGAGTAAAAGATTTCAAATTGTGCCAGAAAAACCAGAGGAATGGCAGGAAGAAGTGGCTCTGAAGTGGCTCCTGTACTCCCACCCTCCAGTGAGTAGCCATTTCCAGGTTCCCCTTATCACGACACAATAAAATCTTGAAGATTATCTGTTTGAAGCACTATAAGAATTTGGAAACATCATTAGAATAAAACCTTCATTAAAAGAAATCTGATATTCAACAAGAAGTAAAAAACCCCTGAATTCTGTTAATCTGTAAACTCCTAAATTCTAAAAACTGTAAAATTCTGTCCTGATAATTTCATATGCAGCAATGAAAGGACTTGCAATAAAAGCCGTGCCTGCACAGACAATTTTTACTCCATTTAATAATTTTCATTTTCATGTTTTTAGTGATACACTGAGATATATCAAGAATGTATCATGCTGTGATAAGGAAGAGTTAGCAAAAAAAAAAAACACATTAGAAAGGTAGAAACATTCAGAAGGAAAATTCCCTTCAATACAATCTTGAATAGGAAAGAAACCTATTTTGCAGCCATGCAGTTTAACTCAGATTATTATATACCACAGTGTTTTTTCTCTTATAAACCATCCTCACAACATCTTTGGAAAGCTGCATGAACACCAATAAAAAAGATAGATCATGTTCATGCAATTTCCAGATTCAGCTCTTTGCAACCATGTGTGGCCATTACCTCATGATGGCAGCCTAGGAGGAAGGACTGTGCATTCAGACTCCTGGTACTCCCCAGCAAGAAGAAATGTGGCCAACTCACCAAGCTCCTCATGCAGCAAAGACTGTAACTGTTTTGCTAAGAAAGCCATAAAATGCAGTTACTCTCTGACAGTAAGACTACATGTGCACGCCGGAGTCAGGAGATTAATTAACTGATCATGAGTGGCTCACCTCATGTGGGAGCAGCACCATTTGGCAAACCTTCCCTGTCCGGAGAAACCTCTAAAAAAAAAAAAAGGTAGCACAGTTTCTGTCCCTTTATTGCTCCTAGAATTGGTGGGCACCAGTCCTTCCCAGTTTCCCAGGTTTGTGTTCAGCTTCCAACTACTCCTCCACTCTCCACTACTGCCCTGCTTCTCCTGGCTTGGCTGGTGTTTGCTTAGGGGTAGCTGCACTTGTTTCTTCCTGCTTTTTTCTT
Organism: Tetrax tetrax; assembly: GCA_009806455.1. Classification (NCBI taxonomy): domain Eukaryota; kingdom Metazoa; phylum Chordata; class Aves; order Otidiformes; family Otididae; genus Tetrax; species Tetrax tetrax. The sequence goes on from WHYT01017492.1 coordinate 990,955, forward strand.
CTCCGCGATGTCATTGATGTCAACTGCTTTTTCGCAGATGGGCCTCATGAACCCTGTAACACTGCTGTTGCTAAACTGGACCTTGAAGTTATGCACAGTATGCTACTAAAAAGATAGAGGATGGTTTCACATTTTTATGTGTTTCAGTGACTAAATCTGATCAAAGGCTCAGAAAGTCCCTACTCTTTCAGGTAACCTCTGCTAAACCTGACATGCAAGAGACCACCTCCAAAAATCAGAGTAGCTAAGGATCATTCAACTGTGTGTGATCCCTGTATCACGAGTACCCTGACACACACACGTTGCAGGAATAATCGCTGTTAGAATAAAAGCCACCTGTAGAGTGGCTGAAATAATCCATAACTGGGGAATTTGTAAGAACAAAGCAGGGGAAAAGGAATAGTTGTTAGGATACCACCTCTGAAAGGTCAGGATCCCAGCAGGACAGAACTGGGAATCTTAAAGCGCTTAGCTTTCTGCCGCATTGTGTGACTGCGCTTTGTTGTTGTTGCTGAGGCCACAAGACAGAGCATCAAGTGCCTGGGGAAAGAGGCACAGTGCAGTATGGAGAAGGAGAAGTACATGAGTGCTGTCAATCTCAACATACGCAGCAAATAAAGCAAAGAAACCAACCATCTAAAACACATCTTGACTGGGAAACTAAGAAACTGTGCAATAACTCTGGAGAAATTCTGATGACCTTATTGCTTAAAATTTATTTGTAGGTGTTTTTTCAAGATAATTTATGCTACAGAGAACAGCTACGCACTAGAAAAGAAAATGAACTGACAATTGCTTCCTTTTCTAATGCTGGTATGGACACAGATTTTCCCAATTCATAACACTTAATACAGCTGTTCATGCAGTTTCTCTTCACATTTGTTAAACATTGGAAACTTCTTCAGTTTTCTCACAGTTAAGCTAGCACTCTATTAACCTTGCTAATGCTGATACTGCAATTAGAAATGCACCTGATTGTCAGAAACCTTTTCTTATGGGAAATTCAGATTGTATAAATATCAGTCTGGAAGCTCTCAAGCAGGAACTGTATATTATCTCTTTGTATGCTTATTACTTGTTTCCCCAAGACCCTTATGTTTTAAGTAAAGACAACAATAACTAGCTGCATGCCAAAGAGCCTTCTTGGTCACCACATGTCCCTACAGGACACATCTCTCTATCACTGTGAGGCCAGCTCTTCACATAGGTAATGTGCAACTTCCCTTTGGATACTTCAGAGAATGTGCTGCAGAAGATAAAGCACCTCTGACTCTGAAGGTGCCCCAAGATCCTATAAATTCACAGATTACTCAGACCTGTAAATTAGGAATGCCTAATCCTAAAAAAGTAGTTGGAGATCCAGTCACCTTGAATCACACTTGAATAAGCCTATGTCAAGAAAAAATGCAAATAAAACTAATTTCCATACAGAGAGTATCTACGTACGTTTATAATAATTTATAATAGCCAAGAGAGAAGAGAAAAACAGGCTTAACCAACTTATACTGAATTGTATTGGAAATGTCTCTTGTCCACCTTGTTTGCCATCTTGACAAGGCAGATATCAAACATTCAATTTTCACATGTACTTTCCTTCTCAGATTGCACTCATTAACAAAACTGTCAAAGAATCTCTCATCTGGGTGGAGCATATTCATGCCTTGAATTGATTTTTCTCTAGAGGCCTTAGATAAAGTTGAATTTTTTTTCCCTGGAAATCATTCTCTTGCCTTTTATGCAAGCTGAGGTGTCTTCCTAATTGTAATAAGTTTGCTTCATTTCTTTGTTTATGCAAAGTATCACTCTCAGACCAACTACCATCTCCTATACTCAAATGGTTAATTAACAATGTCGTCGGTGTAAAATTATTCTTCACTCCACCTAAGTATCCCAAAAAGGAGGGTTACCACATTTCACTGTAGAGTGTTTTTCCGGTGGTCATTATATTCTGTATTGATCTGTATATCAATAAATGTACTTTTTACAACACTCAAGCAGGATTCCTCTGTGAATAACTAACAAGACAGAGAGGTGTATGTGTGTCTAAGGAAATGTAACAAAGTTTATTTTAATCAATAATTTTAAAGCAGCTATAGTGTTTAATTTTACATCTGGTTTGGGTGTCATGGGAGAAATCCTTCAAATTCAAGATGAGGGAAAGAAATACTACGGTAATATTTGCCTGCACAAAAAAAAAAGAATGCTTACTGTCAGAATGCTTTTCAATACTCCATAGCCATCACAATTTGTAGAATTGATTTCAAAACTTTCATGGGACACAGGGTTTTTTTGTTTGGAGTTTGTTGTTTTATTTTTTTTTTCCTCCCCATATTTGTACAGAACTAGCAGAAACAAATAATTAGGGATTAGGGCTTCTAGGCACTTGAGCAATAATAGCTACTACTACAATACTTTGTTTAAATTCTAATGAAAGGTTAGAAGACATCAATATTAACTCTGCCAGACAGATACTGGCAAGATTTTTGATGTATGTTCTTTCCACCATGCTAAGTTTCAACTGGGTACCTTTGGTCCTTTGAATATAAACCAATCTTTGGGCCATAGCAAGGGTAAAGAGATGCCAGGTGCCATGCCTTCTGCCTTAGGGATGGGCATGGACATCTCCAAGTCTGAGCTGGAATGCGTCTGAGCACTGCTTTTTGCCACAAAAAAAAAAAAAAAAAAAAAAAAAAAAAAAAAGAAGCAAAAGCAGGAAGCAAGATATTCTCTGGGTGGATCTTCAGGAATTTTAGTAACTACACCACACCAACTCCATCTAGCAGGGACTGTACTGGTCTCAATAAGCTGTACGAAGCTGGATATTAAAAAAAGTCAAGGAGGTCTTAGCTTGCTTTTCAGTATTGCATAAAAATTTACTGCAGAAATGCTAGAGACCACACTATAACTTCTTGAAGTGTCAGAAACTTAAAACTATTTGATGCATCACAAGGAAACAGATAGAAGAGTACTTCAAGGATATATTCCTCAAACTTATATTATAATTTTGTTAATACATTGTTCTGGTTTATGGACTTGAAATAAATGTAAATACATGTTTAGAATTATTATGACTGCAGCCAATAAATAGATTTCATCACTATGGTTACAAAAATAAATAGCAGCTACAGAAACACAGTTAATTGGAGACAAGGAAGATGGAAACACTTATTTCCCATATTAAACAACATTCTGATGAAAGATTGGCCACTGAACAGACATGAAAAAGCACTGATAAAAATAATTTACAAGAGCTGGATAGAGATGTTAATTCTGCTTCACCAAGTGTTTTAGTAGTCTACATTTGATTGCAAACTATGCAAAATTTCAAAAATATTTGTAAAGGACTACCAGCATCGCCAATTCAAGTTTGTTCCATTTTAAGGCTTGAGTAAGAGCCAGATGGCAGAAATATTGGTGTTTTTCTTGGAATACCGTCACTAAGAAGACCAACAGAACTTGAGAGAGAAAGGGGTAGCAAATTCTGAGGAAAGATGGTCACTGATTTGACTTTCAAAAAGTGTGGTAGTTCCCTCTTTGTAAGAAAGCCCTGCCTAACTGCTCTCTCTCTTTCAATATCTCTTTGGGGAAATAACTAGTGCTATTAGCAATGCAGTTTGTAAACCAAACAGAAAAAAAAAAATTACAAGACAGAAAACATTAAAATGTTCTATTTTCTAGAAATATTTGTGATAGAAAATTTTTGGTTAGTCCATTCTTGTGGAAAATTTTTATGGAAATCTATTCATGCTCTGTGGGACAAAAAAACACAGGAGTATGCCCCAGACCTGATCATTAAGTATCTTTTTATGCATGGTGTGGGTGGAGGTTAGGGGAAAAGAGTGAGGTGGAAAGAGGGGCTGGTAGAAGAGATGTTCAACTCTTCTGAAGGTTGTTTTCCCATCATTTACCTCTGTGTAATAAGTAGGGTACAAGATGTGGAAGTGCTGAGGATGAGTGGTCAGTGCTTTAGCTCTCCTTTTGCTCCCAGTTTGATGAAGTAATTGGAAATGTGCAAAGCAAAGTGCTTCAGGAATTGTTTTCACAGCTATTTGAACATCACTGAGAGACAATCGCTGCTAGAAGTCTTCAACAGGATCATCAATGTCTAGCCCCACAGTATGGGCCAAACGCAGATTTGATCTCATTTTCCTGAATAGCTTCAAGACTGTATTTTTCTGGAGTTTATGATTTCTGGAACAGCAGAAAGGTTATTCATATTGCCAATAGTCAGCATTGGACTGAATTAAAAGATAATTGAAAATACTGTGGTGAAAGAGAAATCAACAACTGTATTCTGGGAAATGGCTAATGAACACACACGTCAGAAAAAGGAAAAAAAAAATGATATAAAAATGAGAACTGGGAATTTTGTCAGTCTGTTATCTTGGAGAAAAATAAAAATGTGGAAGTGGTCAAGACATCGTAAAGTTAAGACTATCTGGAACCATTATAGCCTACATTGGCCTATGTTTTCTTGTCGACTACTTTTTTCCTTCCAGAATGAAAGAGAACTCCTGCCCATTCTCAGTCTGTGGGTTTGGACTGACCCCTTCCAAAGGAAATGCACAGCTTGAGTTGCTGCTCCAAAATCCAACTGGAGAAGAAAATCTGTTTCTCAGTTCTGCTTTGTTAATAAGCTGAGTCTTTCCAGTCAGAAGCCACCCTGATATCAAGTGTACGCTAAAGTAGTCTCAGAGCAGCACTGGTTTATACCTGTACCCTGTTTATCCATTGCATATATACCTGGGAAGCTGGAAGCAGCTGGATAATGGCCCACTAAAACTTCATCTTGTTCCTGTTGCTGTGGGACACTCCCTCCCTTTTCTTTCTGCTGGGGACCAAAAGTGCATTTAGCCTGAGTTGCTCTTTTGAGTTCAGCAATTACATTTTTCTCTTTCAATAATTATTTCAAAATCATAAGTCATTGAATGGTTTGGGTTGGAAGGGACCTTTAAATGTCATCTAAATGGTCCCTTTCAGACAGAAGACAAGATGAAGAAACTCCAGTGTCACAGAAAATCAGTTCTAAGACAACTTGTAACTATAAAAAATGCCATCTCTCAGTTATCAGGCATCTTCTTGGAAGTTTGCTGAAGTTCCAGGCAAAATGAAAGTTGTGAAATGTTTTCCCTAAAGTACTAACTTATGGTTACAGTCAGAGAAAAGACACACTGAACATAAGTAAATAAGAAGGAGAAGAGGGACTATTTTTGCAAATACCTAGTGTGAGAAAGTAAAGAGAGCATTTCACAAGGTTAATTCCAAGTAACTTAACTCTCCTGAACAGTTTACTTAGTATTAAAAGAGGCAAAATACCACACATCTGGCTCTTTGATCGTTAACATTCTTCATTTTTTCATTAAAGCAGAGGTTGTTATTTCTCAAGGAGTTATTAATGCTTGTAGTAAGAAGTGTACAGTAATTTTACCCACAACAAGGTGAAAAGGATTTTAGCACAAATAGAGGCTCAGAGTTACTTTTTCAGCCACAGGCATGGAGCACTTTGGCTGTCTCTGCACAGATCTCCAAATGAATTATTCACATTATCCATTTCTGTAAATATCAATATTTACCAACTGGCAAGTTATTTTCTGAGGAATGATTGGTTATATACCATTTGAAAATCTAAGTCCAAGGAATTCAGCCAAAAACTGGACATACTCATGTTTCAAATAAAAATATTTTGATTCAGACACACCACTGTTGTTCCCTATGGGTCATCCAGAGAGCAAAGCCCCATTTCAATCACCATGTTGTGCTACAGTGACTTTTACAAACTAATGATTTCTGCGCATTCTTTTAATGTTGTTAAAAGTAAGAGGACATTAATACTTTTACATGTATTTTCACAGGGATAAATAATTCTATTAGATACGATTATTTAAATAGTGTCTCATAAGCATACATGTGATAGTTCTTTCACACTCAAATGCCCTGCATTATATCATCTACTTTCTGGTAGGAAATTGTGACTTTGGTAGCTTCCTTTGGTAGCTTCTTCAGTCTGGCTATTTGCTAATCTCTCAGTGAGTTATGTGTGTGCTAGGACTTATCCTTGGCATTTAGTAGCATTAGTAAGTTTATTATTATCTGCTGCTTTATTTAGGCATCAAACACAGACATTTTTAGCCTACATTCTCTTAATCTCCATTTCCCATTCTCTGTTACCCTTTTGAAGTTATATTCTTAGCTTCACAATGCAGGCAATCGAAATTAATGAGCACTCCTTTTCTGGTCACTTTCCAAACTCAGAACATGTTTTTTATGAGTCTCCGTCCAGTCTCTAGAGCAAAAAATGGTCTCTGGAGGAGGGCCAGGCTTTTTACAAGGATAAAAGCCAGAAGAGGACTCGGGCATAGCTTTGCATAACACAAATAAAACCCACCTGTATTATTCTGAAACGTTCTGATTGTTGTAAGCTACCCTCACATATCAAAAATTTATCTCGGAATGTGTAATTAAGAACATGATTACTGAAGCCAGGGAGCACAACACTTAATTTCATTTCTCAACAGGAGGGGAGTTTGGAACTGGCATACTGTTTAAGAATGAGCAAAGCATGAAACACTCTTTTTGAAAATGAAAAGTGTCAAGGAAAGCCAAAAAGTAACAGAGGAATAATAACGTTCACATTGATGCCAGTACAGCCAGAATGGCAATACATTACACACTGCAGGCTGCTTTGTAGTCAGGGATACAATGTAGAGACACTGTTTGTAAACTTCAATATATATATATATATGCATCATTGATAGATTTCCCACTTCCAGAATTCAAGTTTGTTTACTTCTTTGTGATATAAAATTGCAGTAGAGTGGACATTTTCTTGATCAGAAAAAATTTTAAAAGTCCAAACAAGCAGATGTTAGATGCTATGTATACTCCACGAGCTAATGCATTTGAGGGTAATATGCTTAGTATTAACGGCCATACACTTTTGGTTTCAGAGATAAAGATTTCTGTATGCATCCCAAAGCAAGCTGACAGCTTGCCTGGACACATAAAGAGGATAAGAAATGATGCGCACAGATACACAATGTAAGCCAATGTCAGAGCCAATGTTTCCACTGAAATAGAGATGAGATCCTAGTAATAATGTTAAGGTTCACCAGATTATAGTTATGTTTCTGTGCTACCATACAGACAAGAGGTTATGGTCCTGAAGATTTTTTCTCTTCATTTTCATAGTCATAGATTAGCCAATGCATTCACATATGATATTCATTGAATTTTTTAAATAAATGGTGTGCTCAATGTAATTAACTTGCATGTCTGTGGTGGCCAAATACACAATAGCAAAAAATGTGGCTTTGATTCTAGTTACAGACACAGGATATAGTCTGTCTAGACCATCAAGCAATGTACCTCTAAAGTGAGAGTTTTACACGTGAGATTGCATCTCTGAAATGGAAACTGCTTCAAGAATATTGGCCAGAGAAGGGAAAAGCTAGATTCCTTTACACTGTCCTATTTATTTTACCCACTTACTCTTCTAGACACTCCACTGGAAACCTTATAACTAGGACATTTGCCGTTTGATATACCAGATTTTTCAGTTATCTCTACATAATTTCAGTAATCAGGTATGCATGCAGATACACCGAATCTTGGGCTGGGAGATGTCAGAAACCTTACAAAAATGTTAAGTTTGTGGACTCATTTTGTTTTCTCCATGTGTACTGCCTTCTCACTGGATTTTTTTTAAATCCTGGCCCACTCTCATATTGGGTGCAGTTTCTAGCGCAGCCAGCATCTTCCCATTTCGTAGGAGGGGAGACAGGCATTTTTGTGATGTGGCTAGCAAGGCAACTCCCAATAGGTATATCATCTACAATCCTTTCCATTTCTTTTAGCAGCTCACTCAAATCCTTCTCAGGCTCACAGAGCAGGTGGTCTCTGCCCTCACCCCCAACCCAAATCCTCAGTGACAGCAGCCTGCCCAGCATCACCAGCCCACTCGGGGCCCTGGATGCCAGGGGGCCTCCTGGGTCAGGTGGAAAGCGTACTGGCCCAGACAGGGCAGTTGATGCCTGAAGGAAGCAAAATGCACCAGAAGAATTAGAACACAGAAAACAGAGAGACAGGAACCCTCTTAAAACCTTACGTTTCTGGAATATATTTGTCTTTAATATTCTGTATCAGGGAAAGAATAACAGGAGACTCTCAGGAGTTGGGTAGGCTTGACAAAGTATATATGCAAATCTTGTGAATAAATTGTGCCGTCGTTGATCCTGTGGACTAAACATGACCTCTTTGGAGAGGTCTACATGACTACAAGAATTTCCAGCAGGTTTCTATCTGTAGAGCGTATTAGTATCAGCAGAATAATAAACATACACTGAATGCAAAGATCAGCTAGGGTCAGGCCTGCTAATGGCACCAAAAAAAAATCTGAAAGATCACAGGGTATGTAGTTCAAATACCTCTAGATGTAAGGACACTCAGAGAAGGGACAGGTGAGGAAGGGGATCTGCAGCTACCTAAGTCTCTGTGCTGTGGCCTTTACAGCACACAAGCAGCAGAAGTGCCTTTCTTTTTTTGCAGACTTACATTTTGCCAGTAGATAGGAAAAAAAGAGGAACAAGTTTAAGATGGAAGTGCTGAAGAGGGGCCGTTTGGGAAAAAGACACATACAGCGAGCAGAGAGAGAAACAACAAGGCACTTCACAGAGAAAGCCAAGTCTAGGATCTGCCAAAGATACTGGGAGATTTGTCCAGCCAACAGAGCTGTCAGTCTAAGTGTTCTTTTATTTGACAAAGCAAAAAGATTTGGAACTAACCACTTTGAGACTGAAAGGCTTTGCATTTTTCAATATTTTAAGTAATATTTCACTAAAACTACTGACCTTCAATACTTCAGAAGAGGCTAGTGAGATCTGAGGTTCTGCTTTTTGGATACGCATATGGAGTCAAAATAACTGATTTTCAGCAAAATCTGCACCTCTAAATATAAGACAGCATGCGTCTAAGTGAAGATGGTACTTTCACTTGATGCAAGATTTTCCAATTCAGATCCGGGCGGAAAAAGAAGGATATAAATATATTCTAAGTTTCCCACTGCCAAAAGTAAGCTCTTTTGTAAATGTAGACCAATTAAGAAACAGTTTTGACACAGATGCCAGTTTTATTGTTATTTAAACATTAATGATTTAAAAAACGTAATTTTTCTTTTCATTCATTTTGCCACCCTGTTTTTCTAATTGTGCAACTCCTTTGCTTCAGAACTATGTTTTGTTAAATTTTGTAGTAAATCAAACAAAGCAGAAGAAGTTGGAACTAATTGAAAGTTATTAAATAAATACTAACATTTTTGTAAAGGGGAGAGGAGAAAATTTTCTTCACCTTCAAGTGATTTACAGAAACTGTTTTCTGGCAAGCCATTTTGGCACAATTCCCTCTTTGGATATCATCACTTGTAACAGACTGGATATCTACTACAGGTCTTCAGAAGCCCAGTGATTTTCCTGTTGAAGATTTGGAGCAAATACATCTAAAAATCTAAAGGAACCATCCTTATTTTCTACCTTTGATACCTGAAAAAATTAGAGACTCAAGTAAACAGCCATTGGTCTGTATTTAATTTCACTGCTTGGTAATGACCCTAGTCACACTGTTGGATCAATTGCCAAATTTTAATTCTTACCTAAGTGTCAAAAGGTTTATTTTTCAGAAAATTAAAAGTAGTCACTGAGAAGATTTGATGGATTAGGCCTTTGCCAGGTAATTGATAGAACACCACTGAAAAAGCAGTTTACAAATTGGAAAATAAAGTGATAATTCTCAACACTTCCTAAACTTTTTTTGAGAGGCCCATTCACAAGATTATTTTCAATTAGTCTTGAAAGTGGAACTGGAAATAATTACTGCTCTGATTTTATGTTTATTTGGGCGGTGTGTAAATGTGTGTACACATAAACGTGTGCATTTTTGCAGAACAGAAACCTCTTGTGATACAGCAGGTCCACACTGGGTTTCCTCTTGTTATCCTACTGTACGAGCCTCAACTGATGTGTCTAGCCCCGGTTTCAGTGGTTTGACAAGTTCACATGGTCATCCACATCACAGAGACACTGCCAATGTCTTTGTATCCTGTTTAAATCTGGAATTATGGTTTTAAAAAAAAAATCTTGAAAAATTCAATAAGAGAGTTCTCACAAAACTAAACTGAGTAGAAGTCAGGTAGACAAGGCTGCATACTGTACCAATCACTATAGCTCCATAGAATAATAGAATCATAGAATCATAGAATGGTTAGGGTTGGAAGGGACCTTCAAAGGTCATCTAGTCCAACCCCCCTGCAAGGAGCAGGGACATCCCTGACTACATCAGGTTGCTCAGAGCCTCATCCAGCCTGGCCTTGAATGTTTCCAGGGATGGGGCATCCACCACCTCTCTGGGCAACCTGTTCCAGTGCTCTACAACTCTCATTGTAAAAAATTTTTTTCCTAATATC
>WHYT01017492.1:1002276-1050445 GCA_009806455.1 Tetrax tetrax
CTCTCCATGTGCCTTAGCATGGTTTCCAGGAGAATCTGCTCCATGACCTTGCCAGGCACGGAGGTGAGGCTGACCGGCCTGTAGTTGCCCGCGTCTTCCTTACTCTCCTTTTTAAAAATGGGGGTTATGTTCCCTCTCTTCCAGTCATCGGGGACCTCACCAGATCACCATGATTTCTCAAATATGATGGCCAGTGGCTTGGCACCTTCATCCGCCAGTTCCCTAAGGACACGTGGATCGATCTCATCAGGCCCCATGGACTTGTGCACCTTCAAGTTCCTTAGATGATCCCGAACCTGCTCTTCGAGCATGGCTATCTGATTTTCACTAGTCAGGATCTAGCATAACTGAAACAGAGGTGGATTAAAACAAAAGTCTCCTTGCGATCTTGTGCTAATGTATGGGAACAAAAAAGTACAATTTGAGAGTAAGTGCAAACAAAGTACAATGCAACATGTATTTACAAAACTTAAGACTTAGGCCACCTGTGTAAATGGCTGGAAACATCTCTTTCTCCATTATATTTGCTTTCTCTTCCCACACCAACTCCCTCTACATAAAGTGACTAATGGTGACAATCATTAACGGGTTTCTCTGTACAAATAAACTTGCCTTTGTATTTTAATTGTTCTACTTTCAGGTAAAGGAGAACACAGGATATTTGGTGGTGTTAAGTTATGCATTCTGGAAACATTCTGTAAAGCAAGTTCTTTGTCATTTAATATATATTATTGATGTAGAAATTCAAAACCCCTTGATTTGTGTATAGGCCATAAGATTTTTTTTCCCATCTTAACGGAGGGAAAACAATTCACAAGATAGCAGCTACAGACTGTGAGACAAGGCACATTTTCAGATTTCATTTAGAGAAATCGTTCTTCTACAAGAAGCCACACAAGACCCGTTCACTTTTCAGGGACACAGTTAGGCTTCCTAACTTCAATTACACTATTTCCTTCAGAAAAAAAAAAAAGAAGTTTTTGCAGGAACTGATAGATACCTGCCCTTCACATTCCTGCTGCACTTTCTGCTCTCTGAGACTTACTGTATGAAGCAAGGAATATACAATACTTCTTCCCCTACCAAAAAGATTAGCTTCTGGCCTCCACATTACTTTTACCTTCACACTGCACCAGAAAGAAATAGAATAAGAGCTGATTTAGAATAGGGATTTATCTCTGGAAAGAAGAACTTACACCCATATAGCAACATTGTACTAACAGTGTGTGTTAGGCCACAGAGCACAGGGGGCAAAGGGAGGTAAGTCCAGGGAATAAAGTGCTGGAGAGGCTTTCAGAAGTAAATTATCTATGGTATAAAAGACGGATATGATTCTAAAAGGCAAAATAAACCGATAAAGCCCTTTAGTTAAGCAGAGCTACCACAGGAGCCAGAAGCATCCTTATTCATTTTACACTGAAGACAGTGGCGAAGAACACAACAGAGCAATCATCGCCTTGCCCAGGCTTGACACTTACAGTCTGACACATCAGGAACAATCTTTGTCTTTCAGCCAAGTGAAGTTGTTCCTTGAAATGTTCTGTTACGCGGAAGAATTAAAGGCTTCTGCTACTGATTTTCAGTCATCCAAGTAGGGAAAGGTTGCAATTTTTTCTTTAGAATTTATGACTAAACCATGTGGAAAAAGTGTCAAACTAAAGATAGAGCTTTTATCCCTTGCTTCTATTCCTATAAGCCTCATAGGTTTTTTGACATCTGGTTTATCATCAGCAAGAGGCATACTTTAATTGTATCAGTAAGCCTATAAAAAAAACCCCAAAAAACCCAAAAAACCCAAAACCCCACATTCTGAATTTAATGCCTGAAAGATAAACACTTTTGAATATGGAAAAAGCGGAAAAAAATTTTCATCTCCAGGCAACTTATGTAGTACAAAACTGCTCAAGCTGTTTGGGGACCCTAGTGCGAAGAAAGGCCAAAGTGGCTGTAAACTTCAATTAATCAAACAGGACACACTCAAAGACAGATGTTTGTGACTGATGCAGCCATTGTGTGTGCCCATTTCCTCTCCCTCAATAAACAGGGCAAGACTAAGTATATGGGAACAATTTATATAATACTGGGAATGCAGTAGAATTTCCATTTTCTTCCTTTTCAGAATAACATTTAAGATGTGGAAACAAAACAGAAGAACTACAATGGATAGTTTTTGTATTTCCTAAAACTTTTATTATACCATCTAGAGGAGCATACTGGTAGGTATTCAAACATGGGTCTAAACCATGACAGAAGAGGCAGTAACTATGGATGTTTCTGCAGACACGATCTTTCTACTTAAGTATTATAACTTAAAACTGTAATAGAATATATAACTCTGCAAGCTAATCTTCCTGATATGTTTAAGATCCAAGGAGAAAACTGATACAATTTTGTTTAGTGCTTTCTGACATGTGTATAAAGCCAAAAGAATTCATGGGTTTTTAATGTCCATTTAGTATCACACCTTCTACTAGTAAACTATTACTTTTATTCTCTTTGATTCTCCATATGTTAAACATACATAAATATATGTCAATGTATGTGTGCGCACATGTTTGGGTGTGTATAAAAGGCCATTTTCTTTAAGAATTTTTCCTTTTAGCTTAACAATATCAACTGTATGTCTTTCCATACTGTGTCATCTATGTGGCTCATAAACCTTGAATGCATTTACCCTTGTGTAAGCCCCTGAAGCAGAGCTGTTCTGTCAGCCTGCATTTTGCAGAGGAATTAAGACTGAATTCTAACAGGCAATCTAGTGAATTTAGGAAGCCTGTGACAGATACTATATTTGTTCTGGGAGAGTTGTGGCTGTTCAGCCTGGAGAATAGAAGGCACTGGGGAGACCCTATAGAGGCTTTCCAGTACCTAAAGGAGGCCTACAGGAAAGACAAGGAGAAACTCTTCAGCAGGGCCTGTTGTGACAGGACAAGAAGTAATGGTTTTAAAATAGAGAGAGGTAGATTCAGACTTCATGTAAGGAAAAAAAGTTTTACACTGAGGGCGGTGGAACACTGGAACAGGTTGCCCAGAGAGGTGGTAGATGCCCCATCCCTGGAAACATTCAAGGCCAGGTTGGACAGGGCTCTGAGCAACCTGACCTGGCTGGAGATGTCCCTGCTTCTTGCAGGGGGGTTGAACTAGATGGCCTTTAAAGGTCCCTTACAAACTATTCTATGATACTATGATTCTATGTAATATGGTCTTCTCCAGAGTCATGGTCCCCCAGTCATGTGAAAGCTCTCATCTATCCACACACTCTGACAGTGGAGTAATGAGAGAGGTAGATGCACAGGCACGTGCAGAGCACAGGACTCCTGGATTACTGTAATTGTTCTCATTTTCCTAAAAGTAGATGTTATCAGTGTCTGTATCTAATGTTGCTTTTGGGCAACTGATACACACATAAACTGGATCTCTACCCATCCTGCCTGCTGGTGCCCACACTGTTCCTTTCTAGGAATGTAACTCTGTAAGCAGTCCCATCAATTTGCACCATGCCCGTCTTTCACTCGGCGATTGCTCAAGAGGGAGCGTGGCAGGAGAGAGCCGTTCCACATATCGCTGTTCCCCAGAGGATTACCTAATAAGATCATTGACAATTGACTCACCCCAAAACAAACCATAGCCACATGAAAATACGCTTTATGTGCAACATTCTGCTTCTATGCTGCTTCTCTTGCTACTGCATATTCCAGCACAATTTAACCTCGTTCAGGTGACAGACTTCTCTACTAATATGTACTTTTGGAAGCATGCCAAATTCAACATGATTCATGCCATGAAGAATCTCTCTGACTTCATCTCACTTTTGTGTTTAGCTTGCAACTGTGGGTGCTACGAGACAAAGGATCTATTTATACTGTTTATAATTGAGAAGCTTATCGAGAAAAAGAGGGAGACAGTGAGTTTCTAAGGCAGACATCACAAATTTCTCCACCCAGTAATCACCAGGGCCTATTTCAGTTTCTTTTTATGAACAATTCTCAACTACCAGCTGCCAAGAATGCAGGGAAACGTTGGGTGACTTTTCCTTATCTGGAAAAAAAATAGGAGTTACTAGTAACACATGCAATACTCCTTTCCTTGTCCAGACATGGCAGCGTGCCATAGATGGGCAGAGCTAAGAGACCAGTTGCTACCATAGATTTGTCCCTGTAAACCAGATAGCAGCATTTAATAGAAGCTGTCTGAGATGATTTTTCAGAACAGTGTGTCCAGGGCAGCAATTATTATTTTTCCCTGGCTCCCAACTGAGAAGAAATCTACTCCTCTCATGTAGAATCAAGCTCCATATTATACGGGTAACATTATATTAACCATGACTTAAAAATCCATACTCTCATTACTCTGCTGTTTCCCACAAGACTGGGCTAAATGTAGCAGTTCTCAACTATTCAGCTACTATTTTAACCTCCACTTTTGTATTTCTTCCTCGTCGGACAAATTTCTAAGACCGCCCTAAAAAGTTCTTTGTATAACAGACTTATGGCTTTTTCCGTTTCACCTAACTATGGATTACCAGTACTTTGAGCCTTCCTCAGCTGCTCCTCTACCCTTATCTTCAGCTCCTCATAATGCTTTGTTTCCTTCGTCTCATCTACACTGTCCAATCTTAGCCCAGTATGGATAGGCAGATGAAGACCTGTTGGACTTACTGTTGCAATTTCCCAGCTACAGACCTTTTGACTTGTTCCCTGAATAGAGGTCAAAGTCTATCTTCATACTCTAGTGAGCCCTTCTAGGGAGGTCTTACTTAGGCACAGATGTCCTGTGCTTTCCACTTTCCCCAAGAAACCTACTCCTTGCAGAAACCTCAAAGCCTAGCCCCTCCCAGGACATGGAGGAGAAGGGTTAGGGGCAAGCTGGCACAGACTCCTGGGAGGGCACTTAATAACCTTGCAAGCATGAACTTAATTCTGTGTATATGAAATGAGTATTTACTGAAGAATGGGCAAAAAGGGGAATGTGCCAAAGCCAAACCCTTGTGTTTACACCTTCATTTCTTCACTTTCAGCCGGAGACAACAGCTCTGCTCAAGAATGTACATTAGTGTGGGAGGCAGGTTAGAGAACAACGGTGGCTAGCCAAAGAAGCTGGATTCCCAGTCCGTGGGAAAATTGGAGTTCCTGAAATTGGTTTCAGCCCAAATAGGACAAAAATCTTAAAAAAAAAATAAATACAACAAACCCCAAAATCCTCAAGAGGTGGAAGCTCCCTGAATCCTTTAGCAACTCAGTAAAACTGACAAAATATCAGTTTCATGTAACAGCTGCAGGGTCGCCCAAGATGATGGTCCTAGGGCAAACTTGTTAACAGGCCACCCATGGCTAAGGCCGTAGAGCTCCCTGTGCCTAGAACTGCAGGAGAATCTGCCAAACCCAGTCATAAGGCAACACCTCCTTGCTTCCTCAGTAAATTTCCAACCAGTAATAATAACCATACTTGCAACAGCCTGCCCCAGTCTTGGAGAGCAGACATACTCAGGTTTAAAGAGAGGAGTAATTGGTGCTTAGTGTCGCCACAAAGACTAGTCCAGGCTAACTGTAGGAGCAATGTTGTCTGTGCTGTGCTAACATTTTATTAGATTGTGAAATATTTCAGAATTAATATAGCTCTATACTAAGGCTTAATATTTTCCTTTCTTTTTTTGCAACATTTTGAGCCTTTAAAACAGTGTTTTAACAAACCAGTTCACAAAATCAGATTTTCAATGCTAATCTTGGCGATTCAGACAAAATCCTGTTATTTTACGTAGAATGATCCCATTGAATCTCCATTGTGAAGGCTAATGGAAAACCCCATTGGATTATCATTTGACGTCAAATCTGGCACAACACAACTTGCAGACTTCTGAGTCACAGTGTTACCAGAGACTTGGAAACTTCCAAGGAATCTTTCCTGTACTTAAACCAATTTAATTCCCTGGGAAAGAACACATCTGAAAACAAACTTGTCTCAAGATTTTTTTCTTGTGGTCCCATTTGGGAAGGGATTGGCTTTCTCTTAAGGAACTAGTGGGGAATTCCCTTTGATTTTTTATGGAGAATGAAAATGAACATTGTGGTTTTTTCGGTAGCTGTAGTAGATAGTTTCCTATAAACAGGAATTAATAATTTGTACTTAAGAACTGGGGTGATTAACTGAGGTTTTATGTAACTAATTTATTTCCTGATACTTTGCATGGCATCAATTAATGAATTTAATTCATATGTGTATATATACACACACACACAAATTGTATCTAGGTTTACCTGTAGATGAAAAAGTTTACATGAAAAAGTATTTTGGCCTTAAACACAACATATTTCCTTTCACAAGTTTTCAGATCCCACTCCACAGCCTACTGCAATGTAAGAAAATTCCTGCAACACTAGAGGAAAATATGGTCCTCCATTGTGTAAAGACTGAAAATTTGCTTTGAAAAAAAAGTTTTATGATTTAGACTTTTCCACACATAGAAATTCCAATACGACTTGTCTATCAGCGAACATACATGACTGTGAAATGAGTAATATAAGCAACATCAGCTTATTATCATTATCAGATGGGATAATTTATATATCTACAGAAATCACTAGTTCAAGTTTAAATAGTTAACTATAAAAGGAATATGAGGAACAGTAATGTAAGCAGCTAGAAAAAAAAAACAACAAAGGACAACAATGTGACAAGTAAACAATCATTTTTTAAATTTGTGTTTATTCACTGTCGCAAAGACAGTGCTTCTTCAGTAGGTTTTCTTGGTACATGGTTTTATAGCAATATAGTAAAAGAACAACTGCAAGAAGTCTGCTCTTAGCTCCACTCCAAGTCAAGAGGCAACAGCGTCTGGGCGAGATTTCTGAAAATATAGGATACCAGGAACACTCTAAACTCTGTTCAGTTACTCTATAGAGGAAAGTAATACACAGTTAAATAAAAAAGGTTACAACTGAGACAGATGCAGACTTCATTTAACTGGTTTCTCTTGCCTCAAGAAACTGAGCTGCTTTCTTTCTTTGGCACAGCAAAAAGCTGCTGCCAAAATGGGACAATGGTATTTAAAGCTGACAGGAGTTTTTTGGTTAAATCTGTTCCAGACAATAAATAAATAAGATTAAAATGGAACTAAAACTTCTAATTGATGTATTTCACCAATTTGCATCCATCAAATCTTCAAGTTTAAATCCTTTGATATTATTTGAAACAGCTGTTCATTTTAAAATACTCATATATCTTAGTTTCAAATATAACATCTCAAAAATGCTTGGATGTCATTTTGGTAAAATACTTAAATTCTGTGAATTTTCAGGTCACTAAGAAAGCTTCAGAAGAAGTAAACAATTTTTCTTTTCTCCAGAGCTGCCAGCAACCTGTGTGATGAAGGGTTTGCACAAATCTGCAGCTAGTAAAAAACAGAATTCGAGAGAGATATAACACTACAGCATGCACAGTTTGGCTATACCCATGAAAGTATTAATCCTTCATCTGACTCTATGTAATACCTTTCTGAGCCTGGAAACAAATCCACTTAAATCAGCAAGAGCTGCAAACCAGCTGAGAGAGCTGACAACACAAGTTAGGCCTACTTACTCAACCACTGCAGCAGCTGGGATTTGTTACCCAAATGTAGGTTGAAACACCTGGGAATGAAGACAAGGACTTTGCAATGTGGAAATGATGATCCTAGGTGCCTCAAAAACAAATGTTTTAGCTTCTACAAAAAGGCTTTGTCCTCTTCTTTAAGATTTGGCTCCAGTAAGGGCAGAGGACTATTTCAGAAACTTCTTAATTTTTTTTAAACCGCAACTTTCACTGGCTTCATGGATCAGTCCTTTAAATTCATAAGAAAACTTGATCTCACAACTAGATTTTTCTCAGCCTGAGGAGGACTGAGAAACCTGCTTGCATGGTTTCAAAGAGCAAATGAATTTCTGTGATCAGTGCCAAGTCATACAAAGTTGTCATTAATTTACCTTGTAAAATTTTTTACTTCCTTATTTTGAACATAAAAGTATAATATTTCACCTGAAGGAGGAAATATTCAAAGCATTAAATTGTTACCATATCACATAGAATCATAGAATCACATGGTTGGATGGGACCTATAAGATCACCTAGTCCAACCGTCGCACAGTTCGTTCAAATTTTGGTTTTTCAAGCACATTCACGATTCTATAGCAAACTCTTCATTCTAATTAGAACCTAAAAACTCAGGAGACAGGATAAATTCTAAATAGATTTTGATCTGTTGATGATAATAGTTTGAACTGGTTTGTGTACTTTCGAGTGAAGCAAAAAAAAATTTATTATACATCTGTATTAGCTTAAATAGTTTAAAATTCAGTTTTCTGAAACTGTTGTAATGGTCTTTAAGCTTTGATAAAGAGACAGTGTTTTCGAAAAGGTGAATCCTCCAATGACTCACGAAAAAAAACCATGTACATCTCACTGCGGAAAAATTAGTTATGTGCTAATTAAAATTGGAAGCCAGAACTGAGTAACTCTTGTCTGGAATATATGGCTTCTTCCTTACGTCAGGTAAGGGATGCACACTTCTGTTCATACTTTCTGCAGTCAAGGCATGATTGACTAACCGGAATTTGCCCAAATAAGGTGCTGTGCGTATTCCAGGAAATTTTAGCAAGCCCTTTTTTGTTTCTCCAAATTAATAAGTGTGCTGGAAACAGTTGCTTGTTTCCACAAACATGCTTATTTGTCATCTTTGCAGAAGAAAAGCCTCTAGAACCATTTAACAAGCAAACAGTATTTCCTTGCATTTTATTTACTGGTGAAAAACTTAAATTATTTGGCTTCCCTGGACCCTATTGTAAATTAAGGGTTCATATGGTAAGCCCTTTTTTTTTTTTTTAAAGACTGAATTATCATCTCCATAGAGTTATATGTCATTTTAAGGAAAAAGACATCCAACTTCTTTCCCTGACACCCCAAAAATGTGCAAAGGCACATGTTTTAATTCTTGGCCCTTTTACATCTTGGCAACCTTATGGTTTCCTCTTGTTTCATAATATTAGCTATATTAAAATTAGTTACTTGGCATCTTGATTCAACTTACTATCCCTGGTACTACTACAGACAGTGAACTTAAAGTAAGCTTTGTTGAGTATAGATCTCACAAACTTAAATTTGCTTTAAATATATTCACATTCCATGATTCCCCTAAAATTTGTATCTAGCAGTTGAAGTTACACAGTTATGAAGCACAAAAATAACATAATGTCACATAAAGCTAAATACCAAATTCAGTGAGCACATTCGTTACCCCACAAATTCCCATGTAGAGTCTGTCTTGGAAGGTGGCATCGGGAATTAGTCTCAATGCACGGGCAAAGTAGAAGACAGTTCTGCAGCCACACTGCATTCTCCAGGATGGAGAGCAGGCTGATAGTCAGAACCACAGGTCTCTTGAACACCCATCCCAACGTACACAAATTATATAGAATTATATAGATTACATAGAATTATATAGATTATACAGAACCTGTTTTCACCCACTTCCATCTCTTCTGCAAATGGGGTTGTCATCTTGTAAAGCACAGCAGTGTTTTACTTCCATTTTCTAAAGATATTTCCACGACATAGGACATACAGTGAGAAGAAAACTGGACAGGGATGCGAAAGTGGTGTTTCTTAAATAACGTGTGTCAACATCAGTGTCACATACATATGCCCACATTCCTCTGATGGGCCTATCGGAAGAATTATATTCACTCACTGGGTAGCAGAAATCTGCATGCTCTTGGTAAGCATTGATTCAATTAGAATTTCTTCCCAAGACTCCTAACCCTTCAACTGGCATTGCATAGTGGCCCAAATGCATTATGGAAGAAGATTGCATTCAGAACCACTCGTTTCCGAGAATCACTGCTAGAAGTCGTCATCTGGCCAAATATTGTCAAATCCTAT
Source organism: Tetrax tetrax (assembly GCA_009806455.1). Classification (NCBI taxonomy): domain Eukaryota; kingdom Metazoa; phylum Chordata; class Aves; order Otidiformes; family Otididae; genus Tetrax; species Tetrax tetrax. Next base: position 1,012,186 of record WHYT01017492.1, read on the forward strand.
CTTACTGTGGAAAGACTTAAGTGTGCCTATGTCACATTCTTTCCTTCTTCTCTCCCCAAGTCCAAGACACTGATTTCATCACAGTCAAACATGCTTTGCACCTCTCATGACCAAGACAATCTCAAGGCACCTGTACAGGGCTTGCCTGAGCATTTCAGTATACTAGATCAGGTTGCTGCAACTTAATCCTTTGTGGATCCTTACATAGCACTGGCTCTAGATCTCCAGAAGTCACACAGTTACAGTCTCCTGATCTGAAAATGTGCTATTAATTTTCTATTATGTATAACTTAAAAAAAATAAAAGCACAGAATAATCTATTTAGTTCATCTACATGGAAGAGTGTCAGGAATCAGACGCAATTTTTTTTTTTTTTAATACTACATTAAAATAAAGGCACTTTTTAAACAAAGTACTACTTAGGTCCCAGTACAACAAAATATAAAAGATTTTAGGAGGTTAAGTGGAAGTCTTTTTTTTTTTTTTTTTCTGCTACGTGTTCTTTATTAATACTTACTCTGCACTGATGTTCATAATCATTAGTAACCATCAATCCAGAGCTGAATGAAGGAAAAAGAATGGCACACTCAAGACAGCCTGAATCCACATCTCTCAGCAAGCCTTTAATACAAGCAAAGGATGGCAAGAGGAGAGTAGGAACAAAACAAGGAGGACTGGAATCTACTGGAAAGCAAAAGAAATAAGAAGCATAAGGGCCCTCAGTCAGATGAAAAAACATAAATGTCAGAATTACGGCGGTTCAGTTAGAAGGAGTTATTCAGAGGAATGATTAATGACAGGAGTGAGGGAACCAGGGAAAGGAAAAAAAGGCACAAAGAAACAGGGTAAGGATTGTTTTGATACATTCAGAGAAAAAGTTCACATGGAACTTTTAACACGTGGAAATTTAACAATGACCTTCTGAAGGCAAATATTTGCAGCTAAGGATTTTTGACTGAATAGGAATGTTTTCTGTTTTATTATTTGTAATTTTCAAAATTTCTAACAGATAGTGGGAAATCAATTGCTCAGAATGTCTTCTTCTGGATGGCATGACCTCTGTCTGCCCTCTAATCCACTTCAGGGGTTAGATGTAGGCCAAGGAAGTCTGCAGCACCAAAGGTACCTCCAGCTCACATAAAGAAAAAGATTTGCTGGTGTTACCATGTGTTTTCAGCTAATGATCTATAAGCACCCACTAGAGGGGAAGCAGAGTGAGCCCTCTACTCCAGTAGAGTGTTCCCTTACCTGACTAGGTAAGTCTCACAGTCTCCTACCCTGAGCATTTTGCTATTCTAGTTTGACCTGTTGTTGAGTCACAAATGGAGATAATCTCCATTTTTATGTTATTCATGTTGCTTTTGTGTTTCATAAACCATGTCTAGATTCAAATTCAGTAGATGAGGAAGTGTCCTCCTGGAAAAACCCTGAGGAGATAGAAATTGGAGTAGTCTTCCCTGATCTGAATGAGTAACTCTTCCCAGTTTTCTTGAAAATGAAATTCCATTCTCTCCCAAATTACTCAGAGCAAGCCACATCCTCTCATATGTGAGGAGGTAATATCACAAGACATGTTGTCTTCCTAAGAACATGATGCTTAGAGTGTTTCAATCCCTCATCCAGATTTAAGTTTGACCACCTCAAATACATTCAGAGATTATGACAATGCAACCATGAAACCAGATAAATGTCTGTCTCCTGCCTGCCAGTAAATTAGGTATTTCCCAGCAACAAATAGGTTGATTACACAGATGCTTGATTACCATTTCTCCACATAAACAAGATATAGCACACTGAACATTTGAAAGCAAAAACTCTAATAGATAGTCCAGTCTTGAAGAATATAAACAAATAGCATCCACATTAATATCAAAAACTGTCTGACTTAAGTTAGCAATCTGGGGATTCAATGCCAGTGACTGCATAAGGCCACGATGAAAAAAAAATATCATATCTTAGTGGAACTGTGGTCTGAAATAGCCAGGAATACAACCTCTTTGCTGTCCTGATTCTCAAAACAATATCAAGAAATCTTAACATGCAACATTTCCCATGTATCAGAATTAGCAAATTTGTAAATAAAGTCCCAAGTTCATACCATACCTGTTAAATGAGATCTTTATGACTGTTGAGGATTAGTATCATAAGCATAGGCCAAGAATGCAAATACGTTGTAAGAAAGAATTCGAGTGGAGCTGAAGAGCCAAGTGATATGTTCAATAAAATCACTTATATGTTGCCTTCTCAAAAACTTGAAGAAAGAAGGCAAAAGGAGAAGAAAAGGAATAATATTAGCTATGATTTAAGTTTTGCATTCAAATTAAGACTGAGAGTATTTTTTCAGTGCTGCCCTGTTGCTTACTTCTTCCCAGGCTAGATGACATCCTAGTATGAATGGGCAAGCTGACCTTCACTTTTTCTCTCTTGCAATAAAGATTCCCCTGCTAGATGTACACCTAGACAAACACTCTTCTAAAGAAATGGATCTTCCCCTTTGTTCTGCATACATCATAAATCATAGTCCATACATCAGCACAGAAAAAGTACATTTGAAAAAAAAAAATTAATACCTCAAAAAAAATGTTATTGATGTACCTGAAGTAGTTCAATGTTAGAATATGTTTTCTAGCCTCAGATGTGATGTGGCTTACTGTTTCAAACCTACCCTGCTTCATTGGCCTGGTGACATGGGAGCATCATGGTCTTACCCTGGTCATCAGTGGAGCACGATGGCAACAGGGTTGAGGGTGGCGAGCCATGGGATGTGCAACAACACAGACAAGAACAGGGCATGATAAGCCTTGGCACAGGCTGTGCATCAACAGTGAACAAGACAATGATACCCAAAACTGCTGGACAAGTGTACCATGATACCACCATGGGTTGATGAGACAGAGTAGACAGCCAGTGCCAACATCTGACTGGAAATGTGCTCAGTGGTAGACAATGAAGGGTGGGACACGGGTAGGTGTGTGCCCAACACTGAAACTGTAGAGTCAAGCTGCTGCCACAGCCCAACGCCCAGACTGGCAGGAGTGAACATTATGTTGCTACCAGCCCCACTGTTCTATCACAACAGGAACTCAAAGGTGAAGAAGCACATGGCTTGGTGACCCTCCCAACCACTCTCTAGTTCCACAGGTTCAAAAATTGTAGCTGAGAGACTGTAATACACAGATGATAATATTTTTACTGCCTAGAAAAATCTCTTCCCAAACCTAGCAGTGAAATAAACCTGAAATATTAACTACTACAAACTGTAGTCACTGGATTCAGTTGTACAAATCATTGATGAAAGCCTTAGTACACATGCAAAGGTACACATTAGTGCACGTTTAATTCCACCAGTCAAAATCCATTTTTTTTTCATAAACATATTCTTTACACCATCAATACACCGTGAGAAAGCTTAGAAAACTCTGACTTAGCAGAATGTACTTTGGAACCATACTCCTTTTAAAATCTTTACTAACATTAGCAAAACAGTACATAAAATCTTCCGTGCATATCCAACAATTTATTTCCACTGCAGGACCAAAAGAAAATAATAAATCCAAGCTGAGGAGGTGATGTGAGTTGGATTAAGAAAGACTGTGAATGATGAAGGATTATGTGGCAACTGGGGAAAAAACTGCCTCCCTTAACTTTTCATTTCCAGAATGTGTTTCTCAAAACAAGCCAGAGGTGTAGCATTCTTCCCTGGCTTGGGAGTTTTTGGGTTTTGTTGTTTGTTCCGCGCCCCCGCCCAAGGATGAGAGGAAGGTGGTTGGGCAAGCTGGATGCCTCTGAAACAACTTCCACTATAATTGTTTTTCCATTCCATTGTTTGCTAGCAGGGAAAACATAAAAAAGCAGGCATAGTTTCGGCTTAATCTATGCACCATCCTGCGGGATGAAGTGTTTAACGCAGCTGCTAAGGGAGCAGGGAAGATTTGCGGGCGTATTTTCTGGTGCAGAGGCAGATAGCGAGGATAAATACCATGTGCTGTACTCCAAACGCTACAGGTGTTACAGAGGAAGGGTAACTGTGCCTCGCCAGCCCAGACGGGGTTTCGATCCGGACGCCTGGCCGGGGGACAGCGGCAGAGCGCGGTGCGGGTTTTTGCGCGGTCCGTGAGCGCCCCCTGGTGACCGCGTCCCGCTGTGGGAGCCCGCCTGCCAAGCCGCTCCACACCAGCGCCCTCCTCCACCGCTTTTCCGAACGGGAATTTCCGTAAATTTAACCAACGCCTAACATCGGCTGGAAACAGCCCTGTTAATCAACGCCAGAGAAGAAAACTGATTCAGGGGTCCAATGTACTAGAATTGCCAGCTCATAAGAAAAAAAATATTATAAACTTCACATTTAAGGAAACTACTCCATATAGACAGTTTACCTCACTACCTGCTATCACAAAAAGAAAAGAGTTTCTGTAGCAGTTTTCATAGCACAGACATCAAACATGTCTTAATGCAACAATGGACTCAGCATAAAATTTTGGAAGTGCTCTCAGAATTGGACAATAAAAACTCACATGAGCCTGAAAGAATTGCAGAGTTCCTCACTCCTGAGATCCAAACCATATTTTCTGTATTTTTACCTGGAAGAAAATCTCAATCATCTATGCCAGTATTATTTTGAAGAGGCAGATCAAATTCTGTTATTACTGCTACCTCTTCTCTTTATTTTCTGTTTTTTGCTGACTGTAGATTACCATCAGTCTTACTGGGCTACATCCCAGATCAACTGACACACATTTTACAGTTGTGGGTACTGGCACTATCACAGTGCTGCTGTCCACCCTCTGAGAGCACCTTTCCCTCTGGGGACAGAGAGCAGGAAGTTTATTGCAATTATTCCATTCCAACGCACCTATATTTCACAGCCAGGGACCCCAGACCCACTTTATCAAGGGAAAAAAAGGCCATCAGTCATAACGCTATTCCCCTTTGCATCCCATCTGCTGCCCCTTCTCTGATGCCAGCAGCAGACCAGGCTCTCACTACAGTGCGTGGAGGAGCAGGTTACTCAGCTGGGAGCCCAGCAATGGCAAGGGGAAGGAAGGGGGAGAAAGGGCTAGAGGAGCTGAGGACTACGGGGACATGCAAGAAATAGCCAAACACACAACCTCATTCGAGGAAGCACAGCTCACAGGACATACAGACTCAACTCTCTTGCGCTAAACCTTGGAGAAAATAAGGGGTCATCTTCCCCTCAAGGCTCCCCTCCAAATCATGGCACTCGGGGAAGGTCAAATCAGACCCGGATTTATCAGCTATGTAAAATTTTAGAGCAAAATTATTTCTCCTTAGCAGGTGTGGCAATACCAGTGTAATGCAAACAAAACTAATGCTGAAAGTTTAAGAACACCATAATTACTAACAGGTAATATTATGTTACGGTAGGTCTAAGATCTGGCTTTAAGCAGGTATCTCAATTTCAGATTTCTAGGAATGTTCAGTGCTATTTTCCATTTTCTATTACTTTGCTAATAGAACTCTGATCTATTTCAGATGATTAATACAAATGGACAAAGAAGCCCAGAAGCAATGGAAAAATTCTCTTTTCACCTGGAGAAACTTTGCGGCCTGCACTGAAACCAGGTTTTGTTTTGAGAGTCTATAGCATATCTATCTACAGACTAGTCCCAGAAAGAAAATAAAAGCATTTCTTTCCACCTTACAGCTCCCTTTCTTGATCATTTCTCTAAGAACAAATTCAGTTACATCTCACCTTTCTGTCATTCAGCCTGACCTCTACCGCATTTCCCAGAGCTCCTCCTGTAAAAGATGCTGTTGCATGAACTCCATTAGGAAACACATTTGCTGATTATTAAATATTTTGCAAAGAATTTAAAAGGAATATTTTTCTAGGGTACCCTGCATGATATCAGAACTCTGAACTCAAGAGCAGGACCATTAACCATCTATGGAAAAATAAATTAAAATAAAATAAAGCTGCTTTCCTCTTTCCCCAGGAGCAATTTGAAACAGGAGTGTTACACTAGAGTTTCATTTCAGAATGCTATAGCATAAGGCTTTCATTTTCTTTACTTGTGAGAGAGAAGGTGAGAAAGTGTTGGAACTATATGAAGAGGAGAATAAGATTCTCATAAAATGGAAAGAGGTGAAAAAGCAGGAAGAGAAGGAAGATCCCATTAAAGCAGTGAGAAGAGGATAAAAAGTGGCAATGACTCAAGTTTCCTTCAAAAAGAAAAAAAAAGAAACAGAACATCTGAGAGCAGATATGGTGAGAAAGTTGTTAGAAATACTGTCACACCAAGCAGGGAACACTGTTCAGATACCAGAGACCCTCCTCACCCATCACAGATACTCCTCAGTAAAGTTAGGTTTAAAGACCGTGTGTGTCATCTCACAGCTTAGAGATGGGGGGGCATACACTTTCATACAGCATGATTTAATGTTATTCGAGTTGACCTATTTCCTTCAGTTTCCCTTTTAAGGAAAGCTTGGATTCTGCAGAAAGCAAGAGGACTCAGTTCCGCATTCTGTCAGGGACCTGCTTTGTGTCCCTGATCGTATATCTCTACTTTTCTTTGCCTCTGTTTACCTTTTCATTCATTTTCTTGGCTTTACTCCAGGCCTTAAAGGGTTGGAAGAGGAATCGATGTCTTCAATACCAAACTGAGAAATGCAGAGAGGGAAGGAAAGGGAAAATCATTTGGATTACATGCAATTTTTTTTTAATTATTTATTTTATTACTTTTTTTTTCCTAACGAATACAAAAAGCCAGGAAGAAAAACCATCTCATATGAAAAATTTGACTCAGCATGAGACATTTTGTTCAAGTATTGTAAGAAAAATATAGGAAATGAGCAGCAATCCTGCAGCTGACATTTTCCCCCATGTCCACATACTAGAAGCACTCACATGGGAGCACCAGGTCCAAGCTCCAATTCCTCCTGAGGGCACCAGTGCCATCTCACACCCATACAGCTACCCCACCATGCTACAGAGCCCTTCTTCTCTGCTTTCCACCTGTAAAGAATCACATCTTAGACCTGAGATTGCTCTAGTAAGAAGAACTTTGGGGGCTGAGTACCCAGCCCCAACAGTTTCCAATCAGCGTGGGAAAAGTTTATACCACCAGTCACGGCCCTGAATCAGAAGAGACTAGAGTTACAGCTGGGTCTCTCACCTCACAAATGGGCATCTTGGCCCATCATCCCAGCGGGAGAGTTTTTTAAGGTGGCTTCAACTGCCTCCACCCTTGATGACCCTCTTAAATATCACTTAGACAGAGGGAAAATGACTCCTCAACTTAATCGCAAGGACATCCAGCTTTCATCTGCTGCTTTGCTATTTTTAGAAAAGAGAAAGACAGCTTATGTTGCAGTTGCACTACATAGCCTGGTAATTTGGGGTGTTCTCTCAGAAAGTGTGGGAGAAGACAGAATTGAACCCAATTTCACACATTTTAGGTAAAGCACTTTCAAACAGCCAAGATATAGTTGCGTCTTGTCCTCCTTCCCTGTAAATCTGAGACCACAAACATTTGTCCAGCCAAAATTATTAAACCAATTCAATACAGATTCACAAATGTGAGAAAAGATTCCTTTTTCAATTTCTAGTTTCAGAATTTTTAGATTCACGAAGTGACTCTGGCTCTGGCCTACCCATTTACTAGCTGTGACAGTCCTGATCTCTACCTACTCCTATCTCTAACTATTTCAAGAACTCTTTTTGTGGAGATGCAGTGACCTTACTTTATGTGTATGAATAAGTAAACAGGATATTATGACATGGGCAAATGCTTGTGTATTCTGAGGGTGTGAGAACAGTCCTCTGCTGCGTATAAAGCCAGGTGCCTTGCTCCTGTGCGGAGAAGCATCAATCAGTTACAACATATTTACATCTGAAAACATGTGCAGGGTAGAAGAAAAGAGCAAAAGGACACATCAGGTACCAAACTTCCTGAAGGCACCCTCTGGGCTGAGAAGCAAACACAGAATTTCAGAGGACAAACATTTAGTCCAAGAACTGTCAGGGAGGGCTTATCCATAACACAACATCAGCAAAAGCATGCTGTGACTCTGTAGCCTGCCATTCCCCATTGCTGTCTGTTTGGAAACAAACCTGTAGACATAACAAGAAACCTGCACACCGCCTTTCCACCTCCATGCTCCCTTTCCACTGTGAAAGTGTTTCCTTGTACAATGTGAGAAGCTACTATCGCACAGTAAGGTGTTTGGTGGAAAAAATGACTGTAAATGATCGAGTAACAAGTGCAAAAGTGTATTTACAGACCAATACCTATGCCTTACTAACCTAACTCAGAATTAACTTCCAAGTCTGGCATAGTATGTCCTTAAACTGTTAATGTGAGAAAAATCTAACTAATTTTATCTCTTTTGTGTGAGACATACAACAACAGACTTCACCAAACTATGTTTGAGTGACTGAATCAAAATAAACTAAATAAACAAAAGACCAGTTACCTATAGCGATTTTCAGGCATCCATGACGTTGTTGAGGACTAAACTGTTTTATTCACACAGTCAGTTCCTGCAAAATAGACCTTTCTTTATATGCTCACTCCCTGAGCAAGTACTGATGGCGACAATCACTGTACCTAAAAAGACATGTTAATACATGGTGAGCTTAACTTCCTCAGTCTCCAATTACAAATAACTTGTGTGATCATCCTCTCTTATTGCATGGCAGGTCTCTCTGGAACCAGAGGGAGAGGCGAAGCTTTTTTGTTGGATCTTTTTTTTCTCCCAACACTATTACTGCTCTAATATAGAAATTTCTGAAATGCAAGGTCTGCACTCCATCCTTTGAGACTCAGCAGATGTCTTTAAAATGCTTAGTCTATTAAAGCTTATAATGCATGATTAATGATGTGAGGGCTGCTGATCTGAGGTGAAAGACTCAGCAGAATTTGCCCAATAGCTTTTGTAGATTTATGTACTGTACGCTAGAAATCAGAACCATCAGTGTAATTGTTTCACAAAGGCTCAGATCCAACGCTCAAACCCCCCCCTCAAAAAAAAAAGTGAAAAGCAACTCAACAAGGTCTGAATGCTCTGCAGTTTCCCTCTTGCTCTAGAGTCCTAGCTTTTGTTTACTCCTTCAATTTATTTTTTTCCATAGCACTGCAGTAAGAAATTTGCTTATTTGTTTATATTCATAAGACTGTATTACAATTTTAAAAGCGCTTTACTCAGATGAAAAAAGACATGAATTTTCAACAGAATTTTCATTTCAGCCAAATGCATGAGTTAGTGGCTTTCATCATAAACATTCTCTATCTCAAAACCAGCACTCTGTAGTGCTAATTTGTCTGATGAAAACATCACTTTGTTCAACAATAACATTCAGACAAAAAAAAAAAAAATACATCCACCCTTTTTGTATTCCTTTTCAGATCTGTAAGTTAAGGGGAGACTTTTAGAGACAATTGCATGCTTCTCAGGGTAAATATCATGCTCATAATAAAATATATAGATGGAGATATGCAATGTTTTCCCCAGGGTCTTTGAAATTTATCACAATAAATTCTTGGATGTGAGTGAGCTATGCACAATCTTAGCACTACTGTACTTGAACTTACTGTTGGTCTTTAGATCTCCAACAGAGAACGTATTAGGAGATGTGTATAAATAAGGAGAACAATTGGTTCTCCTAAAGTCATTACTATCCAAATAATAAATATGTAGAAAAATATATACATACACAAGAGATTAAATGGGCTATCTGAGGTTGGTGGCACAGTCTACAACACCAATCTCTGTTGGATTTAGTCATCCAAAGCTACAACCTTCCTAAGAACCTGTTAACTGGCAAAAAATCAGCCAGCTGAATGAAAAAAAAATTGTATGATAAAAGTAGAAATATAGTAAACAAAAAAAGTAAAGGAGACATTTTAAAGACAAACTCATTCAGGTTGTGTCTCCATTCAAAGCTATATCACTGTTATTTGCCTTTTGATCCTCCCAAGAGGGCTAGAAACTAGACAAGTATGTTAGACAGTATGAAAAGTATTTCATTTCCCTTAATACTATGAGCTGAATGCAGCAATCACCAGGAACTTGTGTTTGGTTCATTGCTGTGTTTTTCTCTTCATTCTATCATTGAAAAAGGTATTTGCTTATTTTTGCCTACCTGATGAGTGATAAAAGTACTTAAAATTTTCAATTAGAGCATTATTTTGTGTATGCAATAAGAAATAGGTATGCAATAAGGGCTAACTAAGGTACAGGAAAAAAAAAAGAAAAGAAACAAATAAAGATAGAAGACTTAAATAATCTGAAATCTTGTACTGATCTAATGAAAAAGTCAATATCATCAAATCAGAGAATGGTTTGGGTTGGAAGGGACTTTTAAAGATCATCTAATCCAACTCCCCTGCTATGGGCAGGGGCACCTTTCACTAAATCAGATTGTTCAAAGCCCCATCCCACCTGAACTTGAACACTTCCAGGCTTGGGGCATCCAGAATGTCTCTGGGCAACTTGTTCTCGTGTCTTACCACTCTCATCATAAAAAAAAATTCTTCCTCATATCCAATTTTAATCTACCCTCTTAGTTTAAAACAATTTTCTCTTGTCCTGCCACTTCAGGTCCTGGTAAACAGTTTCTGTCTATCATTATTATAAGGCCTCTTCATGTATTGAAAAGCCACAATAAGGTTTTCCCAGATCCTTCTCTTCTCCAGGCTGAACAACCGCAACTCTCAGTATTTCTTCATAGGAGAGGTGCTCTAGCCCTTTGATCATTTTTTGCAGCCCTCTCCTGGATCTGCTCTAACTGATTCTTGGGGTTTTTTTGTACTGGAGAACCCAGAGCTGGATGCAGTACCCTGGGTAGGGTCTCACAAGAGTGAAGTAGAGAGGATAATTATCTCCCTTGACTTGCTGGCCACACTTCTTTTTATGCAGCCCAGGACACGATTTGCTTTCTGGGTTACAAACCCAGATGAGTAGCTCATATCCAATTTTTCATCCTCAAGTCCTTCTCCTCAGGGCTGGTCTCAATCCCTTTGTCCCACAGTCTGCATTTATATTGGGAATTACCCCCACCCAGGTGCAGGACCTTGCACTTGGCCTTGTTGAGCTTCATGAGGTTCACATGGTCCCACTCCTCAAGCCTGTCAAGGTTCCTCTGAATTGTATCCCTTTCCTCTAGCTTATCAACTGCAACGCTCAGTTTGGTGTTATCCACAAAGTTGCTGAGGCAGCACTCAGTCCCACTGTCTATGTCATTGATTAATATATTAAACAGTACAGACCCTTGAGGGACATCACTTATTACTGTTTTCCACTTGGATGTTGAGCTGTTGATTGTAACTCTTTGGGCGTAGCCATCCAGACAATTTCTATCTAGCAGTCCATCCATCAAAGTCATATCTCTCCAATTTAGTGGCAAGAATGTTGTGGGAGACCATATCAAAGGCCTTACAGAAGTCCATGTAGATAACAATATCTATATTCCTGAGAGGGCTATAATGCCTCTGCTTTCCAAATTGCACAGTTCTCACCAATTTTATTTGCAAAGCCAGTTTTCTCAGGTATTAGAGTAAGACGGCATGTCAATAAGCACATTGCAAATAAGAGTGGAGATGAGAAACGTGCAATATAGGGAAATGTTTTGTATTACTTTTTTGCGGGAACCCACTCCTCAGGATCATTTGAGTGCCCTCCCAGTTCTCTCACTGTAGGGTCTTTTGCCCAAGGCCTAAGCAACCCCTAAGCAACCTTACAGCCTGTCAACAAAGCTACACATTCAACAAGCCCTGCAGAGAGTTTTATTGACCCTGACCACTCTGAAGTCTTCCAGGAGGTCATGAAATCCGTACAGGAAGGGTTCACAGTGAGAAAAACTGGGGAATAATTGAAATGGAATAGGAGAAAACCATAGTTCAACTTGGGATAGGAGGGAAAGGGAAAAACACATGCGATTACGAAACTTCCTTTGGGTTACCTAAGCTTGTCCTGAACAGTATTTAAATTGTTTCAAGTACACCTGGTACAGGACTGGCACCACATATCTAAATACGTAACAGTGAGTTATTTTTATATAACACCATCGCACCACGTTGCCATTCAATATCCAAGATTCAAGTTCATACATATTCTTTAACAAAACCAACAAGTAATGTGAACTCTATTCAGCTGTCAAAACCACCAGTATTTATGGACAAAAGTTGTCAACTTTACCTTGTCAAGTCTTTTCCTTTTAATGGGACTTGTGATTGAGTAAGCATCCAGGCTATAAGTGGATGGGCAATATTGTTTTTACAAGCAAACTTGAAATGAATTGGGAAATAGAAAGTATCCAGTACCCCTGAGTAGTTTTCATAGTCTTTTGTATTCCAGCAATTATGTAGCCAGCCTAATCATCACCTAGTCATGGGGCACACAGCTTGTTCTTCTTCCATACAATACCCTTCTTTGCTGGTTTGAACAGTGGAAGTAGATTGCTTGACAAACAGCACAAGGTAAGCCTATGATTTTGATTTCTGGCATCAGAAAGTTTGGTGCTACCAAGTGCTGGAAGCAAAGCAGACTTCAGGGTTTAGAAACTTTTAATGTTCTGGTCATCTGCAATCGTGGTTGTCCTCGACCTTGCTGAACAGGACACCCTCTGTTGGCAGACACTTACTGAAATCATGGAAAGGCTGTCACATGAACATTATTCTCTTGGCAAAAGCAATTTATGAAGTTTCCTTTCCTCTCCCCTCCAGCATCTACTCATTCCTGTCCTCCCGAACTTTAACAGCCCCTCCTAATATTCGAGGTCATACTGTCATCCAGATTGCTGAAATGATTTAGATTTGAGGGGAAGGAAAAAATTCACACATGCATACACATCAAACTCAGGGGAAAAAATAAATTGGAAAACAGAGAGCAGATTGCTTTCTTTTGTCCAGTTCCCATAATTTCAGTGAATTGCTTTGCACTGCATCCCGACAAACAAGTAAGTGGGTGGTAAATTACGCTGCAGGGTCCAACACAAGCAGCCAGGCTTAACCTTGCAGCTGGCAAAACATCCATATAATCACATCCTATGTTGATGTCAGGCAATAGGCACCTTCTTTGGAGTGCCATATGGCTGCATGCAGGCCTAGGCACTTGGGGGTCTTTGGGGTTACTTTTAGTAAGGCTCACAAGGAGGCATAGGAAGCTGCTACAGGGACACTTTTGACACTTAGGATGACATCAGCAGAATATATCCGGCTTTTATCAAAATCATGGCCAGAAAATCTGAAGACTGTCCTGGATATTAAACTTATGATGTTTTGAGCTACAGACTACTCATACACATGTGAAAAAAAAATTGTTATATGGGCCAATTAAAGTATCCCTAGGGGTTCTGATTAGCTCCAGAGCGACAGAAAGAAAAGTAATATTTTGTCAGAAATGTCAAAGTTTTCAAACTTTCAGGTACATAAAACATCTTTATAGCTGTTTTCATGAGTGTCTTGCACGTCTGATTTTAACTCCTTAACTTTTATTTCTGTCTCAAATCTGTCTGACCATAATGTCTAAATCAGATCCAGGCTTGCATAGATGTGCTAGGATAAAAATAGCTGAGCCAAGTAGCTTCCATGGCCAAGATAACAGCCTGGTAAGTATCTAGCTGTGAGGCCTTATGTTTAGGTCACACTACATTGGGTCTGTGAGCTCTTTAAACTTCCATAATCTGAGTACATTGCAAAATCACCTCTTTCTTTGACTCCTGGGGCACAGACTCCGGAGGGCATTTTTCAGAAATGGGATAACAGATCACTCTGGGCTGCGAAACCCTGCTCAGCCACCCGAAGAGACTGCCTCTTTTTGCCAAGTTCCAGCTTTTTGGACACTCATCAACAGCTCAGGACATACATCAGCACATATGGTGAGTGTTACAGGAGGTTTTCTTAACCCAGGCACTTTTTAAGCTAAATAGCACTTGGGGAGGAGAAATAGGCAAAACATGATCGATCACCTGCATGCTTTCCTTGCCCTGCTTCTCTCGTCACCACAAGATGTGCTTAATGTCAGCTGCCCTCAAGTCAGCCTTTGGCTATGAGCCTCTCCCCTGCTGTTGTTTTCTTCCTCTCAGTCAAACAGGAATCCCTCAGCACAGAAACCGTGTCCCTGTGTTGCTGTGCTGGGAGAGTTCCCATTCTCTACTCTCTGCTCTGCATGAAACAGTCTTGTGGAAGTAGTTTCCCCAGTTAGACCCCTCCATGAACATCCTGCTCTCTGAGCACCTGCAGCACAGCCATCCAGAGTTGACAACTTGGTTTTGGTCCAGGCAGAGTGGGCGACATGCATAACTTGCTACACAGAAATTGCAGTGCAAATTACAATTGCAGTAAATCTCAGCTGTAAAGAGGCTGGGTGTACACATGCCTGAGGGCACTGTGGTAGGGGTCTGCAGGGCCTTATCAGGTAATTCAGTGGAATATGCATTTTGTGGAGGACGACAGCAAGCAGGACAAAAACTTGACAAACACTGTTGTCCTCATCCCTATATCCCCAGTAACCTCAGCAACCTAATTGCGGCGTGGCAATTAGACTCTGACTCTCCTCTGAAATAATGAAACATGTCTTCTATCTTGCCATATGTTACAATATGGTGGCATATTTTTTAATAGGCTCCTTCAGCCATCCTGCAAGGTATAATAGAGCATGACACTTTGTTTCTAGTATATATGACAGTAATTTAACATAACGATTGTTAAAAAAAAATGTAAAGCAGAAACTATAGGTAGGAAATTATGATCTTTATGGTACAGAATTGATGTTTGCTGTTAAATGCCATTAAGACGACTCCGGTATTGATAACTGTGGTATCTGGAACAGCTGTAAGAAAGAGACAGAGAGAGGCACTGCCTTCATAGCTCTGAGAGGAGGAAAGCAAAGCTTAATCTCAGATCTTAGTCACCCTAGATACCTATCTAGATTCAGATACAGATCTAAAACTGGGTCTTTCCCATCCTTACTCTCTCTTCCTCCAAGAACATCTTCACAGACACAGATTTTGTTTTTAACGGAGTTGTATTCAGCTCTGTTAAAACTTCTGTACAATCAAATTCTGCACATTTCATGTTGTACAATTATTTAAATGTTTATGAAATTTAATTTTGTTTTGTTAACTCTGAGGTTATTCCTTTAATATCTGCTCAAGTTATGTCCAAAAGTATGACTTTCTTTTGTATGTATTTATCCAGGGCAACTATGGCCAAGATGTGCCCAGCATAGACTTGCGTATCTATGAGTATTGTTCTCATATGCCTGGTCTTGTGTGCTAGATCATTGCTCCGTGTAAAGCAGCCTGAAGAACGACGTAAGGAGCTGTTGTTTGTTTTAGAGCACACTAAGTACATCTGCTGTGCTAGCTGCAGCGAGAAAAAAAGACAACAGAGTTGTTAAGAAGTTTGTGGATCCCTCTAGGCTGATGGGATACTTCCTTGGCTGCTCGAGGCAATGTCAGGGCAGCTTTGTGGCACAGGAATGATATAAAATGATCTAATGCTCCAGAGGGCCTGGCCCAATGTGTTCAGCAGAAAAGTAGGTCAGAAAGGAAATCTTGCTACTACAAACACAGCGGTGGCAGCAGTCCATTGTACCAGGCGCAGAGTTTATGTAAGGCAGTGGCTGGGGCTGCTTTCCTCTGAGTTTCACAACCAGCAGAAGCCTGGTGATAAAAGTGCCTAGCTGCTTCACACAAAAGCAAGAACCAGCTTGTGCAGAAGTTTAGAAGAGCAAACATATCACCAATATCACTGTTCTGTGGTTGTGCTAATCTAAGCTTTTGAATACATTTAAAGAACATATAACAAGCCTTTTCTGTTCTTCATTCACAAAGAATACTCTGAAACAGAGGCAGTATCTTTGAAGGCACAACCTAAAGTTCAGTCAGTAGTTATTCTTGTGGCTTCCTGCTCTTCGGCTCTATTCCCAGTTATTCCAGGGCTTCTACGTGCCATCCCACGAGACTCAAGAGACCTTAAAAGGATGTAATCAGCTCCCTGGCCTCTCTGAAACAGATATAACTAATGGAAAGGGATGTCTCAGCAGCCTTTCTCAGCTCTCACAGGAAGGATCTATCAGCAGTGTCACCAGAGAAAGTTGTACTGTTCCCTCATTTTCAGACATTAAAGGCTAATGAGAAAGACGGGCAGAGAGATACAGAATGCACTCGCAGGAGGTCCCACTCTGATGACAAACTGGGAGTAGTTAGTATTGAGCCTGATCGCACAACAAAGTGTGCAAAAGTGGCGTAATGGAACCTTCATTTACCTCCACCTTCATCTTTGCATCAAGGTGTTGGGAAAGAAGAACTGGGACCTTCTTCATGCTTACATATAAGCTACTTATGGACTTCCACAGATTAAATAAACAAACTGGATTTGGAGAAACAGCTTCATTCACAGAACCAAAAAAAATAAAATGGACACTTGTCTTCTCTGCAGTGTGAATATTCACTCGACAGCAATTCTGCCACTGGCCTTGCTGACAGTGCTCTTTTTCGGTCCTTACTTTTGATATGCTCCAGTTAACAGAGCCAACACCCAAGCTGATCCCCAAAGGCAGCAGCATATGCTTGGCAGTGGCAGCACCCAGACGCTAAAATGTATTTTGCAGTAACAGAAGCTCAACACATTGGTAAGTAACGAGTTTGCTGGAAATCCTTCCCTTAGATTTAACAGCCCTTCGAAAGGGCTGATCAAACAAAAAAAAGTATCTTTTTCTAGTAAACATACCAGGTAAAACAAGACGGGGAAATATGTGCAACTTAAGAAACTCTCTAGTGGATCATATGCACATTTATTTTGACATGAAGAAAGGAGAATATTTTATTCTGAATGCCTTGGATTGTGCATAAACTTACCCTGGGCCAGTAACAACAACAGCAGAAAATCAGCCATGGCCTGCGGTCCCCGGAGCAGCCCGTTACCTGCGTTCAGAGCCTGCTTAGCAGAACAGCATGTTTTCTAATTCTCCTAGGCCTGACCTTTAACTTTTAGCCCTCTGCTGACTGTAAAAGACTGTGCAGGCAGGCGGGAGTACTAACGGTAATGTTTCAATATCTCTCATTTATCACCACGGACCATTAAAGTTGATGCGCACAAACACTCAAACTGTGGGGTTACTGGGTACATTCCATAGTCATATGCTGGTGTTAACACATTTCCTACTGTACCATTAAAAGGTAACTGCATTTCTTTAAATCTTTTTTGACCACATTTCACGGCTTGAAAAGTCAGGACGATAGCCCCATGGAGCATTGAAGGAGCAACATAAATGGACTTCTAGAAATGTTGTGTCCTAGAAGGGATTAAAATAAACATTGCAAAGCCTTCATGCATGCAAGCATTAGATGAATATCAGAGACAGGAGTTTTGACCAATAAGGAAAAAAGGTTTAAAGAAAACACTGAACCAAAGAACTATGTAGCTACAGCATAAGCAAGGTGGTGTAATTTTGGTGTCTGGCTAAAGCTGACATCTCTTCAGTCAATTGACTCCACTAATGTCACTTGATTTTTATTTCTAGGAGCTAAACATAACAGTCTCAGACAATACACCATCTAATCAATCAAGTAGTTTTGGTATACTTTTGCACTATTTCATCAGAGTATTAAAAATCAGTCATCCCTTTCCAATGGAAAAGATCAACAGAATCTGAGATGGTCTGAGACAGCAAAATCAATCTAGAGGCAGGGGAACATAAAATACCCCTGTTAGTGCTGGCACAAAGACTTCTGCTCTCTGAGCTCTATAATTCCTCTCATGTTGATCAGCAAAGGAATCTGCATCATTTTCCATTTGAAAGTAATTTCTCTTGTGGTGATTGCCCTACAGTGCAAGCAGTGTAGTCACTCCATCACATCACCAAAGTTGGCCATCACGGATCTCCACAATAACAGCTCTCTCCTTGCTGCTCCCTTTCATTCCAGGGGTCCAGAAAAGGAAATGAAAACTGTATCTCGCCTCTGTTAATGTCCAATTTCTCAACTGGGTGTAGTGTAGAGATAGGTAGAGCGTTTGCACTGACAAAAGATATCTTGATAATCAAAGTCAATGAACAAACATCCATACTAATGGACTACTATGCTTCTTACAAAGTATTTGAAATCAGGTGAGAGCACTCAAAAGGCTCTGCTCATACATTTTGGAAGAAGTTCCAAAGAACAGTAATTACAGACTCAATTTCTGCTCTCCTCTCCCTCTATGACACTTCACTTGTGGAATACCACAAAACAAAAAAAATGCCTCCCATTCTATTCGCAACAAACCATAAAAAGATGTGTATTTCATAAATAGAGCTGTAGAGATTTTGAGGTCATGGGGTCCTTGGTTTAGCAAGCCCCTCTTATAAAATGCAGATCAAAGAAATTCAGCAGTTATTAATATTGAGAGCATTGAACTAAGCGTCTCCTTTAGGAAGTTGTTTAATTTAGGTAAGTCAGAGATGGTACTAAACAGAAAAAAAAAAAAAAAAAGATTCATTTTCCTCTCAGCTAAAAAAAAAATACACTAGCTGGAAAGAAATTCCACTGAAGCTCACGTGACCTCAGAGAGTTTAATCCAAATTTACAATAGTAGAAGGATAGCAGAGTCTAGGAAGGAGCTCTCTGGGTCAGTTTTTATGTATCGTAGTTGCCTTTAATGGCTGTGTGACTAGCCTTAGTCAGTAGCAGATACAACTGGATTTTGCTTAACTAGGCATGGAAAGGATGCTAATCTATGCCACAGTACTCTGCATTGGCATGAGATACATTCATACACACCTGGTTACCATAGATTAGCTGATGCAAAGTGACCTCACTGTGGATTTTAGTACCTTGATAGGTTCTTGTTCCATTTATTCCTCTTAGCTCCATTGCCCAGCATAGTCAGAAATTAACCCTGGAATCTGTTCTTTTTTTCAGAACAGATCTGTGTTTAATAGAAACTCTCTTCAAGATACTTTGAAAATACCTTTATATTTTTATTTTTCCACTGAAAGACTGTATTATAGAGAAAGAGCTACACAGATGTAATATAATAACGTCTTGCTTTTGTAAGATCCAAGTATGGTTTAGATAAAGGTGCACTGTCTCTGCTATGCATTTGAAGAAAGCTGCCAATGAAAAATCGAGCTGATATTCAGAGAATAGTATTTCAATTTGAGAGTAATAGCTGGAGCTTACCCAGTGACACAGCTAGGTAAAGTGCACACAGAACAAATAGATAAAATACAGGCACATTCTCATGAAAAATTTTATTTCTATATTTTTTGGAATATCTAAGAGCCTCTGCAATCAGGATTTCCAAGCAGAGGTCATTCTTCTAGATCACTAAAATCTAGTAACATCTTTAAATGTAAAGATTTTATAAATCAACTTTGTTGTTGTGCTTTGGGTAGTAACTTTATAGATGGCAGAGGCAGGACAAACTAGGGTATAACTAAAAGTTTTATTTATGTCAACGTAATTCTAGTCTGTCTTTCCTTAAAAAAAATAAAAATAGCTAGTATGCTACTAAATGTAGTTAGTAGCAGAGTGACCCTTCCATTATAACATCTGAGGGAACCACAGTGATTAATTTTATCCTCCCTAATGCCTTTGAAGTTGAAATAAATGAGTTGTCCAAGGTCACATAAAAGGTTGCGGTTGAACTGAGAACAAAAGTCAGATTTTTTGGTGTCTAGACCTCTGCCTTATCTATGTAATAAACCTTGGTAGTAAGAGGAGACAAGGAAAAAGCTGTTTACAGGACAGTTGGTTACTTTCAGAGAAAGAAAGCCAAGAGAACAGAGAAAGTAATTTCTCCATATGAGATTATTTTAAGACCAGTCAGCATGCATTTTATTGAGTTCCACATTATTCTCTGCTCTGGAAAACAAATAGATAAGGTTATAAATAGTTCTAGTTTTTATTATTAACTTAAAAAAGATGGTAAGTCCTTTCTGTACATTGATGAACAGTTTTTACCCACAATTGTCTGGTTTACTACAGTGAAATGACCTATCGCCTACTTTGAGAAGAACGGAAGGCATCAGACTGTAACATAAGCAGAAAAAGTTGAAGAGGTTTTTACTAAATTTCTGTGAACAGATCAATTTTTCTGGGAAGTAAGATTTATACTGCTTTTGCTTTTGCTTTTGAATGTGATACAAACTCTGGGACTATATCAGTGTCAATTTGTCTCATATTTTACTTTTATATGTTTTCCATAATTCCAACACTAGTGAGAAATAAAAAATAAATCTTTATTTTCCAAGAAATATTATTAAAAATAATAGAACTGGCTAATAAAACCTAAAACTAATTCATCTAACCATACAAATTATAGAAAAAAAATATCATTATCATTCATATCTGTTTGCATTTTCTTATTTTTGACAATACAAATTTTTTTAGGTCCTTGAGGAACTTCCTAAACATTTATTTTAATGCTTATTTATAAAGATTTTAACCCAAAGGCTAACCAGAAGCTAATCAGAAACAATTCCTTGGCTTTAACAGATTCTATATTAGCCACCAAATGTTCTTTTTTTTTTAAGAGGTATTATAAAATAAAATTTTTATACAAGTATTTCTATATAATACATATAATTGTATAAGCAGACATTCTCAAATTGATAGAAAATGTGCTAAAAGCACCCACAGAAGGAAAAAGAGGCTTTCAGAAAAATGTTGAATGACTCCAATTACTAATTCCTAACAAAAGAATTTTCATGACAGCAGATGTTAGCAAATCAATGAAGTATTCTCTTTTACCTTCACATTTTGATAAATTTATTTTGAAGTTAAAGAACACATGCATCACTGAGCTAAAAACAAACTAACCAGGGGGCAGCACTAACGTAAAACAAAGATGTAAATCTCATAATAAAGGTTTTATTCTGTAATTCATATGAGCACACCACAGCTGTGCTGAGAAAGAGGTAGACATCTCACTATTGTCCCAGTAATACTGGAGTCATTTATTTATTTTGTTGGGGGTTTTTTTGTTTGTTTGTTTATTGATATATGTGATTACAATGCATAGGCCATGATTCTGTAATCTTGTATTTAGTCATGAACTTCATATCTTTCAGTAAACTGGGATTTAAAATTTGAATTGAGTAATAATCTACCTTATCAAATGAAGTATTTACCCTCTAAAACCCTAGGCAAGAAAAACTATATTTTGGATATATTAAATAAATTGAATTAAATCCTGAGACAGAATCTAGTTTACTACAGAGTTCATTAAATCAAATGTAATCTATTAATGTGAGTAAAATGTATGTAAAATGTGAGACAGATAATTGTGAAACTGGAATTATAATTCTTAATTCTGATTTGCATGTCTGTATAATTATAACTTGCTCTATCAAGCTAGGTATGAGTTCTGGAGGTGTATTATGAATTGAACTAGTTCCCATTTCAAAAACTTTCAGACTTGCAATAAATGAAGTATTATATACTCTGCTGTCTTTTTTTTTCTTCTGAAAGAGCTGTGAAAAAGTATTATAAGAAAACTATCTGTCCTAATCCAGTGATTTGCTTTTTCTCCACTCTCCAGCTAGAAAAATTCACATCAGTCAGAATGGATGAGCATAGTTCGGTTTAATTGTTTACAACACTTGGTAATTGCTCGACTTCTTGACTGCTTTAAACAAATATTGCCACTTGGATTGTCTTCTTTCTTCATCCATCTTTTCATCACCAGAAACAATTGAGATTAATTATTGAGCCAGACTTGTCCATTGTCTATCTCTACTTTGACTCCAATTACCCAAATGAGACATTTAGACACATCACACTATATTTTGCTACCCATTAAAATGGAGACTAACAAGGCATTTCCATACTTCTCGTTTCTAAAGCTTTTGAAAATAGATTTTAAAAAAAAATTGTAGGTAAGCCCTTTGCACTATTTCAGTCCTGACATGTCACTTCAGGTGCTATTTTCCATAGCAAATGATTCAGGTCTGTTTCAGTAGTTGTACTCCCTTTGACGGCAGCAGGTTGAGAGCTCCCATAAGCCCCAAATATCAAACAATGAGCAGAAAGTATGATTGAGTTCACCTCAATCATGTCAAAAGCAGGAATAAAGAAAAGGGAAACTGAAATTAGTATGTTTTCATACAAATATCAAGCAGATTTTCTGAGAATTTTAGCTCGGATTCTCTTTCTTGAATATTTTCTTAGAAGTGGATTTTATTTCAGGATCAATGAGATTTATGTGGTTTCCACATTCATTTATTTACTATCAAAATTTAATTGACATCTATGTTCTTTAAGATATTCTCCGTATACGCTCTTGGTTTTACTTTTTCATACCTGTATGTCCTTTCAGGAAACTTAATCCGTGTTCTATGAGTGTGCCTTATTTCTTTAGCTTTACAAAAATGAAAATATTAATCATAATAGTTGTAGGAGTAAAGGTTTACGAGACAATATATTGGCCTGCAAAGCTTTTTTTTAATCCAGATGTCAGCTATGTGAACTAGTGTTCCTGCAGTTGGAAAGAAAGGCAGAAATGAAAAAGATCATAGAAGAATACATAAATAATAGCCTAAACTGTAGTCAAGGCAAGCGCAGATTAAGTAGTTCATTTTTCATACACAGATTTTTTTTCCTTCCTGATGAAAACTCAAAACAATTTAGCACTTTACTTCAGTACTTCAAAACATCATCAACTACCATGCATCACTACTTCAAGAAAATATATTTATGAAAGCAAATACATTTTCAGCATAGCTTTTGAAAATAAATCAGCTCTTGGGCTAACATAACTACAGTAAAAAGAAATCACAGTAGTGTGGAGGAAGGTTTCAGGGGCAGTAGGTTATTGTATCTGTTAACTTTATTCCAAATTTTTGTATGGTTCAATTTTTCAACAGTTTAATGATGTATTCCTATGGAACAGTGCTATAAAATTTAATAAGGAAAAAAAACCTTTGGGATCCATAAAAATATCAACGTACTCAAACAAAACTATAGTACCCAATACAAAGCAAAATTCATTCCAGTGATGAAAATCTTCTTAGAATTATTCCAAATGTATACTGCTGGAAATCAACTGGCCTTAACAGAGCAGCTGCACCATAGAGAACAGAATTTGTTTCTCTTTGATGTATTTTACTGCAAGATTTCTGCAACAGAGCTGTACTTTATTACGTATTTGGGATTATGTCATAGTTTGTTCTCCATAGGTAATGACCTTAGAAGTTTCATTTGTATCCGTGACTTTGGTCAGTGGAATTACTCAGGTAATTAAATATCTTGCAAGAAGGCAGTTTTCAAAATTCAAGAAGCCAGTGCAACATTCATGCCATCTTTTTAACATGGAAATGTTCAATGTATCTACAAAATGCAGTGTTTTACTTAGGCTAAATAAGAAAATTGTAAATGCCTTAATAATGTGCAACATTCTGTGCTTTTGACAATGTGCTTTGGAATTGTTACACTTCATTATTTTCTTTAGGATCTTAATGTTGAGGCTATAAACCTGTCAAGTATGAAAAATAAGACTAAGGCTTGAAAGTTATGCAAGAATTAATGAACAACACTGGCATGATATTTAGTAATCTTGGAAGTCAGCACATCTTTTACTGTTTTGTTCAGGCTTTTCTGTTAGTGATTGCCTCTAATGATCCAGTTTGGTATTATTTCGTGCTACCTAAACAACTTTAATAAACTCCCAGTTCTCTATAAAAATGTAACCTTACCAATGCTAAGGAAACCTCCAGCTGTATGTCCAATTACAAGTAAAAATCCCTTTCCCATGTCTAGGAAAACTTATAGACAAGACAGAAGGTTCCATCAATAAGGGCTGTAGATGGTCATACAACTATTTGTGCAGTTTATCTTTGATGGTCATCTGAATATATATTTTTAAGGACACATACTAAAGTTCTGTGTAAATGCGCTGTGGGCATCATAAGTAATAATCTTTTTAACAGGAAGCAGTAGTAGCACATGTGTCCTGCAACAATATGCACACCATGCAATCTTAGCACAACCTTATTATCATCATACTGGCTTTCCTACTCTCTACTATCTGTCTTTCCCCATCTTTTAAAGACTGTTAATATTAAGGCTATCTTATATCCTGCTGTAAAAGTTCTCTCTGTTGCAATGCATATGTTCAAGCAACTCCTCTATGGTGAAATGGACGGCAGAGGGAACAAGCATGGTTGTCCAGGAAAGCACTTCAAGAATACCCAAAGGTCTGTTTTCAGTGCAGTCTGTTGCAAATTGGGAGCAATGTAATGGCAAAGCAAGGCAATTCACTGTTATCATCCTCTACCACAACTATGACTATAAGAACTCACATTACAATATCTGTACCATGTAGAAGATATATATTGGTATTGTTTATCTTGGTCTCACGTGAAAATACAGATCTATATTAAACACAGTAAAAATCTGTGTCCCTGTGTAAAGAGAAGCAAGGTCTATTCCTTTCCTTGCAGCAGTAACTGCTTCAAATTCACACTCTACCTGGACAATGGTGGGGTTGAAAGTCCTCATCAACTTTACAAATAAAATCAAAGGCACAGAAAGCACTTGCATAAATATAGACTGACAAACACTGCACTGAAAAGATGTTCTCTTTTCTTTTCTGAAGTATTTTTTATATATCTTGAGTTCCATCTGCTTGCTAAGCAGTATGTCCTCCCCTGTAATGCAAGATTCCTTTCTCTGCTTCTCTTTGGAACATCAAGCATATCGCAACAGAAGAATTTAAGTTCAGGTTCACATGGAACAATCCTAAAACTGGCTGGAAAAGTTATTCTGAGAGGAATTAGTTAGCAATTTAAAGTTTTTAAACAAGGTACTAAGAAGGACTGAAGGCATTGTTTCAAAAAGACACACATAAAAAATAAGTGTATTTTGTTTCTTGTTTCCAGAATCTTCCTTAGGTTTTTGCCTTATGTTATATTAGTGTTGCGACTCATTTCCTACATTGGATATAAAAGAAATAGAAGACGTGATGGATGGTTCTCTTATGAAAAGAAACAAATTACCAACTTCAGCTTTCTTAAGTTTTACTTTAATTTGAATTGTCTTTACATGGTTCATGACAAGTATAAAAACCTTTACATAATGCAAGATTAAAGTTTCTACTGAATATAAGATAGTTTCTGTTTGTGTAGGAGCAGACCAAATAGTTGGACGTTTCCATGGCTCCAGCACTGCCAGAATTTGGCCCTAATTTTTCAGTTTACAGTTACAGACACCTTTGACACTTGCACAGAACAACTCAATCATCTTTTAAAAACTCTTACTTTTTTACTATCAATAAAATATTATTGAGACATTTTATTAATGGTATTTTAAAGATTTTTAATTAGAAATATTAGGGAATTAGTTTTCACAGAGAACTAAGGAAACCTTTAAATTCAGTAGGTTATTCTCTGGGACTTCAGTGACGGACATTCTCATATGCTGCAGCATATGAGGAAAGGGAACGGCGTGCTAGAACTGTCAAACATGCTCATTAGGTAGAGGAAAGAAAGAAAAACACCACTGTAAGCAAAAGGTTCTGTGCAAGGACCTGTGGATATCTTGCAGTTATTACTGAAACAAAGTCTATGGCATTTAGTCTAGCTTTTAAAGTGGTGAAAATGGACACACCTCTAAGGACAGCAATAAAAAACTATTTTCTTTCAGCTTTTTATTTTCTCTGTTACAATCTGCAAAATAGCTCAGGCCTGTATGTTTCATAGGGGAACTATTTCTCATATATATCAAAATACATAAGCTTGTTTTGCTTAAGAAAGAAAGGACGGACATTTAGAGGGAAAGTACTGCATGACAATGGAAAATACACCACATTTGAAATCAGTGTCAATGCAATTTGGAAAAAAAAGACCATTACCACCTCAGGCAAAGAACTACTAAAGAAACAATACGTATCTGAAACTAATTAAGAAAGGAGGTCAGAGAAGTGATCAAATATAAATTTCCTTGGAAGTAAAACTGCTGCTGAGATGTAAAGGCCCTTCTTTAAATGGGAACATTTTTTAAATTTAGTTATCATGGTTTTCATCTTTCCCTTCTTTAACTTCAGCGCAGTGTTCTTTCAAGAGATAATGGGAAGGCAAAGCCCAGCCCAGTGGTCTCATATTAGCCAGCTCACCACCCTACAGGCATCCCAGCCTGGATGCCTCTATTGTTCTTGTACCGGGGCTGTCAGCAGAAGCCAGCACAGCGCAGGGTAATGTGCTTGCCCCGACAAAGGGAGCGCACGCAGCGTGTGTTGTTCTCCAGTGACCCTCAACTGGAGCGTCCTTTACGGATGAGAGGGGACTTCCTTGTCTGGAAGGCTGTTGTGAAACGGACCTTTGTGAAGAGCCGTGTAAGTACCCAGTCAAACCTTAGGGATTTGCACCACCACCAACAAGGACAGTGCCTCACATAGCCTTTCCAATTATTTTCCTCCTCCAAACATTATTCCTTCTGTCTTGCTTTCCTCTCATCCTCCCCTGCTCCCCAGCACTCCTCAAGGAGGCACTAATATCTTCCTGAAATAGTGGCACCTTCTGTTTACACCTCTATCTGGCCAGATAGGTAGGTAGGATGCCAGCAGATGAATCAGGCTGGGAAGTCTTAATATGTTAACTTGTCAGAAGGCTGCTAAGCCATTACAGTATGGCCATGCGCACTGCAGAGATGCCATGCTAGGACATCTTCAGTTTCTGCCTACTTATCTGTAAAGGATGAGTAACAGCAATTGCCTCTCTCATGAGACAATCATTGCATGAAAGGTTACCAGACACTCTCAGTAAGCCATTCACATAAAACAGATAATACAGATGGGTTCTTTGAAATAAGTTATGCTGCAGCCGCATGGAGAATAAATACCAAAACAGCACTGGACCCTCAGTCTGCTCAATGTATGCAGTGTTTTCTCTTTGCTGCAGCAAGCACAAACCCACCAGATTGCAGGCTGCCCTCTGGGGCTGGGACAGCAGCACTTCCATCTGGAAGTGGAAGCAGCTGACTTGGTGATCAAGCTCATGAGTGGCACAGCTTTGCACCAGCATCAGAACCCTACAGAGCAGAAATTGATGGTGAATTGAGGTGGAGAGAGAAGATGAATAATGGCCTAGTGTCACCCCAGAGCTCAAAGGGAAAGATCATAGAATCATAGAATTTTAAGGTTGGAGAAGACCTCCAAGATCATCAAGCCCAACTGTCAACCCAACACCACCATGCCTACTAAACCATGTCCAGAAGTGCCACATCTACATGTTTTTTGAACACCTCCGGGGATGGTGACTCCACCACCTCCTTCGGCAGACTGTTCCAGTGCCTGACCACTCTTTCAGTAAAGAAGTGTTTCCTAATATTCAACCTAAACCTCCCCTGCCAAAACTTGAGGCCATTTCCTCTTGTCCTATCCCAAGTTATCTGGGAGAAGAGATCAACACTCACCTCCCTACAACCTCCTTCCAGGGTCCTCAGGCTTCCCTTCTCCAGTCAGTAGACAATGGCATCTGTCAGTGCAGGTAGCTTTAGCTGGTTACCAGGGAACACACAAGCTGAGATATGCTTTGCTTGAAAAAACAGACTTGAGAAGGGGTCAATACCTCAGGAAATTCCCTCCTGACTGCAACTAATGTAGTTTCTCTGTGTACTCTAATCCGCATATATATTTTTCTGGACAGCAGTGCCATGTGGACCCTAACATTTCTGGGTGGCAGAGCAGTTAGAGAGTGCAGAAGGAGGGGCAAACCATTGTGCAGGCAAACAGCAGAACAGCTTCTCCAAGAGTGGCAAAGGGGAGAAGGGAAGACAGATAAAATGTTGAGGAGCCATTTGATTTCATGGAAAGCATGTGTCAAAGCCATTGGACTTTTGATTTGGGGTTGTGCTCAAATTGTGCACATTGAGCCTATTTAAATACATGACATTTTTACTATTGCCCTCAGTCTCTTTCCTATTGTTTTACAATTAGTTCTTGTTTTCCTGTCTTTAATTAAACTGTAAGCTGCTTAGGGCACCATCATGACTACTCCTATTTATACAATGTTTGGCACACGGACTTTGAGGCATTGACAAGTGTGAAGAGAAAAAAAAGTTACTGAACTACTATAAAGTAAGCTCTGACCTAAAAGTCTATTCTTCTAGTCTATATAAATGTTAGGTATTCAGCTAAAAGTAAAAGCAGAGAAACTAGTGGAAAAACAATCAATAGAGAAAAAAATACAACAACATATATACATGCCCAGGGAAATGGAAATATAAGCAGGCAAGAACAGCCATGTTAGAGAATCCAGCCTTGAATCAGTAAAGCAGCACAATGTATGCAGGTGTCTTACAAAAGGAAGCCAAGTAATTACTATGCCTTAGAATAAAACAAAAATAAACAGTCCCTATGACTCTGTTCCTCTGTATTCTGCCAGGGAGCAGGTTGTTCCAGAGTTTAAGCAATCCCTGCCCTTCAGAGCATTTTGAATCTTCAGGTAGGGTATGGGAAATAGATCGCATACAGACCTTCACTTCCTGGAGGAGACCCACATCTGAAATCAGCATAAAATTACACAGGTGAGATCAGGATCAACACATGTAATTTCCTATAATGTTGCTAGGCTTTTACCTCAATAGTATCAATCCATTGTCATCTGCCCTCAAGTAGTGCTAATAAGAAAGTACCTTGTAACCCCAAAATAGGCTTTCGCATATTTTTCCTTGACAGATTTTTTTGAACTGTTTGAATTTTATTGAACAATTTTAATTAACATAATGGTGAAATGGATGAAAATAAAGATTTATCTAGCTGAGTATTCACTGCAGACAAGGCTCTAATTTACTCCTTCAAACTCCTCTTAAATTCCTATCACTGGATGATTCTGCTTACCTTTCATTATATAAATCTTGGTTCCGCTCCAGCCACATCCATGTTGTGTTCTGTAGATCTGACCTCTGCATAGTTAATATTTTTATTTTTTTCTGCTCTTGCAAGAAGAGCACATGAGGATACCTGAAAAAAATTGGTGATGTCAGTAATTTCACATGAAAGACCAAAAGTTGAAATAATACCTCTTGCTCAGGAAAAAGAAAAAAAAAAGATCCCAACTAGGGCCCAAATAGGCCATTGACATTGAAAGATGAAGATGTTGTGCAATATTCCTTGCCCTAAAATTAAGACTTTACAGCTAAAGAAAGAGAATACCTTAAAAAAAAATAAGCAAAGACAAAAAGGCAAAAAAAAAGAACACCTCAAAACTCGACATTCACAAGTCTCAATACAGGTAGCTGCACGTGAACATTTTACATGTCTTAACTTCTTTGATTTGTTTTGGAATATGTTACTACCCTTTCCGCAGTAGCGACCTCATCACTTAGCCTTAGCAACTGCTGTTGTGCTGTGCTGACCGACGAACAGCATAGAGATTGCAAGTTGAATCTAACCATTTCACTAGGAGAGTAGAGAAAGATTACATGCTCCAGAAAAGCTTTTTCTTGGACCAGGAATGGATAGTTACAGCAAACAGATGGAAGGAATCAAATCCAAAACACAGCGTGTGACCTATCTCAGATAGAGGCTCATTCTTGCATTTCTTTTTGGCAAAGCTTGAGTAGCCTTGAAGCCAACAGAATGTTCCTGAGCTGTGGAACTTGTCAGCAGGCTCCAAGCTCAGTCCTCCCCCTATCAGGACTTAATGGACAACATAGTCCAGCAGTAAATATTGACTTGAGAGAAATTTATGCAAAAAGCAACATAACAGAAAAATAAAAGAAGAATATTATTCCAAAGTCACGGGAACCCATTTTTGTCTTCCAGCTATGTGGCAGATTTGGTTTCACATTGACCAGACCAGGCAGCCGTCTCAAGGCTCTTAAAATCCACAGACGGGAAAGAAAATGAACTCTGACTAGGGCTGTGCCCCGTTGTTAATCTCCCTAAATCAAAGGGTGGAAACAGCACTCTATTTCTCTGTTTGACAACAGCATGACAACATCCCAAGTGAAAAATAGAAGGACTAAGAGACCCACAGAGGTTTGCTAACAGAGGTATGGGTCAGAAAGGCAGGAACTAAGACTACCAGCACAGCAGCTGGTATGTGAAGGACACAGTCCTGTCCTTATGAGAAGTCTTTGATTATTTAATACCTGTTTCCTAGAAAGAAATCATCACCTTTTAACAGCCTGCTAAAAATGAAAAATAAAATCTGGGAAAGAAAACATAAGGAAGGCAAAGAAGACAACAAAATAGCAAAATCTCAGACTGAAGTCATCCTGTGTGGCCTGTCTTCTTTTGTGTGAGTCAGGAAGAGAAGCCATCACACAGAAAAATGTCATTGATATTAATAGTCATGAGGAGAGTAACACAAAACATTCACAGTGAAGACATTTGAAATTTACGGTCTTTGAGTGTGCCAGAAACTACTGCCCTTTTCTATCAGCCATCTCCGCTCCTTGCGCAAGCATCCCCCAACCTGTTTCAGCAAAAGCAAACTGGGTTGCCACGAACAGCCTGAGAAAAAGCTCCTTGCCAGCCCACCCCATTTTGAATGACATGACTTTGGGCACGATTGCACTCACAGCTATGCTAGCAGCCCAGAAAGGACTGCAGGCTTTGAGGAGGAAGAGAAGTGATAACAACCAGCTTGAGAAGGAAACCTCTTCAGCACAGATGTGTACTGACTCACAGTACATGTGACTGCAACTAGAACTATCAACTTTTTCCTTTCCAGTCTCCTATTCCTACACAGTTATTTTGCTCTTCTTTTTGGCTGTTCCTGCCTGCATTGGACCTGAATGGTTGTCTGCCTCGGACATACAGCAGAGGCATGAAGCGCATTCTTTTTTTCGCTTTGCTATGAAAGCAGCACTCATCTCAAAATATATCAAATCTTGTCTCTCTGTGGTATTTACAGCTTTCTGTCATCTCCAGACAGAGACCTCTCTTAGTCTGGAGGGTGGTGGCTGAAGCTAGTGTCTTTTCTCTCTGGTTTTGTCCAGTGTTTGTCTTATGTCAAATGAATTTGCAGTCACCGAAATAGGAAGCAAACCCTGCCTTGTCCTCGCATACTACTGTACTAGAGCACCTGCCCTGAAAATGAATGTGTCCCTGGCTGCCATGGAAGGCTGCACATATAACTCGCAGATCCCGGGTGGGGATTATCTCAGGAGATGCCTGCTCTGGGTTCAAGGCCCTTCTCCAGCATCAGGAGGTGAGTCACACCTAACCCCCACACATTCTGCTGCAGCAAGCTGTGGTTGGACTAATGTGGGGGGGCTACTTAAGGTACCCATTTCTGAATCAGCAAAGAGCTTTGTCTGTCTTTCCCACGCTTCTTTATTCAGGGTACTTCTGAGCCGGTGGAAGAGCCTTGAGTTAGGCATGGGGTGGTTTCTCTTTATTTTAGATGACCCTTTTTGTGACTTCTATCTGGTCTCTGTCCTTTCAGGCACAGGGTGGTGCTTGAAAATGGGGTGGTCTTAGTCATTCTCAGAGACTTGGAAACTAAGGTCCTCCTAAATCCTCCTTTAGTCACTGCAAATTGCTATAAGCCTTTCTGTGCCGGGATCTGTTTCTGGCTATGCCTTTTTATACTGTGAGAACAATAAGATTCAGACATGGGGGCAGGCCTGTAGGGACTACTGTAATACAAATAATGCATTAGTACGACACGCTGCTTGGAGTGTGAAAACCGTAGTATAAAATCCTAACAGCTGCATTCCTTTGCTCTTCTGGCAACTAAAACCCAATTGCAAACACAGAAAGTGGATGTGTGTGCACCTGAAGAAAAATCATCTCTCAGACCGAGAGATGTCTAGTGGAAACTGCTGTGTGGTGTGTGCCAAGTCACCGTCCTGAGTGAGCGTGGTGAGCTGCCTTTCCCACATACCTCCCTCGGGCAACAAAAGAGTCGAATGCCAGGATTTTTGCTAGCTTGGCATTACACAAAAGGCCCATGGGGTGGGTACAATGGAATTTAGGCTGGGCAGGGAGGCAGGACGCAGCAGCATGAGTCTCCAGCAAACAATAGCAACAGCAGGATCAAAACAGCAGGCAGAAAGTATATGAACAATTACCAAAACAAAAATCTGGAGCTACAAGGGCATTACATCCTTAGCCATGTCCCCAAGCAGGATCCCAATGTCGTTAACATAACCGCTACTGACTCATGAGTGTATTTTATATGGCGCAATGCATATTATCCAAAAAGGAAGGTGAAAAGTAGAGGGATTAACCTAAGGCAATAAATTCCAGTCAATTCCTCCAGGTTAACAGGGCATTAAATCAGCCAATGTCCAGACTTTGTCATGTAACAGAGGCACAAGCATTAATGCACACAGACAACAGGACAGAAATTCAGGACAGTTGACAGCAACAGAATATGGTACAGAAGAAAGAAGGGAAATACACACAATCACACTTGAATCATAAGTGTTCAAATGAGAAACATTGGAGAAAAAAGTAATCTAATTTGTATGGAAACCTGCCAACTTAATCCTCCCTTTTAGAGGGGAGGAAGAGCAGGGGATAAAAATGGTTTCTGCTCTCTGTCTTGATTGAATAGGATATAAACATAAGACCTAATTGGAAAACAGCTAATTTGTTTTGTGAAACTTTCAGGATGACAAAAAAATAAATGTATTGAAAAAAGTTCAGTTAAAAATATGAACCCCTCAATTTCTCAGTGTTCATAAGAAAAGCACTTCCAGTTTTAAGCTTTTGAATGACACCTGCTCTGTTTGAGGTCTGATTTTTGCCCCGCATTTTTCATTTTCACATTGAGGACAGAGGGAGAGAGAAGGATCAGAATGAAAATATGGCAAGTAAAAATGGGACATTTAGTTTTTTCAAAACTGTGAATAATTTTGTTGGAAAAGAACTGAAGATAGAGAGTATACTGAGCTGGAGGGGAAAGCCATGGCCTGTAATGTTGATTATATCTCAAGCAGGGAATCAGAAGCATCTTCATATAGTTACCAGAATTTATTTTAAACCGTTTGATCAATCTTAGTACATCCAGGTAGTAGCATGAAGAACTGACAACATCCTTGCTGGCATTCAACACTACAACACAAGAAGACAAAAAAAGGAACAAGAAAATTTGTCTCATTTTTGTAACTAGCCAGAATATTTTGCTAAAATGCTTTCTTCAGCATAATTCTTTGTGACAGAGTTTTGTGCTGCAGCCAGAAATAAAAGGTTTTATGCAGTTGATAACCTTCCATATTTGCCATAGCTTTTAGAACTTGACCTCTCCTTGCTGCCTTCTCAGGCCATTTTCTTGCATGTTATAAATATGTTCCTAAAGTTAGAAAATAGCTAAAAACCTAACCTGAATAAATGGATCCTATCCATACTGTGTAGATGGCCAACAATTAGTCCTCAAATATTACATGGAAGCTTGAATAGGGAATTCAACCGTCTTTAATTTTGGGAAAGCCTTGCAAATAAAAAGGCCTTCAGTGTACATAAAAAATAACACATGCAGCTACTGAAAAACATTTCCCACTCCTCACAGGAAAGCAGTTCAGGTCTGCCAGCATGGTACTTCCCAGCTTAACAAGTGATAGACATAGAATAGCTTTCAGGTGACGTACAGAAGAAAATTCTCAAGACCAAGGACAGAATATGTTATGCATTTCAGAAACAGCTGCCTGGTTTGATTTTGGTTTTAGGTAGCTAGAGAGGAGATTTCAAAACCCACTCATGTCACTGTTAAGCAAGAATCTTTAGATGGAAATGGAAAGTGAGTTTTAAAATCTTTTTTACCTGGCTTGCAAAGACATAAAATGCCTGTACATAAATCAGTGCAAAAGGTCCTGACATGAATCAGATGGTGAATATCAGATTTGGCGTACAAGAGGGTGGACAAGTCAGTGCATCAGCGTTCATTCACTTGTGTTTGAACATTTGCCCCTAATGTGTATCTTTCAGCAGGGTCTGGTACAAAAGTGAACATGACAGATTTATCAGCAGCTTGGTGCAGTGCTCTGTTGTCGAGATGTGACAGCCTGCCAGCAATACTCTTTTATATAAGCTTAGCAGGCACAACAGCAGAGTGACAGTCGCTGGCAAAAACGAATAAGCAACTCCTTAAGGCCTACTTGGCACTTACTTTCTAAAATGGCCTACAAGGCTTTTCTTGTTAAATATCTTTTCAAGTGCTTTAGTGCCTGATGGCAAAAAAAAAAAAGGTTAAGAAAACACAAATAATTAACCAAAGTAGCCAGGAATCTCTGTCTGTTTTGTGAGGGTTTCGTTTGTTTGGTTTTCTATAAAGCATTAAAAAACAAAAAATAAAAAAAAAATTATTAACAGTTTCTGTGATATTCCAGATGTCAGCAATTAATTCTCCAAAATCTGCTGAAACACTGAAACCTCTTTCTGATTAAACATTGGGGTCAGCACTAAACTTGTTCCTATGGTCTTTAACAAGTGAAAAAAAACTCTTACTCAGATCTGATCTGCCGTGTGACTCATCTAATCTTGACATTTTCCCAGCAGCTGGAAGGAAAAGTGAGGCAAAGGCTTGTTCTTCAACAGAGAAACTCAGCACATCATTTTGTGCGAGCAGATGGCTGGTTCTTTCTAATGATTTTCGTGCTGACGCTGTGCTGGGGTTTACGAGCTCAAGCCCGGAGCAAGGGGTGGGTGGGAGAGCAGGAGAGGGGCTGCTCCAAGTTACAGAGTAAACAGAGTGTAAGCAGAGGCTTGACCACTTTGCCTCTCAGCTGGAGCCAGGCTGATTGCTGAAACCATTAGAGTAGCAGCCCTGGCAGCAGGCAGCTCTTCAGCCTCCAGGCCACCATAAAACAGGAGCTCCTTTTTCCACAAGAAGAAAAGGCCAGTGTCTCTAAAGCAAGCGCTTTACCACATGGTCCTTTTGGTGGAGAGAGAAAGCCTGACGCTGTACCTCGGAAAGGGGGTGGGAGGGAAGACAAAAACCTGCTCTTTTCCAGTGCTCGTTTGCAGCCTGCTTATTTGTCGGGAAGAAAATACAGGCAACATAAGCACATCAGACAGGTATTCATCGTTGTTATACAGTTGCTTTTCTAAGTTCTTTGTCACTACTTTTCTGCAGAGCCATGGCACCAGACCAGTTTAAGGACTCCACAGCGTTACGATGCTACCGTTTTCACCCCCAGAGCTCAAGGCACGTAATACAGAGAAGGGACTTTCAGAACAAGAGTGGGCTGTGTGCCTGCACCATGCAGCACCCTGGCAACCCTTCCGGACTTTCCTGTAACGCACTCTTTAACATGCTGCTAATGATAAACACTCTGTTTTACTTACAGGGAAAGTGAGTCAGGAAAAGCTGGGAGTCAATCTAAAGATAGAAGTGAACACTACCATGATCTGTCAAGATTAATTTGGGAGCATACTGTGCTTTTTAATCTAGAAAATCAATGTTTGCTGTAGGAGGTCTTACTGAAAAACACGCAGTTATATCAAGGTATCTGAACAGAATGAGTTATTATTACGTACTGCCATCATGCAATGATTACAGCCTTTATTTACACAGTCGGGTTTGTGTGATAACAAAGTTCACAACCAGGATCACAACTAATGTGGTCTACTCCATTTCTTTTTTATTTTTAATACACTTCCGGTGTAACTGGTAGACTTAACTGAAAAAAAACTGATCATAGGATCAGTGATAGCATTAGCTAGGTATTTCAGAATAACTCTAAAGAACTAGAATACTTTCCCTCTATTTTCAAACATTTAAAGTTTTCAGAATTATTTATTCTCTAAAACGTTAATTTCTCCATCTACAATAGGCTCTGATTCTGAAAGAAGTGTTGAAATGTTGCTGTGATTCCCAACCGCATTTCCGCTGACATAACTGGAAATAATGATGTCGTAGAAGCAAGCCACTTGAGCATTAAGTGTCTGCCAGTGATTTCTGCCTCCCCACACCCCTCAATCTTGCAAATTCTGCGTATTAAATCTTTAATATTTTCTCACTGATTTCATAAAACTACTTTTATTTTTTTTCTTTTAATCTAGACCAACACCTACCTATTTGTTCACAAGCTGACTTCTTCAGCTTTAAACATGCAACCTGGGATCCGTGGGTCTAAAAGCACGTGCCAGTGCCTGAAGTAAAGGTTTAGCTCCATTACCTTAAGGAAGGAGAATACTTGTACTTCAATAAATAACCATGTCTCAAAAAGCCAAGTGACCATAAAGCGAGTTAGGCAGATCCAAACTTTAGGTCTGCCTCTATATGTTGTGTTTTACCCTCTCAAGATGTGACAGAGCTGATGTCAGGTAGAGAAGTTAGCTACAAGCACTTTTCTGGTGTTCGTGCATGTACACTACATGATGAGCTGATGAGATTTGTTAGAAGCTTAGACCCTGGCTGCCCTCAGATTACAGCAGTCACAGCACAAATTACACATCCCCTAATTAGGCAACACAGGCATACGGAATTTGTATTAAAAAAAAAAAAAACGCTTCCACCAGTAGTGTAGCTATAACCAAAACAGCTAGTAAGGATGCACAGAGCAGTCCAGCAACTGAGGAACTGCCTTTCCCACTGTTCATTCATGGTTTTAATTACCACCAGGACTTACCTCCTTTCTGGTAGTTTAATTCTTATATCCCAAGGTGTTTTGAAAAGTTCAGTTTTCCTATCTGTAGTGAAGGCATGGCAATTTCTTAAAGCTCACCCATAGGGTTTATAGTAGAACTGGGAACTTGCTTTGGGTCTCCTAAGTAAAAGATGAGTGCTTTCACTGCTAGTCCAAACTCTTACTGTATTTAACCAGCTCAGTCACACTTGGTCTGGCTCTCTGCTGCAGACACAGCTTAAAATAGACACCAAAAGAAGTGATAGGGTTTTGAAATGGAGTTTGCAAAAGACTTATCTGGAAGAAATATTTTGGAATTGAGATTTTCCTTCATACTCTTCAATGAACTGTGTTCAGTAATTTTGCAGTGGAGCCAGACAGAGATCCAGTTGAAGCAGCCAAAGCAGAGACTGTTGGAGAACAGTGTTTTTATTAGCATTTTGTACCAGTTTTGTTAGATGTTATCTCCCTCATGCTGTTGATTGCTTGCACTAACCCCTCCTACATGTCTCTCAATTTCTTCGTCCTCCCTCTCACCAGCAAGACTCTAAAATAAAATTACTGCTATTGTTCTGCTTGCATGTAATATTTCTTCTCCTTGTTTTCCATTGCATCTATTTAAAATCATAATCTATTCAAGACACAGGCTGTCTGTTTTTCTGTATGTGTAAATTATGCAACATATGATACCCAAACTGGAGACGGGCCCTCAGGCACTAATAGATGAACTTTGGCACTTCTTGATGAAGTGATTAATGCATCTACCTCATATTTCTGCCAGAGGTCACTGTCATGCTGGAGTAAAGGGAGCTATGTGCTTGTTCTTCAGCCATCTCACTTCACTACTCAGGGTATTAACATAAGCTGCTCGCAACTGTCTATACCAGTTCGTGTGCCAGGCCACAAATTGCAACAATTGAGGAAAAACAATCAAATTGTTCATCCATCCGTATCTTGCAAATTATTTTCCTCAACTGAAGATCTCCATTTCTCAAAATAAAAAAAAAAAATATTATTTCAGTATGAGCATGTTTAGCACTTCAGAAGAATAATTTACACAGAATAAATTGTACAGATCCTTAGTATAACATTTTCCATCTTTTTGCTGGATCAGTTTGAAGGGAGGTGCTGTAGGAACAGTAGCAATTTCTCTATAGCTACAAGAGTGCTTGTGTTGTATCCCTAGTTCTACCATCTCGAAGACCAGACTAATTTAGTAAGTCAAAAAGCTTTAGAGAGATTTATTCAGTGGTCTGAAGCGCAAGTAGGCAAACTCAACTCCTTTTGAGTTTGAAAGCTGGATTTCTAATTGCCCCTATGATGTGAACACTTGTCACTCCAAAATGTAACAAATATAACTTTCCACTTGTTCTGAATAAGTATGTAGCATCACCATTATTTATATTCTCATAGGCTTTAACAGTTAAATCATAGAATCATAGAATCACATGGTTGGATGGGACCTATAAGATCATCTAGTCCAACCGTCTTCCCACTACCATTGCTGCCACAGCTACTAAACCATATCTTGTAGCTCCTCAAAAAGCCACCTCTTGAACACTGCCAGGGACGGCAACTCCACCACCTCCCTGGGCAGGCCATTCCAGTGCCTGACCACTCTTTGGGAGAAAAAGTTTTTCCTCACGTCCAACCTAAACCTCCTCTGGTACAACTTGTGGCCATTACCTCGGGTCCTGCTTGTTGCCTGGGAGAAGTGGCCAAACCCCTGCTCATCACAACCTGCCTTCAGGAAGCTATAGAGTGCAATGAGATCTCCCCTGAGCCTCC
>WHYT01017492.1:1066693-1088949 GCA_009806455.1 Tetrax tetrax
AGTGAGCCCCTGCCACTGAAGCCAGCGGGCAGGACTCCAGTTTGCAAGTAGCAAGGCAAAGGGACTGAGTCTCGTGTAATAGTGTTGGATGTGGATGGAGGTCTGGGTTCACAGAGCGGGAACAACACCAGTGCCTGGGAGATTGCTCTGGCTCTCTCTCGCACTCTGGCAGCAGTGAAGAGGAGTGGTGATAGTTGCCTGGGAAGCATCAGAAGATTATTTTTCTCCCTCCCTCATAGGGAATGGACAGCAGGTCAGAAAAGGCCAGAATTGGAGAGAAGAAGGAGGAGACAGTGGGTGGAGGGTCCATGGGCTACCTGCATGCATGGCTGGGACTTGTGTTGGTGACACAAAGTGGCTTGAGGTTGCTTAGGTAGCCGAGTTGTTCCTCAGAATCTGCTGTCTCCTGTGGGGAATAGGCCTGCCTCACAAGTCTGAACTCAGCAAGTTTTGGGAAAGACTTGGCATCTTCAGAAAGAAATCTGCATAAATTCAATATCAATACTTTGATCTTGGAGTAATTCCTAAGCATCAGATATCTGCCAGTCATTAAAACTAACATCATGTAACATATTTCTGTCCCCAGCTTTTCAGTTATAGCAGTTAATCAATAATTACGGTAACTACTTCATTTACAAATAGTAAACCTCTTGAGGCCTCTTCAAACCTAAATTATTCTATGTATCTACAGTCTTTATTTTTGAGTAGGTTTAGTTTCAAAAAGCTATTCCAATTACATTGTGATGTCTGTGTAACATCTGAAAGTTAGATCTTGCACATTCTCTCAAAACATTTTTACAGAATACTGAACTTGATTTTACATCAGTGTTTTACCACTCCTGGGCCTCTACTTACCCTTTGCCTGGAAATGATGAGGTGAACTCTGCTCTCAGGGTGTGCAATGACATAAATCCATGGCACTTAGATTTACTTTGCTGTTGTTCATTCCCTGGTGAGGAACCCCATTTATTCATGTTCTATACACTTGCCTGTCTTGTGCAGACACACCCACTGACATGCAATCTCAGTCAGCATCCTGTTATCCTCCAAAGATCAAATTGGAGCTGGAA
This sequence comes from Tetrax tetrax, assembly GCA_009806455.1. Taxonomy (NCBI): domain Eukaryota; kingdom Metazoa; phylum Chordata; class Aves; order Otidiformes; family Otididae; genus Tetrax; species Tetrax tetrax. The sequence goes on from WHYT01017492.1 coordinate 1,067,764, forward strand.
GGAGGAATTCTCCATGCAGAAAACTAATACTGTGACATTTTCAGTGTGACAAGAACCAGGACATGCTGTAATTCTAACCAGACAGTTGGTTATTGAAAGATACATAGTCCAATTTCTTGTCTAAAATGCAGCTTTAATAGGGACCAGAACTTTGGGGTGCTAATCTAAGCCAAATTAAACTTTGCATACTCTGAGGCTTAACTATCACTACCACGTTGTGTACTTTTTCAATATTGTGTAACTCTTTCAGTACTTCCTGTTTTTCATGTACTGTCGTCTTTGCTGTTTTTTGATGAAAACCAATGCAAATGTTAAAAAAAAAGAAGAAGCTATGAATGTTAAACATCAGTTACACTTTAACAACTTTAAATGACACTGTTTATTATGCTTATAGGCTGAGTTCAGAAGAAAAAATACATAAAATTCTTCAGTCTGAAATCTGTGGCAGAAGATAAGAACCTCATGTGGGGAAGTATACTGCTGGTGTCTGAAGATAAAGTCAACTGACTAGCAGGCTTGTTTAATTTGCAGCATTCTTTGGTAACATTTCTGTTAAAAAAAAAAATACTATATTTTGAAGCTAGAAGTTACAGTCAATAGGAACACAGCAATTTTGTAAAAAGCATACTTGACTAGTTTGTGTTGTGCATGTTGGGACAGAGCCCCTTTACCAAAAAAAAAAAAAGGAAATCTATGCCAGTCTGCCTGAAAGTTGCCACTGATCTTCATGTATTAGGCATACCAAAGTCTCAGAAATGCTGTTTCCAATCTACACCTGAATTACTGAGTTCTGAAATATCTAACAAAGCTTTTCCCATTTGGATCTTGATTTTGACTAGAGCATTATATACTCCAGAACCTCTGGGACAAGAGAATTTTAGTCTCGCAAAAGTCTCAAGGATTGTATGACTGAAGGTGTAAATCACAGATTGCTGTTTACCAACAAACGCCATGGGATACACTGGCTAGTGCCAAATGTTTAGGAAATCAAAATGCTTTTGAACATCCTGCATCCTTAATTCACACGTATAGCAGCATTGTTTGTAGAGTAGAGTTTCCTTCTGGGAACATCTGAAAAAGTTAACAAGTCCTTTTAAGATGACCTCAGTGTTGTAACACTTACATCCACTACACACAAAAAGCCAAAAGCAAACCTGTTTCTGTGCTCCAAGTTGTTTGTTTCACTAAGACCCCAAGGCACTGACAGGACCCTCAGTATCTCCAGGCACCCAGAGTCTGGCTTCCTGGGGGTTGAGGGTCAACTTAGAAGCAGTGCGGCTAGTGGCTTTGAAATAAAGCATCAGAAGCAAGGGGCTTCTCCTTCTTCACTTTAACTGGGCATTTAACAAATAAGTTAAAAGGCGTTGAATAAAATAATGTTGATGTAATCTCTCCTCAGAACAGTGATATCTCATATCGAGCAGTGTTTAATTCTAGCTCTGACTGTGCCCTAAGGAAAGTAGATTGCAAAGCTGTGTTCAGATGAGAAACCTCTGTCAGCAATGGTGAAGGTGCAAGTTGATAGTGGTGATTAACATTTTCCAGCTGAATGCAGGTACAATAGTGGAACATGAAAGAGGTTTATGAGAAGTACCAGGCTGGCCCTGCTGGAAGCTCCATTCTTCAGTTTTTCCACAGACTCGGTACAACGCGGACAGCGTGGTGTTCTCACTACCCGCCCTGCTGAAATGTGTGTTTTAAGCAACTGCTACATGGGGTGGAAAGTTTAGCTCTGTCTCAGTGCCCATTCTATGTTTGGCCTTTTGGCTGAGGCTGCTGAGAAGTGGGTTGTATGAGGTTACCTTACATTATACGGGTCGGTGTCCACTAGCAGCTGGCATCCAACTGCCAAGTTGTATCACATATGCATGCATGGCCCCCAACCCCCCAAACACACGCACAGCAGCCAGTACTGACTTGCAATCACTACCAGCTTGGTACAAATTCAAATAAATGGCTTGAACTCTATCCACTACAAATCCCTGAGTCACCCTGTTCTGCAGTAAAAAAATTTCCAAGACGGAGGTCTTTTTTGCTTGTCCATCTATTGAGGACTTGGACCTATGGATGAAAAATTAAACAAATAGAGTATTTTATGTGTCACAATATTCATTTATTCCATTCACACTACATAATTTATTTCATGTTGGCTCCCCTCTAGATGTCAAGAAATTCCAGAGTGAATTTACCTGCTCATCTGATGTACATCTGAACATTCGCCTTTATAGCTCTATTCCTCTTAATGCACATAAAAACCATTCTAAAAGAGCTAAATATTTTACAATATTAATGTTCATATTTTTATGAAAAAACCTCAATATTAAATGTCACTATATCTGTGTTTATTCAACAAACCACTGAATCTTATGTGTAATAATTTCCAAGAAACACAATAGGCTTGTTTTCGTAAACTAAGAGAGACATAAGACAGATACAGTACTACCAGAAACAACAAAACTTCCTGTTTAAAAAGACTAAATAATCCCAAAGTAAGATTTAATTTTTACATCATCTACTTTGATTTCTTATAATCACTTTAAACAGGCCACAACCTTTTAATCTATTCATTGTTTGTTTGGCACCTAAGGCACAAGATCCACAGTTAACACACAAACTGACCTCTCCTCTCACTAGTTTCAGATGAGCTAGTAGTTTAGGACATATTTAATGTATATTTATTTCTTATAAAACCATCTCTCTTCATTTTCTTGCTGTTTGAGAATCTAAGACATGTGTGCTCAGAACACTGACATCAATAAAAAGGTCAAATAAAAATGCTTATACTGGGCCAACAAAGCTAGGATCTAAGCCAGACATTTATGGGCTAGCTTGGCATAAAAGTAGACTTTCCACTCTCCTGAAAGCCAGATGTACTTGGTTGCTCTCCTCATCACTGCAATCAGAATTCTTTGATGATTCTGAAGCTAGCAAATTACTATTTAACCAATTGTTCAGTTTCTCCCTTACATCTATACCAGGAATTGGAGAATTGTCCTCTTCTGCCCTAGGCTTTATTTCAGATCTGCATAGGCAACCCTCTCTGCTAGCCCTGGAAGAGGAATAAAGGAAGGAAGAATTACATACAAAGGCCGCCAACATCTAAACAGGAGCAGATGAGAAAATAACCATAGCAGCCATCACTGGTTTGGCACTCTAAGAGAGTTTGTTAGGGCAAGTTAGGTCTAGGAGAGGAAGAGACCAAATGCTGAGTAGACAGTGGAATCAGCAAATTGACTACAATATTAATGGAAATACTGCTGCATTAATTCTTCCCCTGTGGTTTAAACGTTTTCTTGGACAAACTCTGGTACTAATCTCTGTACGTTCTTTTTACTACATAGCTTGTGTATTGGTTTTAGTGGAGGGCTACCTATAGAATAAGGTGTTACTCAGACTAAGTAAATGCTTCGAATGTGTTTGGGAAGTTAAACCTTCATTGAACAATGATGAGAGAACAAAGTGAGTAACGTGATGTCCAGATGAGGATTAGGAATGAAACTTCAGCTCTCCACCCCAATGCCAAGATGCAGGGGCATACCAATGAAGTGGTTAGTTCCCTACAGATAGTTCTGATAATAAAATCTAAATGAATACTTTTGGGTCCTCTTATCCTCCACATAAATTCACACCCATGTTGTCATTGGAATACCCTCTCCCTTCCTGAGAGATTTTCCAGCAGAAAGCAATGTGGTCCATAATTCAGATTTTAAAAGGACCAAACTACTGTATGTATAAAATAGCTGGAGCTTTGTCAATTCCGTCCACATAGCTTGCTCTCCAGAGCCGAGCTGGCAATGAGAGTGGAAGGAGGTGTCAGAGGCATTTGCTGCCTTTGGGACAAAAACTGTGATTCTAAGAATGTGGTTTTTTTTCTGGGTTTTCTGTCTTCCTGAGAGACAAGAAAACAGTAATCATTTCACATTTGGGGTCTGCTAGCCATAGAAATTTATACATTAGTGATAAAGGTAATACCTAAATATAATGTGAAAAAAGGCATGTATTTTACCTACAAATAAGATACCAAAACTGTACTGGCAAAAATAGCTATTCTTTTTTTTTTTTTTCCACTGGTGAATTATAGAATTTGTCAATGCAAATTTAAAAAGTCTTTAAAAAGTGCCAAGTTTGCCTTTATACGAGTGTAAAACTGAAGCTACTATATTACTGTCAGTGGAGCTGTGTAGTGTGGCTAAGGTGGTCGATCTGCTTTAGAGATTATTTAAAATGAACTTCGTTATTTTAGGATATTAAACTTAAACCTAACTGAAGGTGGAAAAACTGTTTAATATAAGTATTTCCTTAAAAAATTATTTTTTTTTCAAAATGAAATATTACCACTATCCTAATAATACACTTAGACTTGCTGAATTTTGCCAGCATGAATATTTCCATCAACTTCAATACCATTTCTTGAAGCCTTTTCCAGCATTGGGCTATAGGGAATTTTCCTTTTATTTTGTAGAAATGGGATATAGTCTTGGAAAACACTTTGGGAACTTTTAGGATAAATAAGAACACCCTTTCTCTAGAATTCAGATTTGAATAGCCCAGAGAGAAGGCTGAGAATTTCCCTATGAGCTAGGAAGAACTCAAGGGTTTAGACTTTCTTCCTTGTGGTCTAGCACTTGAGAATTTACTTAGAGCTTGACATTTTCCCAACACTACCAACCCTGCATTTAAGGTGATAGGACTACCAGCCTGAAGCTCCAAAGCTCCCAGCTAAGCTTGACTTTTGGGACTTCTAGGCTCTGGTCTCTCTGTCATACAAACTGATGAAGAGCTGGAAGCCACTGACCTCAAATGTCTAGGTTTGTCTTATACCAAACAAAATGTTTCCATTTTTGAAAAATTATCTTTCTCTAGATTTATCTGTCTCACAGATTATGCTTGTTTTTCTGAGACAGAGCAAATACCATTTTTTCAGCTCGTCAGATTTCTCAAAGAGCAGAAGTGCTCACATGTCCAAGAAAAGTCCCATATCTGTTAAACCCTTTACTGCCAGTAACCAGCAGTAAAGCTTGATCAAGGGAAAAAACCCTCTAAATCTTCCTCAGAAACTTTCAAGTGAAGGAGAGGATCCACAAATTGATCCATATAATACACCTATGCTTTTGAAAAGCCCATTAATGTAATTTTTTCAGTCCTGTATGTACTTAGGTCTGGACTAACAGATTTCAGAAATTAAATCCCTATTAAAAAAATTTAGCAAGAAACTTCACCGAACAGATCTGCCTTGGGATTTATTCTAAACATGAAGCTATATCTAGGTTATGATGCCTTAAAGCTGTCAAAACTGAAGAGAATTCCCTTTCATTACAGTCGTGTGATAAAGAGCCTAAACTCAGTTTAACTGTCAGTGAGTCTTTATATCTGACCTATAAAACTTACAAAGATAAAATTTATAATGGAAATACTGACAGAATAGTATTTTAGCATAACTACTGATTTTTTTGACAATTTGGCATTTCTATAAAAATCAGTTTTGTTATGTTTTTCTGAACTCATTACAAACTCTCTAAATGTCATCCTGTAATTTTCTCCTTGCCAGTTATTTTTCTGGTGTGAAATACAGTTCTTTTTATGTTAAGTTTTTCCAGAAATAAAATATTTTTTTTGCTGGATAAAATAACATTACCTTAACAATAACACTGTTTCTATGTTTTATACTCATGGACTTCTATTTGAAGTTTAGATAGCCTGGATACAAACTGGTGGAAGCATATTTACTGACATAAGCTCTTTTCTACAAATGGATCACTACTCATTTATGTCTATGAAATATGAATTAAGACATTACTAAGCTTATTAACTATGTGTGTTGGGTTTGTGCAGTGGGGCAGGGGTTACAGTGGCAGCTTCTCTCCAGCGGAGAGGAGCAGAGCAGAGAGGAGAGGAGATATCTGAGAGAATGAGAGGAGTCTACCTGAGTCCAATTGTGAGAAATTGCTTGTGAGAGGAACGGCTGCAGATGCCAAGGTCAGTGAAGAAAGAGGGGGAGGAGTAAAGTTGCTCATGTCAACATTCACCTGCAGCATGTGGTGCCGCCCATGGTGAGGCAGGCTGTCCCCCTGCAGCCCATGGAAGCCCACAGAGGAGCAGAGATCCACTTGCAGCCTGGGGACGACTCCATGCTGGGGCAGGTGGATGCTTGAAGGAGGCTGTGGCCCATGGAGGGCTTGCGCTGGGGCAGCCACTTCCTGAGGGATTGCACGTCATGGAAAAGGACTCATGCAGGAGCAGTCCTTGAAGGTAGCCTGTGGGAAGGACCCCACACTGGAGCAGTGGAGGAATGTGTGGAGTTCTTCCCATGAGGAGGAAGGAGCAGCAGAAACATGTGATGAACTGACTGTAACCCCCATTCCATTTTTCCCCTGTGCTACTCGAGGGGAGGAGGTAGAGATAGTCCGTAATGAAGTTAAGCCCAGGAAGAGGGGAGGGGTGAAGGGAAAGGTGTTCTTAAGCTCTAGTTTTGCTTCTCATTATCCTACTTCGGTTTTTACTGTTAATAAATGGAATTAATTTCCCCAAGTCAAGTCTGTTTTGCACATAATAGTAACTGTTGAATGATGTCTTCCTGCCTTATCTCAAACCTCGAGCCTTTTTCACACTATCTCTCCGCAATTCCCTCAGAGGGTGAGTAAGTGACTGCGGAGAGCTTGGTCTCAAGTGGGGCTAAACTACACTACGGTATATTAACAATTGCAGAAATATCACATCCTCAGCACTTCTTTGAAAGCTATTGTTTTGATTATATTGCATACTGGAGAAAGGGACCACAAAACAGTTACTCTAAAGAGCTGAATTACCATTATGTCTGATCTCAGACAAGAGGCTTGGAAAAATCCATTTCTCCTGTTTAGGTGATTATGTAAAATACTTACCAAAACACAGGTTGATAACAGAATAATGTTCAATACTGAAGCTTTCCAATGAATCTCTAAAGGTCAGAGGACCACTGAATCAAGGAGCTAGCTGCTCACTAGGAAGTCCAGAGACTAACCAAAAGACAAAAAAAAAACCCAAATCCTTATTTTAATAAAATTAAATTAGTTTTAAATTCTAAACTTGTTGTGAGACTTCAGAGAGGAGAGAGGTTGTATGAAGTACCACATCCTCCTAAGGAAAACTAGCCATCAGAAGTTACAGTAGTAGGATCATTCCTGAGGATTGCAATGGATGGTCTCTAATGGATCTTTTTTTTTTGGCAGTCTTTCCAGTATTTGTTGTAAACATTTGCAATTTTCTTGTCTCTCTGGCACAATATGAATAATTGCTCCTTTTCCACTGTATTTTACCTGTTTTTACTGAAGCATTATTTTAAGCTACATGGATAAGAACAGGGTGTTATATAGCTTGGATATGGAAAAAAAATCCCAATCAGGATACTGAAGTAATGGAACAAGTTGCCCGTAAACTTTATGGAGACTCTGTCCTTGAAGGTTTTCAGGATTCGACTGGAGGAAGTCCTGAACTGACTGGTCTGCTGTTTGATCCCGGAGTTGACTTTTATTTGGGGAGGAGGTTGGCCTAGAAACCTCCTGGGGGCTTTTCTCACCTGAGTGACTCTACAATCCTGTTCCTAATCTGGGGATGTAGTGAAACTATAAATGAGAGTTTGCCCTTGCTTCTTAGCACCCCTTCCACTGTTTGCTAAGTATAATGGCACCGTTCCCATTTCAGCTGCCCAGGCCATGTAGAGTGCTTATGCTTCAGGCATCAGGGAGAGCATACCTTACAGTATATAGCAATAACTTTGCAATCTCTTCTAGCTTGTCGTAAGTGACTGGGTCTCATTTCTGAACCCTGTGAATTGCAGGGAGTTTTTCATAGCCCAACACACACATAAAAGCTAAAGCTAAACACCTATGCATTGAGAAAATCCATGCATTTATGTTCCATTCTGAAAAGGGGATCTTTTGAAGGGAGGTACTCTTAGAGCTGTGACTGTCAACACATGATACTACTGAAGGTGAAGTTATCATTTGAGAATAAACTAAAAGGGAAGATGGAAAAGATGTTTTCTGTTACAAAACTTTTACTGGTTTGTTTGTTGGGGTTTTTCTTCCCCTTAAAAACAGAAAGTATTTTTGGTACATTTTAATCCCTATTTAGCATACATTTTATTCAATCATATCAAGCAACTTGATGATTAAAACAGCCTTGTGCTTTGACCTCATTCTACACAATCATGCATTGCTTGCCTGGGATATTTTCATGCATAATGTAACTTCTAGTTTAAGAGCTGGGGAATACTAGCTGTGTCATTTCTTTTTCAAAAAAAAAATCTGATGTTCTTAACAAGAAGCTGGTCCAGGGTTTTTATCTTTCAGCACTTGCTGATTTGAATGATTAGTGCAAAATCTTCCTGAAAACCAATAGAAATAAAAGATCAAGGAGAAGCAAGCTAACTGAGCTTACTAGACTACAAGAAAGCTTTATTATGGGACTTCTTTATATTCCGTAGAAGGCACCTTGATTTTAAGTGAAGAGGTTGACTGGACATCTTCAGAAACAAGCAATAGTCTAATTAAACAAAAACAGTTTCTCCATCCTTTGATTGACTGGATATCTACACAAGATTTTTCATAAACTATTCTTCTGGATGAACCAACAAAGATCAGCCAGCCTAGTATGCAAGGATATTGACTTTCTAGTCTGTGAAAAGGGAGGTACCTGGGCACCGGAATGCAGTAGCCTGTAATACCTAACGATTAAATTAACTTACTGAGAACCAAACAGAATCACTCAGAACATGAATAAATCCTTCACATGCCAAAACAGTTCAGTTAAGGCATACAGCATTATCACAGACATAAAAGTAAATAAAAATAAATATTTGTAAAGTTTATTTTTTTCCCAAATAAAATGTAATTGTCTTTTATTTTGACATCAAAGGCATAAATCATAATTTAAAATAATCACATGCCCTTTTGAAGTCCTTATTAAAATCAGACATTGTCCTAATGTGCATATCCTACTTCCGTAAGGAATTTTTTTTGTTTGTTTGTAGCTATAAAAAGAATTCTTTCTACTTTTTAGATAAAATTCCTATTCTTAAAGTTGACAGGTTAAAGGAGTTGAACATCAAAAGAAAATAAAGATGTTTTATTTCTTACTTATTCCAGTTTCCTTATTTGAAGACTGAAGCTTTCCTGGGCTTTCAGTATGACTGTCACTGACCTGATAGAGGTCAATCACAAAGGAAAAAAAAGTCAGAAAAAAAAAGTCAGAAAAAAAGAACAAATGTATTGAAAAGGTAAATGCAAAATAATACAATGAGTAGTAAGAAAAATTGTGCTAGGAAAAGAAGGTGTGTAAATGCAAAGTCTGGGAACCAAAAAGGAAAAAAGAGAGACTAGTTAAAGAGGGAGTATGCAAAAGATCTTCCCAGAATCCTTTACATAAACTGTCTTGGCATCTCCTTTAAAAAACTACTTTCCTTATGGAAAGGTGTCAGAGTGTTTTTGTGGTTGGCAGTTGCCTGCTTTGTCTGGCTTTCTGTGCTTCCAGAAATCTTGGGAGGAGTGTATGTGTACAGGAGGCAACGGTTGCCTGAGCCCAGTAAGGTGAGCAGGAGATTTGATTGTGAGGCAGCAGCCCTGAAATTCTTCAGGATTCCTGCCTCCATAAACCCCAAATAAATCATAAGTTTGGCAAAAGGACTGGAATGTTAAAAAAATAATCTGGGTCTGGACAGGAATTTCTTCTAGCAAATGTGAAGCATTTCAGTACTCCCCCAAAAAAGTAAACTCTAATCAAAGGGAAACCCATACTGGATGAGGAGAGACCTCAGAGTACTCCACATCAGATCTTTGAAATGAGTCACACAGAAAACAGTATGTACTGTAGAAGTTTTAAGTGACATCTGATATGACAACTGGAAGTTGCGTCTGGTGATGCTCCTCCCATCAGGCAGGCCAAAAAATAGAGGTAAAATCATTCTCCACTGACGTCAATGGGAGTCCTGCCACTGTCTGAGACCAGGGCCAGGAGTTCACTTCAGGATTTTTACTCAGGTGATTTATTGTAATTGTTTTTACTTGACAGTTTCATACTTGAAAATCCATTTAGCCTTTTTCTATATTGTACTAGAATATATTTCTGTTGTTTACAAATGTTTTTTTACTAGCTGAAACATATGTCACAGCAAGACATTAAACATAAAGGTGGGTGTTGAAATTATGCTACTGTGCGGTCTCTAATATGTGTTATTTACCCTTCTAATTGTGGTTGCCTGTGTTTGTTCTAGAGGGTGTCCTGTGGATTTGCTAGAGATTTGGCTCTTCGTTTTGTGGTTCCTGGTCATCATCAACATTTGAGTAAGAAATCCTTCCATTCACAGAGAAGGAATTTTTGGAGCCAAGGACAATGATATTTCTGTTTGTTGAGTCCTAATGATATAGTTCCATTTCTATTTCTGAGAGTATAGACTCTGCTAGACATAGTAAGGTACAAACAGTAACAAGGTTAGCATGAACTTCTAGATGTCCTACCTAAATGTCATGAAACAAAAATACTCTCTCTTTCTTTACTTAGTATGCAGTTAAATACATAATTTTTAAATTTTCTGCAGAAAGAATCAAATTACAATTAAATCTGATCTTCTGGTAAGAACACATCTTTTTCTGTTAAAGTTGTATTACATTAATGCTTATTAGTTTGTAGATAGTTCATTGAAATATGATAGCACATAAATATTTCAGTGCTTGAATGAGTGTTGTGATAGACTCTTCACCTTATGGGCTATTGAACTGACAATGGTTAGGATGTGCTTATATTCGTGATAGAATGCAATATAGGAATGCATTTGTTTCGGTGACATGCTCCAGTTCTCAGATTTCAAAAGTTCTATTTTTGTTCAAATTTCACTTTCTGAAATCAGAAGAATTGAGCAAACCAGTTTAAGACAAAGGGACCCAAACTGAAAATCCTCTTAGAATACGTATACTCTTTTTTCCCCTTAATACGAGAGTGAAAACACACCACTTGCGATGCCCCGGATACATTTCATGTAGATAAGGAAATACAAATAGCAATCAGGTTATTTTTAGAAAATATTGATTTGGATATAAAAAAAAAAGTAATATTCCAGCTTAATTAACAAAAAAAAAGAAAAAAAAAAAGAAATAATATAGACTGAGCATAACTCGCTGTATAAACTTTCTTTCCAACCAGAAAGTGAAGGGCTAGGAAATGCTAGCAGAATATCAAAAACATGACTTGTTCTATTGAGTTAACATTGGCTTTACACCAGTGCTTTGCATAAACCACAGACAGTTGTTGTTGTGCTCAACTTTGCTAATTTTGTCAGCCCAGGTCAACTTGATTGAAGGACAAAACTCTTTTTGAAATAATTAATATCTTTATCTATCTCTGTATATAAAATGGCTGACAGCTATGTTTTATATTAAGTTCAATATCCAAGAACAGGTCATTGAAGCTTTATGTATGAAAGGCAAATACAGCACAAAGAGAGTCCTTGTACTTCTAGCAAAGGTCAATTGATGAATCTACTGAAAGATATTCATATGATTCTGCACTGAGCTAAATGTTAACTTCTCATTATCTTAAATTCTTTCCCAATGGGTAGGACAGATCCTGCTAAAGAAACTATAGATTTTAAATTTTTTTAAACCATGTAACAAAGTACTTATTATGCTAATGTGTTACAGACTTTCCAGAGGTCTAGAAAAGTCTTAACTAGGAACTTTAAGGCCAGTTAGATAACTGATAAAATAGCATGTTGCTGTGTTCTTTCATTTCTGGATACAAATGGGAAAGAGATACCAACAATACTGTGAAACAGTTTACTGTTATGATTTCTGAAGTGCTAAAGGTTCCATAATTAACCTAAAAGGAGAAGCATTTAAAAAGATACTAATCAGTTGCCAATGCTTACATGCTTAATTGCAGCTAGTACCTGCTATCACTTCATTAACTATAATTCAACAATTTGATACAAAGCATAATTAGTTAATGAAACAAATAATGGGGTTATTTTATGGGATAAAGCATATGGAATTTTATAATATGTTCTGTTATTTCATATAAAACGTGATCCTAGAAGCGGGATTTCTACCTGCATCTGGCTTCCAAGAGATATTTTAAAAGTGGCATAAAAGCATGTTCATTCAGGTACAGAATCATGTTTTAGGAAGACAGAACAAAATATTCTCATAAATACATACACGTATTTTTATGAACACTACAACCAGCTGGTGTTTGCAAGTGTAAAGCAACCAGAGAAAACTTTTTGGCTTCAATAAATTAATTAAGAAATACAGTATCTTGTTATTCTTCATACTGCCAGTGTAACTGCATAAATAGCCTTTAGGATAGATGTTAGAATACCTCAGAAAAGTAACTTACATGTAGCTGAGATGGTCAGAAACTAGCTAAGAGACACTATATTCAATGTAAAAGATAGTAGGGTTCAGTAGTACTTTCATTCCATAAACAGGTTTTGGAAATATGTGTGGTGTTTATCTAAAAGGCAGTCAGGGAATATTTTAAGAATTTTGTTATTGTTGTCATATGACAAATATGATTTTCATTCTTTAGGACCACTAGTACTTGATAAGTAGAAGCACTTCCCAGGTGCACTTGATTAGTAAGAATACAAAATCTACTGGAACACTTGCAGAAAAATCCAGATTGTGAGATTACTGGATTCGAAACAAGAAAGCAAATACCTGACATCCCCAAAAAACACCAGAAGGCATGAAAAGGAAGCCTGGGAATGATACATAATGTATATACAGTTTAATCTTTGCAGATAGAAATACTTTCTTGATTCACTGTGTTAGAACTGTAACGATCTATATTTCTGTAGATAAAAAGGCAGATGTATTAAATGAGTCAGTATCAGATTTCCAGATCTGAATCCATGTCAGTGGTCTTAGAAAATAAGCTCAAACCAGAAGTAATTTTTCTCACTTCTGCTTTGAATTAGGTGCAACAAAACCAAGACTGTTGTCTGATTCCCAGTGAGAAACAAACACAGAACTTCATCCCAATTCATGGTACAATGGCCAAAAATGTAGCATGAATCTAAACTCACAATAGTACAGAAAAGAGAGCACTGCCGAACAGCAGTTATTAAAATCTTTCTACTTAACACCAAGAGACTCACCTAATACTGAGATTTGCATGTCAGGTCTTTTCTTAGCTATCTATATTTGTTTTCCCATTAAAAAAGAACATATGAAAACTAAACAAGTTCACTTTATTTGAAATAAATTACTTCAAGAAATTATTTTTAAAGTTTAAAACTACATGAGACCTATTCTACAGCATTATGTATCATTACCAGCAGACTCAGCAAGGAGATACTTTACTTATTTTTTGTGAATTTTGGCTTTTTTTTTTTTTTTAGTGCAAATGCATTTGGAAAATGATAGATGAACTCAGCAAAGCATAATTATAATAAAAATGGCACAAGCTGATAATTGGCATTACAAATATTTTTTCAGGAATAGAATTTAAGGTCAGTCACAATATTTCTGGTTCTTTCTTCCCTCTCTCTTCTGTCAGGGTGCTTTAAAAATGAAAATGAAGCCTAATACACTGACAAGGTGTATGCAATATATGAGCTAAATAATTATAAAGTCAATTCAACTGTTAAGTTTCCATCTTTGACAAAATATTATACGTTGCCATCTCTATACTGACTTGGATCTAGTCCTCAAAATGTCCTTGGCTTGAGAATGGCTTACAATAAAGTCTTGAGCCAAAACAGGCATTTTCTTGGCATTAGGTACGATTGTCTCTGCCCATCCCAGAGAAAGTGTTGCAATAAACAAGGCTCAGTTCTACATTTATTTATAATTTTACACAATAAATGCATTAACTACTTGCTCAATCCTTTGTAAAAAGAAAATAAAAAATCAGTGTCTGACAGAAGAGGTATACAGGCCAGGTGCAATGTGAGGGGGTGGCTTAGAGAAGGACAGATTGTGGCTGAAAAGAAGCAGTGAATGCGACTGCTTCTTAAAATACTGAGATAATTCTGTTGTACTGAAATATAGATGCTGATAACTGCTATCCTTTAATCAGAGTCCAATAGAAAGTGAACAAGAATTCTGGCAAAATAAAGATGTGTTATTCCTTTAGCTTAATTTATCCACACAGTCCTGCACTGAGTAATACCACAAGTGTTTTGTGCCAGTTTCCGAGCATACACAAAGGCTTGAGCTTTCTCAGTGTATTCATTTCTTGTTGAGAAAGATATCAGCGTGTTGCCATTTGTCTTATCAGGGAGTTTCAGACAATTAGCTTTTATCTAGGCCTTCATTTAAAATGAAGACAGAAAAAACCTCTATCTTAGTCCAAAAGCCAGATTATATTAAAAATCTGCTGGAATACTGATGATTCTACACTCACGTCCAATAAGTAAGGCATTGGATCAGTTGCACAGTTACTGCTGTTTATAAACAGCAATATTCTGTATAAACTTCCTATTATAAAAATATTAAGCAGCCCGGAACCCTTTTCTGCAGGAAAAAAAATAAATGAAAGGCAAGAAACAAAGACAAAAATGTAACACTTTGAAGTTAATTCAGCTTGGACTATTTCTGTAGTATGACATCACTGCTGGGAAACTACTGTGCTGTAGTCATTTACTGGAAAATTAAATGCATAGAATATGGAAGACATAAAAATTTAATAAACTGAAGGTAAAAGCGGTGAACTATGCTAAAGTCAAGTTCTGAAGGATTTCAATTAAACTCAGCTAATTTATACAGAAACCAAAAATGGTCTTGAGAATTTTCACTTTCTTGTCATGGTTACAGACAGGTTAAATGCTTCCAAGAACTATCATTTACATTTATTTGACTTACTCAATCCTTCATTTAATGTCATTAACATATGGTTAACCTCAAATATATTTAACACCAATTTTACAGCTTAAAATAAATCCAGTGTTCCAACTTCATTTATTTTTTTCAAAGCCCAAACTGTGGGCCAAGGAACAGTTCCAGCATGCTATTAAAATCAATGACATTCTTCTGTTGACTGTGGACAATATTGACTCAGGCTACCCATCCAGAGCCCCAGCTCTCAGGCAGTGCAACTTAACTCATGTGCGTCAGAGAACCAGTGTCTGGGACCCCTGGTAGGACCTCAGTTCTGCTCCCTAAAGGACTGCGCAATAACAAAATAGAGGATCTTCCCTCTTGTTGGTTTAGCAGGAAGACTGAATGGGCACAGGTGGCTAAACTTTGTAATCATTAATGACAACTGAATTGTCAAATGCAACACAGCATAAGGAGAAAGCCTGTCATGATATCAGTAACCACGAATGCCCTAGAGGCAGATTAGACTTCAAACCTGAACCTCATCTGATCTTGTTTGTTTCAGAGATACAGAAATGGAGGAAAGGGAGAAATGTTACATGTATACAATAATATTTTCATGGAAATGTATTTTCTCTAAGAGTAGAGTTTAAAATTTGTCTCTGGAATCTAAGATTTCCCATATAATTTCAGGCCTATCATTCTTCTGATCAGGAGTTGGCAGAGTGCTTAATACCATGTCTTCTGTCAGATTACTGCTGCAATTTGTGCTTTCATTTCACATTTAATTAGCAAATGCACTCAAATGAGAACTGTCAGCACCTGCTTAAACCTCCATTAGCTGCACTGGCTTCCTGAGCAATCATTTCAGCCTGTGAAGGGTGATATGAAACCAACAGTACCATTTCAGTGGTGTGAGAAGATGATGGTTCCCAGCACTCTTGGCATCACGACAGAACAGTTCTGAAAAGCCCTAAATGAGACTGCTGCTGGGAGGGACTCTGAGGAATACAAATTACAGCAAAACTGGTTGCTTATTCAGAGTATCTTTGATCTCATCTGATGTTAGTCTGTTGCAGAAATCTAGGTTCAGTCATGCAAAGGTTACCACACTGTTGAGTCTTAACTGAAAAACTTTTAATTTCAAAGCAATGGAGAGCAAGGAGGTGGTTTGTGACAGCCAACATGGCTTCACCAAGGGCAGATCGTGCCTGACCAATTTGGTGGCCTTCTATGATGGGATGACAGCATTGGTGGACAAGGGACAAGCAACGGATATCATCTACCTGGACTTGTGCAAAGATTTTTGACACTGTCCCACAAAACATCCTTCTCTCTAGAGAGGCATGGGTTTGATGGACGTACCACTTCATGGATAAGGAATTGGCTGGATGGCCACACTCAGAGAGTGGTGGTCAACGGCTCGATGTCCAAGTGGAGACCGGTCACCAGTGGCATCCCTCAGGGGTCTGTGTTGGGCCCAACCCTGTTCAACATCTTTGTCGGCAAAATGGACAGTGGGATAGAGTGCACCCTCAGCAAGTTCGCCGATGACACCAAGCTCTGTGGTGCGGTTGACACACTGGAAGGGAGGGATGCCATCCAGAGGGACCTGGACAGGCTGGAGAGGTGGGCCTGTGCCAACCTCATGAAGTTCAACCAAGCCAAGTGCAAGGTCCTACACCTGGGTTGTGGCAATCCCAGGCACAAAAACAGGCTGGGAGGAGAATGGATTGAGAGCAGCCCTGAGGAGAAAGACTTGGGTGTGCTGGTTGATGAGAAGTTCAACATGAGCCTGCAATGCACTCTTGCAGCCCAGAAGGCCAACCGCATCCTGGGTTGCATCAAGAGAAGCGTGGCGAGCAAGCAGGTCGAGGGAGGTGATCCTGCCCCTCTACTTTGCCTTAGTGAGACCCCACCTGGAGTACTGTGTCCAGTTCTGGAGCCCCCAACATAAGAAGGACATGGACGAGTCGGAGAAGGTCCAGAGGAGGGCCACAAAGATGATCAGAGGGCTGGAGCACCTCTCCTGTGAGGACAGGCTGAGAGAGTTGGGGCTGTTCAGCCTGGAGAAGAGGAGGCTCCGGGGAGACCTGATAGCGGTCTTCCAGTACCTCAAGGGAGCCTACAGGAAAGATGGGGAGAGGCTGTTCAGTAAGGCTTGTTGTGATAGGACAAGGGGTAATGGTTTCAAAATAGAGGGAGATAGATTTAGATTGGATATTAGGAAAAAAATTTTTACAATGCGAGTTGTAGAGCACTGGCACAGGTTGCCCAGAGAGGTTGTGGATGCCCCATCCCTGGAAACGTTCAAGGCCAGGCTGGATGAGGCTCTGAGCAACCTGATCCAGTCGGGGAGGTCCCTGCTCCTTGCAGGGGGGTTGGACTAGATTAGCTTTGAAGGTCCTTTCCAACTCTAACCATTCTATGATTCTATGATTTTATAATGTTGAATGAAGTGGGTTTTTTCTTCATATAGGAAGTGTCTCACCAGGCCCTGTAGTCATATTCTGCATAAACATAATTAAAACAATGATGTATCTTCTTGTTTCTATTTGCTTGTTTTAAATACACGTAAAGCTAAAACACCTGTAGTGTAGAATGCCTTCCTCAGAACAAATATATAACATTCCCATATATTAATTTGCACCAGAAAGTTCAACTTCTCATTGCAGCCCGTGGGCTTTCTCACTTGTGCATGTTTTCAGCAGTTGTATATAGTTGCTGGAGAGAAAAAATATTTATTTTCTACAGCAAATGCCTGCATAGTTTTAGCAAGTCATAGGTCTACCACAGGTGACTTCCCTTCACTTAGTGCATAGACATCTCCTCTGCAAATTGTTTTTGATGTGAACCATTCTTTCAATTATTAGCATTCAAAAGTAGGGATTAAGAGTGAAAAAAATATTTAAAAACTCCTTTTTTTTTTTTTTTTTGTTATCTATAGGGACCCAATAAGCCAAACAAAATTAGACTCTTCTTATATTGCAGCCTTTCTTCTCACTAGCCTCATTCACTGTGAAACTGTCCCTATTTGTGTTTTGTCATAGGCATTATCCATTCATTTTTCTGTATTAAGATATCCATCGGGCAGAAACTCAGGAGTTACTCAGCAACTATGCACTGAAATACCACTGTCATCGGTGTTGTACAGAATTTTTTTTAAAAAAAGTTGTCTCTATCAACTCTTCTACTCCATGCACACAGCAAAAGCAAGGAATATAGTTGAAGGTTTAACATGCAAAACTAGATGGTACTCTTTAACACAATATGTGAAAGAATACCTATTTTTCCATAAAATATAACTTCACATACTTACAATTCTACATTAACTTGGAATTATGTAAAAGGCTTCCTTAGTCTATGCAACAAATCCCTATACTATAAACACCATTTATGCTGAGATTTAGAAACAAGAAAACAGGAGAAACCATCACTGGTGATGTGTCAAGAGCCAGGAATAGCTACCGACTGTGCAACCTATATGAACTTGGAAAAGTCCTACAGTATATCTATTCCAGCCACCAGCAGTCAGAACATGTCTAATAAATTTACAATTTGTATTAGAAAAGCAAAACCCAAAACTATAGTGAGCTACAGAAAAACAAAAGGAAAGATTCAGACTATATTCAGCATCCCTGATGGTGACTGTGTGATTAACACTAGAAAATAACTCTAACTAGTAAAATATGTCATTATTATAGACATTCTTAGCAAAAACATTTTTGTCTTTCTAGGGAACATGCTCACTTACTAAGAAGGAAAATGACCGAAGAAAAATATCTAAGATGATCATACTTCTAGCTGCATCTTTTTTTCCAAGCATATTGTTCTGGAAAGGTCTGGGTGGCTATTATAGAAATTCGTAGTTTTATGCTGCTGTTAAGTTTCACAGTTTTCCTGTATATAAAGCAATTCTCACTTTTTTTTTTAATGATGGTTGTCCCTGTAACTATAGGTGCAGAGCTAATAACCTCCCTATGCTGGCTCTGACCAAAAAGGCTGTTTCATCAGGATCTGTTTCAACAGTTGCCAGGCACAGCATGTAAGGGAAGAGTCCCATCTGGGCGAGACCTCCCTTATTCTGGAAGACTATGTCTCTGTTCACAGGAGTCCCAGAGTAGTTTTCTTCCTTTATGAACCACTCTTCACTTCCAGCATCCTCTACATCCAGGGCCAGTGACCTCTGGAAATAAATTACATGCTGTGTAAAAAAGTATTTTTTTTCACTTGTCTTAACACTTACGCCTAATGTGCAGGGTTTTTTTATATAAGCAATAGTAAATACTTGTTCCCTATCCACCCTCTCAATGTATTTGGTTCCTTATACCTTTATGTACATATATCACTTCTCAGTCATGTTTTCCTTGTGTGAGAGAGCTTTAATAACCTTTCTTCAACAGAAACTATTGAATTAATTTTTAATTCTTGTTGACATCTCTCTTGCATTTCCTAGTTTTACTATCATTTGGAAAATGAGTTGCCTGAATTTAATAGGATGTAGGCATGATATGGGTTTCACATAATGGAACAATTTTATTTCATAACAGCTTTTTTGTCTTGTTTTATTCTCTTTCCTCTCCTTTCCCAGATCATCTGTGAAAATGCTGAACAGTGAAAGGGCTGACATAGACCCCAAAGACTCTACTGAAAATTCCTTCCATTGTGGACCTATCTCCTAATGCATCTTCAGGTTTACCTCAGTACAACCTATTTTATGTATTTTATTTATAAGCCTTTCATGAGGGCATTGTCATGCTTAGCATGTTTACTGACTTCTTTAAAGAGCTCCCTATGAAATTCATAGGGCATTCCTTCCATCTACAATGTTACTTTAACTGTCCCCATTATATCTTACTTAATCACATTTACTACTTTGTAAACATTTCTACAAATTTACCCCATATGGTGGTCACAATTTATTGTATCTTTACTTTCTTTTGTGAAGTTTTTTTTTTTTCTTTTTTTAATCACTTTAACATTTGCTCCTCCTTTGCTACCCAGACAAACTGAAACGGCAAATTATACTATAAAATAGATTGGCATTTCTGCTGTTGATTACTTTTAGTCTACTTGGCTAAAAATAATTTGTTTCTATTCACTCCTTACTATGTGTATCATCTACTACTTTTTCAGTCGATTCTGTTCAAATGACAACAGTCTGAGACAATTTCTCCAGCTCATCCATATGGCATGTGAATCTCCATAACTTTCTCCAGTCAGAAATATTTATGTCTATATTTATTCAGCATATCTTCTCCAGTCTTGCCTTCTTGAGCTCCTAACTATGCTTCAGAATTAAAATAGTAAGCTTGGAATAGATCAGGAGATCTGTAAAAGGTTTCTGCACACAAAGAATTTCACAATTAAACAAGAAGCTAGGTTCAAATCTTCAAATTCCAAGTTCAGTGCCCAACCTCCAAGATTGCTCCTCCTAATTTATATTAGACAAGTTAATGAGTGCACATGTACTCTCTTTTAAGGTGAAACCTATATTTCTTTTTTTAATAGCTAGGATTTAAGCAGGTAAATTTACTGGCACTGAGATGAACTTTTTGTTTACACAGTAAAACGCAGACTACACTTCTGTCCACTATTAGGCCTTGAAGTCTTCGGGTAGCATACAACTTGGCTTTAACCTCACTGATGACTGAGGAGTTAGGTGAGAAACATGTATGATCCTGGAGCTTAGCATGTTGCGACTACACATGTAAAAGGACAGAGTGTAAGAAATACTGACATGACATCTTGATGAATTTGTTAGTGTTCATAATATACCTGACAAAACTGCTCCAGCCCACGTCAGGCAATAAAGTAGAATATTAGGTTTGGGGTATTTTGTTTGTTTTGTGGGGGTTTTTTTTGTTGTTTTTTTTCTTTCTTATTTAAACCTGTAGGGTCCTATTTACTACTATTGTGTTTTAGAAGTGAATATTTGATATAAATGATGAAACTGGAAGTCTAGACATAGACAGGTCATGAACGCATTTTTATGATATGAAAATCTTTCTGAAAATTAAGTATGTATTTTTCCATTTTGAGACTGAATAGGCTTATCCTTCTCAGAAGATCAATGGTAGGAAGTAATGATTCCCCAATAGCTATCAGATGTGTAAGCTATTTGTACTGCATAATCCTTTTTGGTCTGTAAAAGCTAACATTGCTTGTGGATGTACCTATTATGTGGCAACCTAAATTAATGTTTAATACTCATTTTAATTTTGTTTTCTTTAGCATGTTTGTAGCCATGTTAGAGTTCACAAACAGAAGAGGAGTGCTCATCTAAATTCATATCCCTAGCCATCTGAATGGCCTCTTTCAAGTCGTTCAGTCCCATGAGGGTATTCCAAGCACTACCTTTTTTTTTTTTTTTTTTTTGTTTTATTTACTT
>WHYT01017492.1:1116056-1167095 GCA_009806455.1 Tetrax tetrax
AAAAAAAAAAAAAAAAAAAAAAAAAAAAAAAGAAGACAAGGATTTAACAAGTTAAGCAAGAAAAACTTGATAAGCAGGTCATATGCTTTATCTTGCATTGATAGTCCTTAAGCAAATGAATTGCAAAATACAGATATTAACTACTGAAAGTCTTTCTACAAATACTAAGATGCAAGGCATTTTCAGAAAAAAAAGTAACAGGCTTACTGAGACTACTTATGGGTTTACATTAGTTTACTTTGCATGTACCAATTTAAAGGAATTTAGCACATGATTTGCTGATTCACATCAGTTCGGAGTCAGACTGCAGTCTCATCCCATAATGAATCTTATTCCACACCTACCTTCCATTGAGAGAGCCCAAGCAAAGATTTGTTGTGATACTTCAGAAATTGATGGACAAAGTTATTTGATTTTTACCCACTGCAATCAAGAATTGCAGTGAAGAAATGCTACTGTAGTCAAAATAAGAATCCGGTCCCTTTATGTGTAAAAGCAGATAACAGTTATGCATACACAATGCTGCTGACATAAAGATCATTAGAACAGAAGATAAAATCTGCTGTAGTAGCACTGAAAAACCCTGAAATACCAGAGGAAGATACTTCTTGTCTGTAAGAACTAAAATAGTAAATAAGTACTTTTTTAGAATAACATACTCTAGGACACCAAAATTAAGATTAATTATGGAAAATTTGCCAGAAGTCATCATTCCATATCTCAGGGAAGACAAAAGTAGAGACCTATTTCCAGTGGCAGTGGCTAATATACGTATTACATACTTGATTTTGCTTTCCTTATACAACATTCACCCATAACAATATCTCTGTCATAATAAATCCAGCTAGCAAGAATATTAATAGAATATATTTTGAGTGTATTATTAACTGGATTAAGAAGGAAGATCTAGAATTTATTTCCAAATATTAAGCAAATATGTGCATTTTTTTCTATTTAGGTCACAATTTTTATCACTTTTCTGTTATAATATCAAGAACACTAGTCTCTTTCATTATAATTACTCTCTAACTACACTAATACTTTTGTCATACTTATGAGGAATTTAATCAGTGAAAGTTAAATGATTATCTAAAGTTGCAATACTGTGGTAAAGGAGTATTTAACCTTAATCAGTAAAGTTATTTCTCTCCTCACAATATTTTCCTTATCTTTAAAAGGCCTGAATTTGTTAACCGTGTGGTAAAATGAGAATGTTATGTTTAAATTTGTAGTTACTAATTTCTTCGTAACAGTATTATGTATTCACAAAATACATCAAGGATTTTACCTACCTTTGAGAAATCTGTGAGAATATCTTTTACTTAAATTTATGGGGAAAAAAAGAGAAAATGTAAACAAGAAATAAAACCAGAAAAATGTAGTTCATGCCTAATTGCCAATAGGGGGACTGAAAGGACTAAGACAGCATGAAAGCCCTTAGATGCCTAAAACAAAGCACCTTGTAGGCTTGAGACAAATCATAGAATCACAGAATCATTAGGGTTGGAAGGGACCTTTAAAGATCATCTAGTCCAACATCCCTGCAAGAAGTAGGGACATCTCCGACTAGATCAGGCTGCTCAGAGACTCATCCAACCTGGCCTTGAACGTTTCCAGGGATGGCGCATCCACCGCCTCTCTGGGCAACCTGTTCCAGTGTTCCATGATTTGCATTGTAAAAAATTTTTTCCTTGTGTCCAGTCTGAATCTACTTCCCTCTGTTTTAAAACCATGTCCTCTTACAGTGATTGACTCCCACAGAAAATGAAATGCCATTATTTATCCTAGTTGGATTTCACTGCACTTTTCAGTTCGTTACTTTCACCAATCAGTCCACCATGGCTCAAACAAATACTGCTCACAGGTAGCCGACATTGCATGTGTTGCTTGATGTTCACATGTGTGCATTGCATGTTACAGCTACTGGCTGTAAAGAACAAAACTTTTTCCTTCACAAATTTGCCTTCAGAAAGGAGATGGGAATTATCAGCTCAAATAGTCTGGCCAAACTGCAAGTAATTGAAAACAGTCTAATGGAAGAATACGTTTGGAAACCTGAGTGACATCAACAACTAGCACCAGCACCTAACTCATCAATGACGTATAGGAAGCTTACGTGGTTTCATTAAGAGTACTCCAGATTTCATTTAATTTATAATACAATACAAATATTTACAAGAATAAAAAATAAGTACACTTCATTAATTTTTTTTTTTTATTATTGAAGAACACTGACCAAGATGTCTGAAAGGAAAAAGAAGTGTTTTGCCATGTCAAGGTTACCTGTAAGGGCAATTCATTTGATAATAGATGTGCATTTTCTGCTTGACACCAGCAGAATTACTTTCTATATACTGGAACAAGATCATAGAAATTGTTTTAAAAACAGTTTGTTCAGCAAGATACTTCTGCCTTCTCAGAAGAAAGGTACTCCCTTGTGTTGTAATCCTAGTTTGCATAAGCCAAGGGGCACCAGCAAGAATAATTACAAATGATAGCATAGTACCAAAGTAGTCAGCAACAGAACAAGCTTATTTATTCTTGGAGGTAAGCAAGGGATTCTTTCTTAGGATCTGGAGTCAAAACCAGACATCAAAGCCTATCAATATATTCTGAGCTAGAAATTAATAATACTTAAGAGAAAAAGTAATAAGTTATCCTGAGAGAAAATAAAGTTTGTACAACATACGGTTGATTAATATGGAAACTAATTTTTCTAATAAAGGACTCAGTACATTTGTTCACTAGAGTTGGCTTTCCAACTCTGGAACATTTTAAGAAAAAGGAGTGACAATACCTTCAGCGATAAGAGGGAGAGGAAATGAATAGACTTTAGAAGTTTGCAATGTTTTGAATAACAATATAATTGAGAATTAAGGATCCATTTCTGTGGTACTATCCATTTGGTGCATTCTGATGATCTCCTGGGTTTTACACAGTTCCAGGATTTCCCTTCTGCAGAAGGGACAACCACAGTCTCCAAAAGAGTAGAAGCATCAAGGAGTAGAAACTTGTAACACTTTCTTATTTGTAACTATTTCTACACAGCAGAGTTTGGCCTGCTGAAGGCATTTGAAAGAACTAATTTTGAAAAGTGATGAGTAATATCTGGCATATCATGCCAGTTCTTTTTAGCTGTGCAAATTGTTTTCAAGCATTAAGCTGCAAAACTAAGGACAACATTTGCATAGAAGTAATATTCTGTCAACCAGAACTAGACTCACCTTCTCTGTCTATACTATTTTATGAACCAGAAGAGCAATCCCTCTGTGTTTAACCAAACATTTTCATTACAAAGTGTAATTACACTAACTCTTCTGACAAATTTGACATACCAGCTTTTTAGCAATGCATGGGCAAACAATACTGCTCAAAGAGTAACTAGATCTACATAGCATCCCACTGCATGCTTTGATACGCATCTTCTGCACAGTCTTCCAGTACCTCAAAGGGGCCTACAAGAAAGATGGGGAGAGGCTGTTCAGTAGGGCCTGTTGTGATAGGAGGAGGGGTAATGGTTTCAAAATAGAGGGAGGTAGATTTAGATTGGATATTAGGGAAAAATTTTTTACAATGAGAGTGGTAGAACACTGGAACAAGTTGCCCAGAGAGGTTGTGGAAGCACCATCCCTGGAAATGTTCAAGGCCAGATTGGATGGGGCTCTGAGCAACCTGATCTAGTCAGAGGTGTCCCTGCTCCTTGCAGGGGAGTTTTACTAGATGACCTTTAAAGGTCTCTTCCAACTTTAACCATTCTATGATTCTATGATATGTGTGGAAAAAGCCATTTACCAAGACAGAGCCAAGAATGTTCTTTACAGCTTCACATTGCAAAACACACAGGCTGTTTCATTCCTGAAATAGTTAAGTTCTTAATTTCTGTGCTACTGTACAATATTAGTTCAGGCTCTCAGTTCACCTGAAAAGTGATTTCTGCGCAATCTCCCCAGTTCAAGTGTTAGTTAGCAGTCAGGTATTTAGCAGGGACTCCCAGCGGAGACCTATAAAACTGACCAGACCGCTGCCTCTCCATAATAACTTCTTTTCAGAGCACAGTCAGAAAGACTTCCTCACTATTCATCAAAGGTGTGTGAGTGTTTATACTGGCAGCACTCCCTGGGACAAAGACCTGCTGGCTGTTGAAGCACGGTGCGTAATGTGCTATGAAAAGGGAGTTCAGAGCATGAGGCCCAAGTGTGCTCTGTAGGCCACTATTTTAGCCACAACTGATGGAAAACCAGGATTGTCAGGTCAGGCCTGGGCTGTGATGTCAGAGCTATGTTAGCCTTAATGAATCATTTTGTCTCAAGCAGAGCCTGCCATGGTCTCGTGGAAGGTCCCCTCTTAGCCTAGTGGCAAGATGTGCTTTGAAGCTCCATGGGGATCACACAGCAGCAGGCACTGTGATGTGCCCAGGAGCAAGTGCCACAGCACAGGCCATCTGTACACCTCTTCAGAAAATCTGAAGATTTCCTTGGTGGAAAGCCTGCAAAAACACAGTTCTCTGACCTTGCATTTTTGGCATCTACAAGAGATTCAGCTGGTAGCCTAATCTTATCCTCATGCCATTTTATTTCAACACCAAGAAACCAAAGAAAGTTGTTGAGAAGAGAAATCCACTGATTTTCATTAAATTTATCACCTTTTCCAACTGCAACCAAGAAAAACAACTAAAAATACTCATATTTTCAACTCCTATATTTCAAGTTAGTCTATTCTGCATGGCCATCTACCCATAAATTTTGTGAAATAGAGGAACAGTTCTATTATGCTTTGGCAACCTACCATATATATTTTATTTTCTTTTGTTTGTCTTGAGATTTCTGTCACCGTGTCTCTATCATACTGTAGGTTCACTGTAACTCTTTCTTACATTGTCCATTTACAAATAGTTTTATCCTTGAAGTTCTATTCCCATGTGTTTGCCAGCCCCTGAAGAGAAGATTTGACAATTGACAGTTTAAAACACTGTTGAAAGTTCAAGCTAACTCCCCAAAAGCCTGAAGCTGACTGTAACTGTTGCAAAGAAATAGTTCTTTTACTGGAATTGCTAGATTTGAGGGCTTCTGTGCCTTCCTCTTTTCCTTTCTCCTTGTTTTCTTCAATAGTGACAAAAAGGGAGGGAGGGTTGGGAAGGAAAAAGGTGATAGAAATGAGAAAGGAGAAATTACTAAGATCTAGGAATAGTAGCTGTTTTTTAGCAGAAATTAGGAAAACAAATATAATTCTTTTGTTTGTTTGTTTTAATCAGCTATATGAGTAGCTTAGTCAACATAAGACTTTAATTTAACTCTCTTATGCAAAACTTGAGAAGATTTATTGCAGCTGTCTTATGGGGTGTTTGCACAGAGCATAAAATGGAGAAAAGACAAAGGGAAACAAGTAATGAGCCATGCCATCTCTTACGTGCTGTTTCAATGCACTGGGATCTTCTCTGATGTTTTCTCATTTTGTTTTCATAAAAATTCATAAGTTCTGGGTTTCAATTTGAGTTCTGGGTTGAATAAGCCCCAAGACTCACAATGAAGCGTAACAAAGACTGTCAAAATTTTTTCAGCTGTAAATCAAGCCCACTAAGAATTCCTACTATCACCACCTAAAACAATAGATTGGCCATGTTCTCTTAAAATGTGACAAGGCTGCCTCAAAATTCAATGTGTACTATCTAGCCCAAGCCCAAGTAATACTCTAAAATTAAATAGTGTTTTGTCTAGACTTATTTCACATTTCTGATGAATGGAAGTAACTGCATAACAGGAAACCAGAGGAGGGACACAAAAATGATCAGAGCGCTACAGCACCTCTCCTATGAGGACAGGCTGAGAGAGTTGGGGTTGTTCAGCCTGGAGAACACCAGGGGAGACCTTAGAGCAGTCTTCCAGTACCTAAAGGGGGCTTATAAGAAAGACGGGGAGAAACTCTTTAGCAGGGCCTATTGGGTTAGGACAAAGGGTAATGTTTTTAAAATAGAGGGAGATAGATTCAGACTTGATATAAGGAAAAACATTTTTACAATGATGGTGATGGAACACTAGAACAGGTTGCCCAGAGAGATGGTTGATGCCCCATCCCTGGAAACATTCAAGGCCAGGTTGGACGGGGCTCTGAGCAACCTGATCCAGTTGGAGATGTCCCTGCTCCTTGCAGGAGGGTTTGACTAGATGACCTTTAAAGATCTCTTCCAACCCAAATTATTCTATGATTCTATGCTTCTAAACTAAGCAATGATGGTTTACTGCCCACTCAGCATCTTTTGTCCATTAAATATATATATATATTCATAATTTATCTTTACATTATTATATAAAATATTTTTTTACAACTGAATTAGACTATGGTAATCAGAAATTAGATACTTTTCAAAACCGGCATGGGCCCCAGCTCCATTGATCCAGTCTGAAGCTAGCAGGCTGACTCAAGTGAAGAAAGGTGCTGTTAATCTCTAATAGTTCACTCTGTTTTTCCAATAGTGCATTTACCAACAGCAAATCAAGTCATGGTGATGAACTTGTGGTCTTCAGATCCATAACTCAAAGGATTTTTACTGAACAGACAGAAGAGCATTTTTCTAACACACTTTCTAGATTTTCCTTCTGTAGAAGTTCCATTCAACATGCCTGTGGTCTTTATTTTGTTTTGTTTCAATTTGATATATTTTTTTTTTTTTTGTAAATAAGTAATTGCTTCTTGAGTTATTTGTTTGTTTCTTTTAAATAAGGGACAAATGCCTCCAAAATAGGATTTAATGTGTGTTCTCACAGCATGGGTTAGAAAGCAGCTTTTTCAGTCAGGTAGAGATTTAGTTCTCTGCTTCAGCTCTAGCTGTTGTCCAATCTCATCTACAGAAGGAAGCTAAATATTACAGAGCTATGTATATTTCTACAAAGGATATTTTTTGTGTGTTGCAAGCCAAGAAATTAATCAAATAAAACTTTAACTCTATCCATATAATTCTTAAAGATAATCCCTCTTGACATGCTGCTCCACAATCTGAACTTATTTTGCTGGAAAAAAAAAATTTATCATTTTACTTTCTCAGAAGTATTTGCTCATGCTTTATGACAACATACATATATCAAAGACAATATAAAATGAATCGCAAAACAAAGAATTTATTTACATATTCACTAGCACTATCCCATTAGAAAGAGAACAATATGAACTTATTTCACAACTGCAAAAAGTACTACCTGCAATATCAGCAATTCTCTGTCAACAGTTTTTGGCCTGAATTTGTAAAAGTGCGTAATGAATTATGGTCACAAATTTTAGGCTTATAAGTAGCTTGGCCAATTTGTAAAGCTTACCACAAACATGTAGAGTTCTACATTTTGATAAAGCTTGACAACATCAAGCCCATTTCCCTCATGTTGTAATTTTCTGTACAGAAAAAAAAAAGTTTGAGATACTTATGTGGAAGATTTTATTTTATCTACATTTGTATGAGTAGCATATACCTATCAGAGATATGCCTTCATTCCATTTTAATAGTTATGAAGATCAAGAGAATTACACAAAAGCACATACACACTGCATTATGTTAATGATAAACTGATGAAACGCTATACACTGTATAAAGCTGTCTTCAGCAATTTAATATGTAAATTAAAAAATTGATAACTGTTACTCTTCTGATTTGACCCTGAAGACCTAAAGATTCCTACTGAAAGCTCTTTGCACAATCAGAAGCCCAAACAAATTTTAAAATTTGTAGAGTTATTGTTGCTCTATGTGGAAAATATAAAATATTCAGGGCTTTTGTTTGGCAGTTAAAGAGATGCAGTAAAACACGTGGAGACAAACTGAGCAATTGGCAAATTGTTCTAGTTTCTCCCAGACTGTAGTACCAGTTGTTTTTTAGCTCTCTTTGTACACTTGTGGTTTCTCATGGACCATTTTTTCTTACCAGTAGATTGTAGACACTAGGAAGAAAATTTGTGAATTGTTATTCTTGCATGTTTTACACATCTGAAAAATATAAATAATAAAAGCAGAGAGTCTGCCCTTGTAACTATAGGTCATCACAATATTTTGCAGAGTATTCCTGGAACCAAAAATAAGACACTGAGGAAATTCCATCAGCTGAGAAGTAGTAAGGGAAACCACCAATTTTTCTTCCCTTGTAGGGAAAAAGCCAAGTATAAGGGAATGTTAATTTATATATTGCCACAGTGGGGGAAAAAAAGAATTTAGATTTTTTTTTTGTTTGTTTTGTTCCATTTGTACTAGATTTTATGATGAACTAGCAAGCTTCTAGAAAACTTGGATATATATCAATTATCTATATGAAAAAAATAATATTTCATCCCCATCTCAATTAAACAGAGAGCGTGTTATGTGTGTTTTCTTTTAAAATGTGAAAACATTATTAATTGTTCTAAAGAAAGCTCATTAAAAATGACCTCTACACATGGACTTTAATGTGATGATACTTGAGGCCAGTCGTTTATTTCTTACAAGAACAAATTTATAGCCTCATTCCATCTGTCAAGAAAAAATGATGAACATGGAGTGAAATCAAAGCCTTACTGAAACTGTGGTCAAAACTCTATGCTGGTTTGAAAAGGACCAGGGTTTCATAGTATGCTCAGTTCCTCCACAGCTTCTCTGGAGTAGTGCTCTCCATTAACAGCTGCGTGATCACTACAGAATACAACATTAGTGACCAGGAGGTAGATCCAGAATGGGTTTTAGGCACTTGGAGGGGGGACATGAATTTAAATCCAAAGTTGAATTGGTTAGCGTAGTTACTGCCTTACTTGAGAAGGAAATTCCCAAAGGGCCTCAGCTGGCATCTTTTAAAATTCTCCAGCCACAGGAATATCCTGCTAATATTCCAGCATCTCAGCTGCAAAGCTGTTTGTGAGCAACTCAGGGCATAGATCTAAGCACAAACAGGCTCCAGAGACTGGATATTTATCCTCCAAAGGCTTCAGCCATGCCGGTAGTCTTAGAGCATGTCTAAGTTAGGCCAATATGATTCAGGACAAAATTCAGTCGTAGTTGCTTCTCTTTATAAAAAGAAGGCAGCCGAAGGAACTGCTGTTACTGTAAAGTAATTGATTGTGAAGGAATGGAAAAATGCTCCTGTTTGACTTGGAACAGAGAGTTCTTAGAAAGTATGAAGAAGGAGTTATTCCGTTTCCTCTCAAAATATAAAATGAGAAACAATTCTAAGCCATCTTTTGAATTTTAAATCTTTAATGAAGAATTAATTGCTTCAAAGTACAAAAATGCAGAGCAAGCCAACTGCTGTGTCATTTGCTAGCAGTAGACCAACTGACATAACTACATTGGAAAGATGAGTTTTTACTATGTATTCAAGTGGGAATGAGAACTGTGGATCACTGGGGAGGAGTTTTGCTGTGGAGGAAAGACGTAAGAAATTCACTAACTCTGTGACAATCTCAGACTGACTATGTTGACTGAGGAGTAGGATTTCCACATACAGTCAGAAAGACTTGATAGGACTCATTAATCCTTTTTAACAAATCTAAAAGTTGTTTTCAAACTGAATACAGTTTGCATTATATTCCAATCACATCACCATTTTATCATGTCCTCTTTCTAATGGATTGTGACTGTGATCCTTCCTGGTTCTCTCATGTGTAGGTGAGTTTTTGCTGAATTATCAACATAATCTTTCTACTCTTGACTGATTAACAATAGTTCTCATTGATTTAAAAAAGGCTTTTATAAATTTTTAATGGCTTTCCTACTGTCTCCTGTTCAAAAGGTGTATCAAATGTGTTCTTAATAATATGAAAAAGACTAAGGTTTAGGGTTGCTTATTTATTTATTTATTTATTTTGTGAGCCAGTTGCATCGGAATTTCTTTCTTGATGAACAGATAGCATTCTGGTTTGCACAGAGGAGTGCAAATAAAGTTCTGTTTAGACAAAACGGGAATTGAAATATTCTTCAAATAAGAAAAAAAAACCCCAGGTTTTTCACTAAAAGAACTCAAGTCCAAGTTTCAAAGGGAATTACAACTGTCTATGTAGTAGCTTTCAAAATTCTAATTATAAATAAAGAATTTTCATTGTACCAAAAATTATTTTAACATCCCACACAGATTGCTTTAGTTACTTTTCTATTAAATTTTTGTCATGATTTAGAAAAAAAAAACTCATAAAATTATTATGGATAAAAGATACAGAGGAAGAATGATTGGGTCAGGATTCATCAAAGATAAGAAAGAAATTCAATAACAACAGATCCAGACCTCTAGGTAAATTGGACTTAATACTATCAAATGTGAGGTTTTAGATGAAGATTTATCATTTTAGCACAAGATTTCAGTCTTTTGGCTCTTTTCAGTTTCTCCTGTCTTTTTTCTCTTTTTTTGACTTGACTTTCCATTTTTCCTCCTATCAATGCAGGATTTTAATTTTTTTTTATATATGTTCCTTTACATCTAAAGTCAGGAAAGTTGATTAGTTTGAACTCATTTATTATTTTTTAAATTCTTTTACCTTTTTGGTCTCATTCTCTGTATTTAAGAAAGAAAGAAATCATAAAACTCTTACAAACCATTGTCCTACCAGCTAGTTTCTGCACAGTACTACTGTCCTGCTTTCAGCAGGGATGGAGTTAATTTTCCTCTCAGTAGCTGGTGTGGTTTGGATTTCGTATGTGAAGAATGTTGATAAACACTCTGATGTTATGAGTTGTTACTAATGAGACCAAGGACACTGTCCTGCTTCCCAGGTTTTGCTAATGTGCAGGTGCAGGAATCTGGAAGGGGTACACCCAGAATAATTGACTCAAACTGGCCAAAGAGAGTATTCCATGCCATAAATGTCATGCTCAGTATATAAGTAGAGGTTGTCTGTGGAGGGGGGCATCAATCTCTCTCTCTCTCTCCTTTGCTTGCTGCTCAGTTTCGTTTCCAAGATCACCGCTCGAGACGGGCTGTATCAGTCATTGGGACACTGGGTGGTGAGAAATTGTGCATTGTTCACTTTATATATTTTAGTATCCCTATATTCTGTTACCACTGTAATTTTCCTTGGCTATTCTAGTAACCTGTCTTCATCTCAACCCAAGAGTTTTCCTTTCTTCCCAGTTCTCTCCTCCATCTCGCTGGGGAGGGGGAGGGAAAGTGAGAAACTGTGTGGTAACTCGAGCTTAACTACAGCATCTACTCACAGTAGTGTTTAAGATAATCAGCATGCTTACTTAGCTGTATTCTTACATTTCCCAGGGGTGTGAAACAAAAGATATTAAATTCATGGAACAACTCAGGAGGAAAATATGTCAAAGCTATGAAACAAACTAGAGAGACAGTGTATTGCTTTCAGCAGGAATAGAGTTAATTTTCCATATACTGTCTTGTATGGTACTATGTTTTGGATTTGTGACCAAAACAGCATTAACAACATACCAGTGTTTTACTTATTGCTGACAGCGTTTACAAAGCATCAAGGCATTTTTCTGTTTTTCACACTGCCCCACCAGCAGCTGCAGGTGCACAAGAAGCTAGACGTGGACACAGACAACACAACTGACCCCAACTGACCAAAGGTTTATGATCGTAAGAGACATGGCTATCTTATTTTAGTCTTTTCTTGATATTCAAAAGAACAGTGCACACTGAGAAATGAAACCCTGTTTATCAATGGTATCAAGTGTATCTCAGGGTAAGGTGTTTTTTTAATGAGAATATATGCAATCAACATCTGTTTTGTGCTCTGTAAGGGAGAATGAAGAAAGATAAAACCAACCCTAAAAGGTATCTTCATAAGACAGTCAAACAAATATTTGTACTATGTAATTCTGGTTTGTTTTGTGCAGATTTTGGGAAATGAAATACAGAGTTCTGGGAAATAAGCTTTATTTTTTTTCTTACGGGTTAAAACTTCCACAGATATGGCTTTTTATTTAGTTTGACCCCCTCAGAGTAGATTTTCAAAATAAGCAGGTAGTGCTTTAAAACAAAACCATTCATAGAAACAGGAAAGCAATGAAAAAAATAAAGACAACAAATAGAAGCCAAACCATGCTGAACTAACAGCTATAGATACAAAATTAAAATTCGTAAGTACAAATAAATCCAGTTTTAACTCGCACTGAGTTTATGATCCCAGAGAGTACTGAACTCAGTCAATGGAAACTTCAAGTGAGAGCACCACATCCTTACCTATTGAAACCAATCCAGGAAAAAAAACCCCAACCTTATGGCTTATTGAGTATTCCTAGTATAAAATCTACTTTACTATAAAAAGTAAGAAAAAAAATACCCAGATTTTTGTCACAAACCTGTTTTTTTTCTCTTTTGTTTTCTATAACGTATCATGCAACACATAAAGGTTCTTCCATCCACAAGTCTCTTTTTCACCAAAAAAGTAATTGTATCGGGGAGAAAACAAACTAATACGATGTTAGCAGTTTGGCTCATGTCCCACATCTGACACCTTTGTTTCTAAAGTTAATGAAGAGTGTAAGAATGGTATAGCCTCATGAAAGAAAGAAGTAGAATGCCACTATGGAAGGTGGAAGGAAATTGGCTTGCTTCTTGGGTTTTTGCCGTCTTAATATATGTGAGCCAAATACAACACAATATTGGGGTTTGTATATATTATAAAACTTAAAGGTATATAAAAATAAAGTATATGTAAATAAATTATTTGTGACCTAAAACTTCATGAGATAAAGAACTATTTTTCAAGTGTGTCTTTTACAGCAGTTTGTACCTTAACATAATTTCTAGGACTTGTGTAAGAACCTCAGTCCTCCCTCAATACAAAATAAGATATATGTTTTGTTTTCTTCAGATAAGTAAAGTAACAATTGTAAACAGACTTAAATGTGTAGTGTTCATTTCTGTGTTGATAAAAGGAATGTATTTCTCTCTGATTTGTAGCAGTTGAACACTACCGCTACGTTAGCATTCCATTAGCACAGTGAGAGTGAAATCAGATTATCATCATCTCGGGGAATGTGAAGCTTCTATGCACTGGCAACATGAAAGATACTTTGGACATGCAAAAGACATGGCCAAGACTGCAGTAAAGGCAGAAAAGGCCAAAAAAAAAAAAAAAAAAAACAATTGGTGGTGGGTGGTGGGGTTTTTTTAGATACAATACAAAGCCAAGTTTCAAAAACCAAATTTAACAAAGAAAACATTGTCTCACAATGTCAGTCTACAATAAGGTACTTAATATTTGTTGACAAATGCAGTCTAATGTGATTAGCAACTATTAGAGTGATGAGTCAGCAGTTACTTTCAAGACGCTTGGAGACAAGCTGAGGGCAAAAATAAGACTTCCCAGACACCAGCAAAGCATGGCAAATCACTGCCTTCAGTTGTCCCTTTCTTAATCTTTAACCTTTCTTCCTTTAGAATCTAATATTCTTGGTTCCCACAGAAAAGAGGCTTTTTTTTTTTTCTTTCTGATTTGCTTGGGAAGAGAGGGATAGTTAATAAATCAATATCTTAAAAACAAAAGAAAACACCTTTCACTTTTGAAACAAAGAACCACAAGTCAGTGAGGTATAATTAAAAATAACATTGTTTTAAAAATAATTCCCTGAGGCTTCTTTTTGTTTTGCGTTTAACTGTGTTTTTTCACACTTTATGTTGCAAGTGCTAAGTCAACAATGTTTTGTTGCAGTACTTTATATTGATCTTACAGACCATCTACAACTGAAGAATTTTCCCATGACCACTGATTTTGTCTTATCTGTACGTTGTTCTCTGAGTAAAAAAAAAAAACATTTTTAAATCAAATTTTTCTCATTTTAGTTATTATGATGAAATTATCTGATTTTTTTAAAGTCTGTTTTCATTCAATTTCAGCCTGTGTCACACTCAAATAAAAAATAGTTCCAACTCCTGTTATATAGATCCATGCAGTATCAAAATATTTATAGAATAATATATTGAAAATTACTACCCATGCTATGCCCATATTCTGCCTTTCATGCTTATTCTGAACACAGAAATAATCTGAGGGTAACATGAAGATTGTGCTAGAGTCAAGCCATTTCCTCACAACAACTATCTTCTTGCATATATTTCCCTTTATATCCATGCCACCTCTGCTCGCACGTCCTGGGAAATCCTGGTTGCCACCTCCTTCCTCTCCAGCATCCAGAAATGCTTTCTTCTTGGTGCC
Source organism: Tetrax tetrax (assembly GCA_009806455.1). Taxonomy (NCBI): domain Eukaryota; kingdom Metazoa; phylum Chordata; class Aves; order Otidiformes; family Otididae; genus Tetrax; species Tetrax tetrax. The sequence goes on from WHYT01017492.1 coordinate 1,130,177, forward strand.
TCTGTTGCTCTCCATTTTGTGACACCAACCAAGAAAGCTTTTTCCAAGACAAGCAAAGGGAGCAGAGGACAAGAAAGAGTTGAAGGCTCCCTCAGCAGCAATGTGTTGACAATGGACTGGATAACAAATTACTTAGAGTGCATGAGAATGTAAGGTTGTTTTAGCCATGGGTATAAAGAGATTATGAAAAGAGAGCAAAAATGGGAGGAAGCCCTCCCCTCCTGCTGTCTTTTTGTTACCCTACCTTTGTTCCACATCAGTATATACAGCTGAGATACACTAAAATGGCCATTTCCACTTGCTTCCTTATTATTAGGCTGTCAGACAGTCTCAGAAACTAAAAACAGATCCAAGAATAAAGTTAAGAGAGGCTCCTTATGCAGGTGAAGCTGGCATGTGATGCAGTTAAAATTTAGCTCTCACCCCTGGCCGCCGCAGCTGGCATTGCCCTAACTAACCATCATCCCCCTCAAATTCCAGGAGAGGGGAAGGCTTTTTAAATCATGGTTCTCTCACCAGTGGTCCCAGTAAAAATGTAAGGGACTGCAGAGCTGAGCCACAGAATTACAAGAATACTCTCCATTATTTTAATTATTTTAGTAATTTTTATTAACATATGGAAAGCCTTTAACTGCAATTATAAGTTACACTTTGAAAAAGTTCATTTATTCAGTGCAAGGGATTAGCTTTTATAAGAATAAGAGTCATGCCAGAGCCAAGCCAGTGGAGTCTCCTGGAAACATTCCTGTTTGAAGCTTTTATTGCTTGCTGATATAGCATATTTTCCTCTGTAGTCCAGGAAAAAAAAAAAGAATCTACACATTAACAAAGGGAGTAGACAGATAAAGTAAAAAAATATATAACTTGTACCCTACGTGCTCTCTGTGTGCATTTCATCCTGTTACAGCAATTATCAGATTATAAGGCCTGGTTCTACTAGGATTTGTGTCACAATATGGGTAGAGTTTATAATTCAGCTGATAATAGCTTCAGGTTTTCTTATCCACATGCAGTAATAAAAAGCTGAGCTACATTGTTGAAGTCTGGCTCACCTTATGGTAGCAAAAGGGTTTTATCAAACTAAAACTGCTGATGCAGAAAAAAAGAAAAAAAAAACAAACCTCTCATTCTTTCAGCTTAAATCATGAACATTTCAGACAAAGTATAAAGAAAATTTTGGAGTACTGCTTTCTTCTGGGAAGAAGGATATGACAATTCCTGCTTTTTTTTTTTTCCTTGTTTTTAGGGTAGGAAAATAATTTTGACCTACAGTCAAATTGGAAACACCATTTTTACAGAAAGATAATAGGAAAGTTTTCTTTATTAAGAGTAAAAAAAAAAAAAACTGAAAATTTACATAGTCTGGAAATAAAGTATTTTTTCAGAACAACAAAACAAAAACTCATACACAGTACAAACACATCATCAGCTAACTAAGCCCAGGAAAAGAAAACAGGGCTCTAGAATTTGGGACATAAACCTGGGCTATAAAATCTCTGTAGATATATATTCTGTTTTATATACAAGTCATTTCAATTTTACATACCTCTGAAACTCTGACTCAAATTGAACAAAAACTTATAGGTAGGATGGGTTAACAAAGATTTTTAAAAATTATTGTGCAGTCAGCTTGGATTTGCATAACAACTGAAATCCATATTTGTATTTTACAGTGAGAGCCATTTTTTACAATTGTGGATATGTGTTTTTCCCCCTGAAAATTTTTCCCACTGTTTATGTTTCACCTGAACATAAACAAGAGAGGATTCATCTGCTCACAAAGGCTGTTGTTATAGCTCAGAGACCTTAATTTGCTCGGTAGAGGTTGTCTAGACCTACTTGCTCCATTAATATCCTCTCGGCACAGGACCCAGAATACTTTCCAGCATCAGATAACACACTTAAGACCAGAAGATCAACAGCCACCAGAATCACATGTCACAGGAATGAGCAGGGAGGATCAAGAGCATCCCCAGCATTGTATTCCCTTGCGGTAGAAGAGGATTTAGTAGATAAATTCCTAGATAATTCCATTACACATTCACCTTCTCAAAGCTTTAGTTGCTTGTTCAAGAAGATTGTTATTTAGCAGTTAAAAGCTGAGGAATTATACCTATAGGTTCTGGTTTTTATTATCTCTGTTCCAGTTACTGTGTCTTCTTGCATTCCATTGCATCCACAGCTTCCCACATCTGTGAAATAAATGAAGTTGCACAGACTTCAGCTCAAACTTGTAAGAAGCTGCAAACAGCCTTGCTTTGCTGCAGACATCCCAGCCAACAGCTGTGATTTCCTCAGATTGGTTATGTCCATAAATTTACCAAAACTAGGATCATTTTGATTTATCTAGTTATACACTAATGATTTTGTCAGGCCACTACATACAGCAACAAGGCAGATTAGAGGACAGGGACTCTGTGGTGTCTCTCCTATACTGTATGAGATGAATTCACAAGGAATATCAGAGGATGGTCTTGTGACATGCATATACCTTACAATCCAGGTAAATGATTGCAGATACTATAAGCACGTTTAAACTAGTTTTGAACTACCTTACACAAATATTTACAGCTGTATACGTGTAGCAGCAATATGGGTTTCATTCACTGAATAACTTCCTCCCAGCTGGACTTGTGCAGACAAAATCAAGGCCTGTGTTACTCTGATCATTGCACCTTAAGTATTACAGAAAGGGTGTTAAAGCGAATACTGGCATGACCTTCAGTTACACCTGTGGAAAAAAATCCAGACTTGTCGAAGAGTGAAAAAGAGACAGAAAGAGCAACAGAAGACTAAAGCTGCACTTATGCTGAAGTTTCTGATCCACTTTGAATAATCAAATTCAAAAAGAAAAAGAAAAGAAAAAAAAAAAAAGGAAAAAAAAAGAAACTGCACAACTTTACTTAGCCTCCTAGTCTATCATACTCTTTGAACTGTGTATTATATTCTCTAATCCTTCTGGATGTTTTAAGCTCTGATGTTATTATTGTCTACTTTGGCTCACACCCATTCTGGGTTTGGAGGAGAACAATTGTTTCAGTGAGATAACTGTTCTCTTGTGCATGAGAACTATATAATTTATATAGTTTTTTGGAACCTTGTCATTATTTTCTGCAATGGCACGTGTAAGAATATGGCTAATTTTAAGGAAGAAAATGTAATTCAATGGAATCAGTGTTCTGCTATTATATTAAAACTGTGACAAGTAGCTCACTCCCAGTGTTGTTACAGTCAGTTATAATTGTACAATCATTGGTGCATACTTCATACATCCTCGGTGTTACTCACTTACCTCTATACTTCTTTCATGTTCTCTCATTTTTATTTTTGGGAACCATTTACACAAAGAATGAGTATCTGTATGAAACTTTGAGAAGGAACCAATCATTTTAATGTAACAAATAAATATCACTGAATCTTAATTGTCTTCCAGAAAATTTCTCACTTTTAGGCCAGGCTTTTCCATACCACTGGCATTTATCACCATTCACAATAGATTCTGACTTCAGAAAAAAAGGTTTAAGGGATTACATTTGTGCCAGAAGTTTTGTTTGCATAGCTTGTTCTTAAAAAAAAAAAAAAAAAGTATAGTTCTACACAACTTATTAGCAGAGGAAACTTCTGAGCTAGCTTGAGACTTCTTGAGACTTCTTTTCAAGCTCACAGATTAACAGAAACGTTGAAGGGGCACCAGAGATCATCAAAGCAAACACTATTTTTTTTTTTTTCCTTTTTAGTAACATCAAGAATACCGGAGCCACTGCTCATGATCATGTCCGCACTTGTGTGATCAAGGAGACTGATCAAGAATGCTGTCTTTCCCACTCTCCTCTGCTACCTGTGTAGTTTGCTCTCAATTCTCTGTTCTAGGACTCAGTTCCCATGGGGAACCACAGCTCCCAGCTTGCAGACCCAAATGCCAACCCTTGCCATTCAGGCAGAAACATGTGTGAACCAGTTATGTGAAGGTATCCTGTCTCCAACAACTGTCTTAATAACAGAACAGCCCTTTAAGTAAGTGCCTCAGAAAGAAAGAAGTGGTTCAATCCTTCAAGAAGGTACTGCTCTTTGAAAACAGTTACATGCAAGACATTCCTGTCTAGTAGCCCCTTACCAAAAGTTAATCTTTTCTTCATTACCTCAAGTGACGGAGATTTGTGCTGACATATTGAGTGCATTGAGTTCCAAGCTGCTAGTAACACAGGTAATACACTCCCAGAGTATTATCCTTGTGAATTATAATGTTTCCATTTCTTCAGACTTCCTTCTCAGGGGTACAGAACACAAAGATACTTTTACAATATCTCTTTAATCTCCCAAGACTAAAATATGTCATGTTTCAATTTTTTGTCATGCATTTTAATATTTTCTGTTCATTTCTGGCAAACCTTAGAAACAAGGCCTGTAGAGAAATCCTGGTGAATTTCTATTAGGGCTTCAGTTACTGAGAGCTATGGAAGTAGCTCACGTGACAAGGTTTCATGAAATGGCAATAGCAAAGGAAAGTCAGTTGTCTCACTTCTACAAAACAGGCAGGGAAGACACATTAACCTTTCAATCTTCAAATGTTTCAAAAGTTGGGGCTGTTCAGCCTGGAGAAGAGGAGGCTCCAGGGAGACCCGATAGAGGTCTTCCAGTACCCAAAGAGAGCCTACAGGAAAGATGGGGAGAGACTCTTCAGTAGGGCCTATTGTGACAGGACTAGGGGTAATGGTTTCAAAATACAAGGAGGTAGATTTAGATTGGATATTAGGAAAAATTTTTTACAGTGAGGGTTGTGGAAAACTGGAACAAGTTGCCCAGAGAGGTGGTGGATGCCCCATCCCTGGAAACGTTCAAGGCCAGGCTGGATGAGGCTCTGAGCAACCTAATCTAGTCAGAGATGTCCCTGCTCCTTGCAGGGGGGTTGGACTAGATGACCTTTGAAGGTCCCTTCCAACCCTAACCATTCTATGATTCTCCAAAGATGCCCCTGTCCCTGAAAATAAGGGATTTCTTCCTTATGAATTATACTGCAAACTAAATGTATTACATAATTATTTTACAGCATCCTATATATAAAGTTTAAGAACAACAGCTTTTAGAAATTACACTTTTACACTGCTTTGCCTATTCTGTATATTTGATTTGGGGATAAGTTAGTGCAAATAGAGGAGATTTTGATTTTCTGCATTGCCTCAATAGTATAAAACCCTAAGACAGATAAATTTACTAATTCTGACATTTTAAATGTTTGTGGTTTTAAAAGTAGGTCATGTAAGGCACAGAAAATGCCCTTTAGCAATTTGGACTGAATAATGCCAGAGCTTCTCTTCTTTTAATATAATAGCTTGAAACAATTCTACTTAATGATAGAATGTTTTTTTTTTTTTAATTCTAGATTTTATTTTAAATTTTAAGAGATTGATGTATGCTTCTCATCTGCATTTGGAAACAGTTTCATACAGAGTGATCATTCATCATGCTCAGAAGCGTGAAGTTAAAATTCAAAGAGGAAGTGAATAAAACCTTGATAAAACCATCACTTTATTATAGTTAAAAGGAAATTTCTAGCATCATTAATAATCAGATTGCCTTTATTTTCCTGCTATTCGTATTTAATTTTGCTTACCTTAGATTAAAATATTTTTTTTTCTCAAAATGTAGCATAAAATATTGCAGGCATATAAAAGTTGAAACTAAAACCCACCACCTTCAGTTGGAAAACTTGCGAGAATAGCAACAATTTCTTCTGTGCCACTTTAGATTCTTACAAATGGTCCAAACGGAGACTTCTGATCACTTGAAAATCCTATATTGCATATAAATCTCCACATCACAGGAGTAACAGCTGGAGCTTCGGAATTGACTTCAATGGAGTCAGGATTTTAGCCCAGATCCCCTAAGTGTCTAGGAGAGAATAGGAAAATTATAGTGCAGTATTACATCATTTCTGAGGTTACACACAATTACCTATTATGCTAATTATTTTTTAAATCTGTTTACTAATTCTCTGTATATCAGAAGAATTGCTAGGGGTGAGATTCTTCTGACAATAGATTTCAACCGAACAACTTTACTGCTTCTCTCTCTTATCGCATCTGACATAGACATTTTCACTTTGCAGTGAAGTACCGGAAAAACAAACTAGCCTATTAACATTTTTCCTGTACATATCCAATCCCTTGATTTTATTGTAACAACAGTTGGATGGAAAGTGTATCACCATGATTTTTAGACAGAATGGTAAGATATGAGCATGAAAACTTGAAGAAGGGCTGAGATTTGAAAACCGATGCAATATTTTTTTACTCTCCTGTTAAATATAACAACAAGTTTTTGACAAGCCAGTCTAAACAAGTAATCACCATTGTATCATTTATGTGGAACAGAGTTAGAGATGAGATTTGAAACAAACTTTTGATAAATTCTGCAGATATTAACATCAGATAGAGAGTCTTGAAAATGAACTGATTCCTGCAAGTTTATGAAGTGTCTGGTAGATATATTGGTTTGGATACAGAAAAGGAAAGGTGCAGAGTTATTGCAAACATGTGTGTGCAGATGACATGCATCTCTCCCCTCTCCTCTCCGCTCCACTTCTCCATCTCCCATTCTCTCTCTCCCCCTTTAATGCTGTTATGGCCAGGTAACTCTCTGTGCTTACCCAGCAAATGCCTCTTTCACCTGTTCACTTCTTTCTTCACATTTGCCTCTTAAAGGAGTCTCCTTTTTCTTCATTCAGTCCCCAGTGGTTTCCAAAGCACATTATCCATTTTATACATGAACATTTCTGTTTCTAACTTTGCATCGTTTGAACCCTGCTCATCACAGAGACATGCGTATGTCTAGCTTTAAATACTCAGGTTTGCTGAGCACAACATTAATAGACATCAATGAAGTTAACAATAAGCATAAATATTTGCAGCACCTGAACACAAAATTTCTAACATTGAAATGCATAAACAAGCATCTGTTTCACATACACTTCTGCTTCAAAATTAAAACTTTCTGGAATAATCATACGGGTGTTAATTATGTGTTTAGACACACATGGAGCTGGCAGGTAAACTTGAGTCAGGCTAGGTTAAAGATGTCTGTCTCAGCCGGTGATGATATGCAATATTCTCCAATGTCAATAGAGGTTTAAACTTTTCTTTACTGTTTGTAGAAATCCCATCTAATCCTTTACTTTAAAGAGAATTTAGACCAAATAATTTTTCCTACATGACAAGTAATGAATTAATCTTTCTTCTACAGTTAGGGTCTATTCTCCAGCTCTTCATGTGAAAGTCTAACTGGTTCCAATTTTCAGAACAAATTATCATAAATACTTCTGTCTTTTAAATTTAGGAACCTATGAAGGTAAGTCCAGCATAGATAGCCCCATTTTCCAAACATCCTGTACACAATAGCACAACCGTCTCCTGAGATTTGCTCAGTGAAACACTATGAAGAGCTTCTATTACCTCTGAAATCTAATAAATTATTCAGCTGTGTTGTACCCTTATAATCAAAAATGCTGTCACTTGAAATTATGAAATCATCATTGCAGCTGTATAAAACATTTAAAATATCCATATTTAATGTTTCTAAGTGGATTTCAATTGTAGATGTCAAACACTTCAGAATTCGGGTTCAACCTGTTCATATTACCCTTACAGTTACTGTTTAACAATATTTATCTGTAATTTCTAATTTTTGCAACTTTATCTTATTTCTAATGCATGAAAGCTAAGCCAAAATAACATTTTTGATAACTCCTTACAAATGTCAAAATATCTGGGTAAATTTGGATTTTAAAAAGTAAATAATTTCTAATTTCTAATTCATAAAGCATTTGAGTTAATCTCCAGTAAGTATTGAAATCCTCTTAGTCAGTGAACAAGTACTTTGGTAAAGTTTGGATTTTCAATCTAGCATAAGAATTTCAAGTTGTTTACACATGGAGGATTTCAGTTGCAACCTGAGAGTGGCTTTGAAGAAAACTGATTTTCACGCCAAAGGCAACTTAAAAGCATTCTGGGTAAGTACCTCTAATATCAACAGGGTGAATAAGTTAATGTAGTTTAACCTTCTTTTTAACATCCTGAAAGAACACTACAGAAAGAAGGAAAACAACTTAAGTGCAAGTACAATCCAGATAATATGTCCTTTTTCCTATGCTCTGTATGATAAAAAGTACATTTTGACCACCTAGGTAAATGACCTTCAGTTGTTTTTAGCTATTTTCTCTAATATTTTTTATTTAAATGATTGTAAAATGGAATTTCTATATATTATGGCATTATCTATTAATTAAATAAACATCTGGGTATGCCTACCAAGTTATCTTCAGATAGCATTACCAACAAGTTGTTCTATTCATCATCTTCCAAACAAAAAAAATCATAACTTTTGAACATGCTAGATTAAAGGTCTGAACCCTGCAAATATCCTGGTCTAAACACATACGGTTCCCATGACTTCACTACTGGACTATCTCTATACTAAAAGATATTATAGATCCAGAAATAGATGAAAGGAAAAAATGATTCAAGTCAAACTCACTTTAGTTGGTATTCTGTGAGGAACTGTACTGATCACTTGTAATCTGCTGAAAACATTGCTTAGGAAGAAAATTCTTTGTGTTGCATGAACTAGGACAAGGAAAACACTGCATTGGATATATAAATAAAGTTCTAAAAACCAAACCTCTCTTCTTTTACACTGATCCAGACTTTTTAGACTACATGACTGCATTCCCTTATTGTCACATAAGCCACAACTCAGAAATCCTCTCTGCCGACTACACCAGTAGTCTCTGTTCTTCTTCCTGGGGATTCATAGAATCGTTTAGGTTGGAAAATGCCTTTAAGATTGTCAAGTCCAACCATTAATTCAGTGTACTAGCCAACCGGACAGCCACTGCGATTGTTACAACCAGAGCATTTCTCTTTCACCAAGCAATGCCCGCATATGTTAAAAACTCAGGAGGGCTGGGCTATGAGCTCCCTACCATCTAGGGGCTTCACCCCACCTCTTGCCTGCTGCAGTAAGCACACCAGCCCCATGCTCAGGACACTTGAGTGAACTGTTCAGCAGCCAGGATGAAAAGAGTCAAAAAAAAGGAAAAGCAGCAGAAGGAAGAGTGGTATCAGCCCAATTGCTAGAAAATAAAGGGTAGGTCTAAGAGTGGTAGGAACAGAGCCTTAAAAAGCACCTGGCCAAATTCAGATAGGCTAAACATGGTTATGGAATAACAATAAACATACTTGTAAGAATGCAAGGGAAGTCAAACCATTCAGATTATGTATTACATACTCACAGAGTGAGAAATTGTCCCTAAACAATTGATCCTAAAACTTCTGAGAAGGAAGGGGCAGAGGGAAAATGGATAAGAGACCTCCATGACCACTTTGGTCAAGTCATCGTAGGAGCCTCACGATTGTGCGACCATAGCAAGACCTAAAAATATAGGTTTATAGGGTTAAATTAGTATTTTGTCATTTGCATAAAAACAGTTATTGTTTTAGGGAAAATAAATCATAAATATTTTAATGTCTTCATGAAAATAAAGTATATTTCCTATCATTTTTTCTACAAGGGGAAAAAATGTGCCTCTATTTTAATACTAGTCTTTTATATCAAATGATGCAGCATCTGTAATCTTTGCTAATTAGAAATTAACAAACAATTCTTACTGATGTAGACATCAAATAGAGCTATGGTTTTCCCTCATTTTGAAAGTTATTACCACCTAGGAAGGTTTGTAACATGGGGAAAAAATGTTTATTGAGTGAGGGTCAGCTGTTGAAGGAAGATATCATGTCAGTTTCTGATTTTTCTTCCTCTGCACGTTTAGTTTGACTCCTGAGAAAAATGAGTAGGTTTTTGAAAGTCCCTATCCAATACAGATATGATGCATAGTCTCAGGTCAATGGCACCTCCCGATGTTTTGGTTTCAATTGTTTTTTGGCTGCTTCCCCTTGTCTATAATATGCTTCAATAGTTTATACAATGGCTAATGTTTTTACTTTTTCTTCCCTGGGATCTGAGATTTTTTCTACCTAACTTTAAGCAGGCTTACTGACTTCTTTACAGAAGAACCAGGTAAGGTATTTCTCAGTTCCGTCTGTTTTAAATTTAATTTGTTTAAACAAGGCATTTGGAAATATATATGTATACATATGTATATAACATCTATTAAAGTAATTTCATCTGGAATCTTTGACCTGAATGAAAAATTTCAGTCAGGCTTCAGAACTTGTGACAATCCAGAAACTGCCTTTGTGAAGATGTGTGGCTGGATCTCCAGCCAGAACACTGTGCAAATTCTAAGGTTTTTCTGCAAAGGAATACTTTTAAAATGAGAAACTTCAGCATCTGAATTAAACTGCAGAAAAGGTATCATAACTGTTGTGGTTTAACCCTAGTCACCACACAGTTTCTTACTCACCCTCCACCTCCCCAGTAGGATGGGGGAGAGAATTTGGAAGAAAGGAAAACTCGGGGTTTGAGATGAAGACAATTTACAATAATAGCAAAGGAAAACTACAGTAATAATAGAATATAAGGATACTAAAATATACAAAATGAACAATGCACGATTTCTCACCACCCAATGTCCCAACGACCGATACAGCCCGTCCCGAGCAGCAATCACGGAAATGAACTCGAGCAGCCAGCAAAGGAGAGAGAGAGACAGAGAGCCGTGCCCTCCTGGGACAGGCCCCACTTATATACTGAGCATGATGTTTATGGCATGGAATGCTCTCTTTGGCCAGTTTGTGTCAATTATTCTGGCTGTCTTTGTCCCAGCTTCCTGCCCCTGCACATTAGCGAGACCTGGGAAGCCGGACAGTATCCTTGTCTCATTAGTAACAACTCATAACATCAGGGTGTTTATCGACATTCTTCACATATGAAATCCAAAACACACCAGCTACTGAGAGAAAAAATAATTCCATCCCTGCCTAAACCAGTACAATTAACCACATAATTCTACTAAAGTCTCAACTCCTGCATCCTGAAGGAAACCAGAAAGTGGTTCCTTTCACCTGAAACTCTCCTAGATGGCATATGTGACCAGGCGCAGGAGGTATTTAGGAAGAAGAAGAGGTTACTGTCTTGACCATCTTATCTGCTTTCTCAGGGAAGAAGGTCCTTTTCTCTTCCCACGTTGTCTACATATTTGCTCTCTTTTTGGAAGAAGCAAAGCTTTGTGTCTGGCTGAAGTCAATGGGAAAGACATGATTTCACTCTTACGTCTAAGTACTTTAGACAGAGTTGTGTGGCACTACGTGGAGACCCAAACATCCTCTGAGACAGAGCCGCTCATGGGAAGGATGACAGAAGGTTGCCCATGACTTAGAACAAATTTCCTTTCCTGATGCCTGAGATCTCACCGTTTCCTAAAGGTGCTCACAATCCAGATGCTCATTTTTCCATACCCTGAAAGAGATGGGGAAAAGAAAAGAGTGGCCAATGTTTCCTTAGGTCATTTCACATTAAGATTTAACTATACATGGAAAGGAAGAATAGACAGACTGAGTAAACAGGACACTTTACATTAATATCTTGGTCAGAATAGTTAGATTGAAATATGCAGTCCTCAAAACAGAAAATAGTTAAGTAAATCTGATTGATAGCTTTCTTAGCTGACAGATAAGGACAAAGTGAAGTCTTCCAAACCTATCAGCAGGAGTGACTCGAGATAAAAAGCAACTTTCTGTCTGATCTCATAATCTGTGGATCACCAGCGCAAGTTACTCAATTACTCAAGAATCTTGAAAGTTAAAGGAGACAATTTAAAGCACTCAGCTCAGGGCCATGAGGTATTAAAGGCTCTTTAATTTCAGTAGAAGTATCAAGAAAGGAGAGGCTTGAGTTTAGCAAGCACTGGACATAGATTAAAACAGAGTTTGAGCACTCAGATATGACTATGAGGAGGACTATGATAAGAGGCAGAGAAGAGCTGGGAAGAAGGCTCATATCTCAAGATGATGAACTAGACCACGACCTCTAAAGTAAGGTATACAAAATATATAAAAAAATAACTTGAGAGCTGGCAAGTGAACTAGAAAATATTCAAGCATAGATATAACAATTGAATCCACTAAGTTAGCAAAACTGTGCAAAATTCACTTTAAAAAATCAAAAAGGACAACTCAGTGTCACAGCACGGAAATAAGATTTCTTTGCAATGCAGAGAAACATTGCCAATGCAAAAGACATAATATAAAACAGAGCTACAACTTAACACTTCGTATAGATATGTGATGACAATACTAATCATTATAGTTTCATTTAATTGTTTAATTTTGTTATACTAGGGGATATCTTTGTGCTTCGGTAAGCAGCATGCTGCAAGACTCATAGTGTTCCCAGTGGTTTTAAACCTTTGCTTTTAGCTTTTCAGCTTTAACCATCCTTTAAAAATCTTTGAAAAGCAACAGAAAGGATTGTAACTGGTGTTATAACAGGAAATATTACACAGCATATATCAGTGTATATTCATATAATATGAATTAGATCTTTTTTTTTTCTTATTGCCTGCCAAGATACAAGGCACCTTAGGAAATGTATATTGATAAAGTAGCTTACCTTGGCCCTAACTCTGCCTTAACCATATATCCCTCAGCCTTGCCTTGAACTTTATTTTTAATTATGATTAATACGTATGGAACATGCAGAGCACAATTATGCCCTGCAATGCAAGTGGAGGCCTCCCATGGAGTTCAATGGAATCTATGTGCATATGTCAGAGGACAGAAATTGGCTCAATATGTTTAATAAAAATCTTCTCTTCTGCCCTCTGCCTCCAGGCAGATTCCCATTTGTAACCCTAGTATCATTCATGATTAATAATGCACATGTGTTAAAAATGAAAACTTTCTCCCTATCATGTCTCCACACTCTTTAATAAATATGTTTATAATTAAAATCTTTCCCCCCTGCCTTCTCCTTGCCAGTAGCAGATTCTCAACACTGATCCTACTCTTAGGAGCCATAACAAATATATCTAAAGTTAAAATCATCTTCTCCAGCTGTAGAAGTCCTTTGCCATCCGTTTTTCATCTTCAGTTCCTGGAAATATTTTGGCGGCAGATATGACTCCTCCCCTCTCTCAAACTGACTGCCACTCCTTTGAGCTGATTTTAACAGGCTGCTTCAAAGATGGATCAAACCAGAACTCTCAGGAGGTCAAGAGTTCTTCTGCCACATGCAGCTTGAGCCTTCCCATGAGTACAGTGTGCAAGAGCAAGGCAACCAGGGTAAGAGCCAAACTGGCAAAAAAAAAGGTAAAAAAAAATACAGAAAATGCAACTATTTGGTTTTGTCAAGTGACTGGACTACTCAAATGCAAATAGCAGTTGTACTTTTGCCTTCATTCTGGAGAGAATCACAAACAATGAATTAACAACCTCCTCAGGTGGACAAAGTTAAAATTAGGTCTTTGCGGGCAAAGGGCCCCCCATGGCTGTGAGGAGGAGGATGCTGATCAGTGGAACCCAGGGATCAATAAACAACTGCTAAATTTACCACAGCCAAGAAAATTAAGAATGTAACAATGAATCAATAACAACATGTCCATTTCACCTCAATCCAGAAATACATAACATCCATTTTTTATGACAGAATGAATAAAAGAGGAGTTGGGAGGCGATCCCTCTAATGCATTAGAAAGATCTAATGTAACTCAATTGCAGCAGGGCTCAAGAATTGTATTCTATGGCATTTAAAAAAAAAAAAAAAGTCCTTGTGCTAACACTCAGATTGTGCTCATACTCAGCAGTGCTAATATTTGGTTGCAATAAAAACTACTAAGGCTTCATGTTTATCTCTACAGTCAGTGCTCTGACTGTAGTTCACACAGTTACTCAGACTAGTGTTAAAGTAGCCATCACAGGTGCTACAGTGACGACATTATTTAAAAATTGAGATAGCCAGAGGAGTTTAAAAAATGACAGTACTGCCTTCCTATGCCATGGAAAAAAACAAAGAAACAAACCAACATGCCCCTACCTCTAAAAAAAAACCCAACAAAACCACAAAAACCAACCAACCAAGCAACCAACAAAAAACAATGCACACACACAAACACACACATAAAAACACGCAGACAACAAAAAAAAAAGAGAAGAGGATGTCTGAAACAAGATATCCAACTGTAGATGAAAGACAATGAACAAATCTGTGAGCTTAAGGAACCATATATCCTGCTTTCAAGGACACCAGTGTGCTCTGCCAGGCTCTGAACTTGCAGATCAAAATGCAATAATGACTTATTAGAAGTCTCTCAAAAGGAGAAGAGCATTTTCCTTGAGATGTTGTCAGTGGAAGACTACAAAGAGTGTGAGACAGCAACAGAGAGAGATGCATTTGCTTTGGAAGAATAGGCTGTCTCCATAGACCTGCTCAGATCCAGGGAGGACAGGCCTTAGGCAATGTCTTGTTTGACATTTATAGCTTCTCTTAAACAACCGCTCAAACAAATTATGTTTTGTTCCAAATGGTGTTTCGATCGCTGATTACCAGTCTTCCATTCTGTTGGGGAAGATAACTGTAGGATATGAGCACATGTCATGGGGAACTGAAAGTCAAGGTGAGACTGGAAGTTCAGACCCACCTTAAAAAAGAGACAATTACATGAGTCAGGTAACCACTTCTGGCCTTGTATTTGATAATGAAGATATAATGAGGAACAGAAAAAGTCATAGGTGTATTCTGCCTATGGAAAAAAATCCTGTGTATACCTCCTTGTGAAAAAACCATACAGAAGTTATGAGGCATTCATCACCCTATAGCCTATTCCAAACCTGTTATAGTAGAGATGCAGAATTCTTTACAATATTTTTCTATAGGCAGACTTTAAAAACGCATAGATTTTTGTGAACTATACGTCTTGTATACGATTCTGTAAACCCATCTGCTCCCTTTACTACCCGGTACACCAGGGTGGACTGCAGAAGGAAAAGTTAAGAACCTAGTTCAGCATTCATGGGCATTTTTAATGTCTCATAGGAATTTATTTGACCTGAGAATTTGGCCCAGCATACCAAGTGCAGCATTTTTGGAAGAGTTCCTGCTGGCTGTCACATACCATATAGCCGTTCTGAGCTGAAAGCTGCAACTATTAAAATGCATTTTTAGTGCTTAGACTTGTAAAAATTAATAATATTAATAGTAATAATCATGTAAAATAATGAAGAAAAATAAAATTATTTTCTAAAAAATTGAAACCTAATATATAATCAATTATAATTTATTTATTTTGCTTAAAGAGAAAGTTTATTTTATCTTCTTTTTAGTAACAACATTAAGCATGCCAGTAAAGTTCATGGCAGACAGCTTTTTGAAACTAAAGATGACAAGTCTCATTTACCATGCAATCAACACAATCACCAAGGAAAGACTCATATTAAGGATAACATTTGGTTCAAGTTCCAGGAAGCTGAAATTTTATTATTGCATTCTTTAAAAATAACATGAACCTTGCAAAAATTAGAACTGATTATAACCAAGGTAGGTGATATTTCCCTTGACCTTCTCTCAAGTCTTTGGATGTCCTTTGTCTTACATTGGTTCTCTTCCATATGCTTGTATTGGTCAAACTAGGCTTAATGTTTTCAAACCAGATTGAGGTTTTTGTGGGGTTTTCTGGCATTTTTTTTTTGTTTGGTTTTGTTTTTGGCTTTGTTTTTGTTTTGGTTTGTTTGTTTGTTTGTTTTTTTAACAAGACACTTTGCCGCTGCATCCTCCTAGGGAAAATGCTTTACCTTAAGGTGGTGTGGGAAATTCATATTTGTCATATATGGTAGGCTATCAAAAAAAATTTTACAAAATTATATTAGTTGTAGCTATATTCCCCAAAGCCAATCTGTTGATATGACCAATAGTTATCAGTATTAGTGTGTCAACCTAATCATAGCAAATAGAGTTTCTGACAAGCAGGGTCTACTTTTAAATAAAATTGTAAGTAAGTGCTTACACTTAAAGGATATTTTAAGCTTCAGGAATGTCCAATTAATTTTAAAAGTCTTGGGGGAGTATTTATACACTCTGTTTCCACTCTGTCTTTTAGGAGTCCCTCACTATTACCAGAAGGGGACACCTGCCGGAAATATAAATCAAGGACAAAAATAGCCACTGGTGGTTTCTGCTAAATTGCTGCTTGCAACTGCTGGAATCTAATGCATGTGATCATTTAATTCCTACAGTGCATGCTCTTTATATTCAACACTCATGTCTGCAAGATTACTGCAAAGTTCTCTGATTTGGATTCTTTTTGTTGGGAAACCTTCCAGTGCATTAAGTAAAGGGCTCTCATTTAAAGACCCAATAAAACACACATTTCCTAACCACCACACTCATCTGTCTTCTGTAAGACTGACACCTAAAAATTTGCTGTTGCATTTTATGGTTGTGTTTGTAATGGTATTAATTCCATTTCTAGATAGAAGTAGAAAGTATTATGTTAATGAAGTAATTACTTACATACTAGAAAATAAATTTAAAAAATAAATAAAGCAGGGGGTATATATACAGGGTACAATTCCCAACATTTGGTCATATGCTCCTAAATAATTAAAAATAAATAAAGTTACATTGGTCAGGACAATAACACATTAGCAAACAGGTAACAACTAAAATACATTATTTCGTTGTTGGTTAAAACTATTTCATAAACAGTCCACACATCCTAATTCTCTGTAAGCAAATTCTTACTGCACAGTGCACATTGTTGTTTATGCATTCTGGGATAATGAAATAATTAAATTCTTGTCATTCAAACTTCAATTTAGTAAGTACATACTTTACACAGTGATTGTGAATAACCACAAATTTAAATGTGAGCTCAAGCTTAAGCACTGTTATGAGTTACCCTTCATCAGAAAATTAAAAAAAAAAAACAGAGAAGAAGAAAGATAAATAATTGCACAGGGAAACCAAAAAGTGTTTGAAGATTTTTTTTTTTACATACTCCATACAAAGCAGACATGAATATGAGAGCTCTTGATTTTCTTGCTTCTTCAGCAATCTTTTAATGATCAGGTGCAAGATCAGAAGTGAATACTAAGAAAGTGGAAATTAGTGATGGGTTGTTATTCCATTGAAGATAAGATGTTTTCTCAGCTCGTTGGAGTTCATTGCATTCTATCTCTAATGAATAGAGTTTGCTGAGGTAATCAGAAAGAAACTAATGAAAATTTTTTGGTTTTCCCCAAAGTGTACTAAACATTTCATAAAGGACAAGATGACAAATCTAAAATATAATGCAGTATCTATTACGCATTTTGAATAGAACTGAGGTGCCAGTGTCCAAAATTCAGATCTAGCCAATATGCTTCACTGCCCCTCACAGATCCAGATGTCTTTGGTCTTCATTGCGCTGAGACCCTTGGGACCTGCTTGATGTGTCAGCCTAACCAGACTCCAGCAGGGCACTTCTCCAGCCCAGAGGATCAAACAGGTGAGTACCTTCGAAGCACTCCAGACACGTACATCTCCCACCAGAGTGTGTCTCCTTCTGCAGCTATCGCCTTCTCTCAATCACAGCAGAAAATATAGTAGCATATAAAGTAGTATTGGAGTATCCTGGTTTTTATATACAGCAAAGAAAGTCTTACCCCCAAAGTGACACATCAGACCACATCAGGGCAGATTTCAACCTTTGCTACCCACTTTTCAAGTCAACATCTCGGCAGGGGACTCTGTAAGGCAGTGAGGGATTTGGCATGCTGGCCCTAGCTCCATTTATATCTATTTGATATAAATCAATCAGAGCTACAGATGATTCACAGTTTATTTTGAGGGATGTGTATTCATATATATTTATGTATTTATGTATTTATAAATATGTATATGCAACACTTGTTACATATGAGAGGGAGAACAGAAAAGACTGAGAAGTGCTCTTTTTTGGAGGCATCAGAATGGCATCTTAGTGAACAGGGTTAAAAAGACACTTGAAAAAAATAAGGATTAAGGATTTCTTCCACCACTGTAAACAGTACTTACACACTAGCTCTAAAGACATGGTTCTCATTAGTCCTAGCAAAACATAAGATAAAAAACAAAGAAAAAATATAACATAAAACACAGAAGTGATTTAAACCAATGACACCAACTATGCACTGAGTCAGTACAATCCTAACATTAATGAAAGTGTTGCAAGTGCCTGCTATTGACACTGAAGGAAGAGTTCAATTTTCATTCTGCTGATGGTTTCTCTATGCACGCTTAATACTGCAAAGTCTTTTCAAGTGCAAAATGCTTTAAAATACTTTTATCCAGCCACAGCTATATTAAAAATTCTGACGGTACCTAAAAAGTCATATCCCAAACCCTTTTCTTCCAGGTAATTTTATGCTTATTTAATATGTTTCCATTTGAAACCTGAAAGGGAGCAGTTTCTCTACACTGAGCAAATTCTCTTTTACTCTTATCCAGAAAGCATACACTCGGGACATATCACTCACTCCTGCCTTTTCTTTTGCTGTACTGCACTGCAGGGCTGACCAGCTGACACTTAGATAACACAAGCCACAGTGGGAGAATCAAATAAGATATAAACTTGAGTGAAACTTTTAACTCAACTTTGAAAGAGATCATTGCTCTAAGACAACTTCAATTAAAAAAGAAGTTTGAATAATACTTAAAGGGTTCCTTTTTCCAACAATACTTCCGTACAGTAAGTCCTCTGAATAATTTTCTTAAGATTTTTAAAAGATGTGTGGCATGATAGCAGTACACAATAGAAGAGAAATTATAGTTATAGTTTCAGATGAGGTGTGTTGAAAGATCTAGGACTGACGCAGTTAGCAGCCTTGGAGTTTGCCTTCTTATTTTTACCATCTGTGTCAACTTCAGTATCCATTACAAAGAGAAAAAAGCAGGAGTGCTTTCTTGTGTACGTGACCCCGTTTACGTGCAGACCTTCAGTATCTGCAGCAGAGACTGGAAGTGTGCTCATTCCCCACTAAACACAGTGAGAGATTCCAATGGCCAGATAACAGTTCTGTTTATCAGCTTGTAAACAAAATTCAGTGATAAAATTGTGCTTTTCTTCTTTTCCACAAGTCTTTCCTCTACATTTTTTTTCCTACCAACTGTCATGATGCTGATGAAAAACAATCTCCTTGCCTTTTTGAACCTCACGTCTCTTACAACAGCAATCTTTTATAAAACCTAAGAGAGCAATAGAGTAGTGCTTTAAGAGCTTTTTGGGTTTGTTTTTTTTTTTTTTTTATTTGAATAAAAACCAATTATGCTAGCTGAAAGTAAGTGAAGAAAAACTGTTGCATCTAATATGTGAAACAGTTGGCTTATAAATAAGCTTGGAAGCAGCCTGAATTATTTCAGGGAAGCTAAGTGGACTGTAACCAACTGCAAGTTTAATATCCAAAAGAATACTGCTGAGATTGGATTTTCCCTTATTTAGTTTGTAAGAAGATTACATCATTTGAAGATTTACTGGGATGATTGTTGAATCATAGTTTATATACACCTTTCAAGCCAGAATAAAGCAGAGAATATTTAAGCTGGTATAGCGTAAGGCAGGACTGATGCTGAAACTATTATTTTTTTTCTTCACAACCTTCAAAAATGGGTTTAACTCCTCAGAACTTCATCTTGCATAAGATCCACCTTTGACAGAACAGATAATAGCCAAGCAAAGGCAAAGCAACTGAGGAACTATGAGGGCTGCTTGTCACATTAGCACTTTTTTTTTTCCTGCTGCGGTGTAACCTGTCCTTTCTGTCTTTCCTGTTATATTCTGTTATCATCAATCCTCAAAACAGAGCTGATTAGATGCTTCTTTAACATTTTAAATACTGGTATGCCTAGAGAGCTACTCAAGGAGTACTGAAATAGGGAGAGTGGACTGGGGGAAGGAGAGGAGTTGTTTTGTTTGGGTTTTTTTTTTTAAATTCCACTGCCAGCTAGCAGAGAGATTCTAATGTGAGAGAGTTCACAACAGGCATCCCATTGCAGAGCAACCTCTCATTGCAGCGTAATCTCACTTTACAGAGCACAGTCCCTAATGGGTATAATTGTTGCCCATTACATCCAAATCATTTTCCCAACAGCAAACCTGGCTGGATGCTTCAAGAAAGGGAAAAAAAGTGACAATCGTAGATATATCTTAGAACATTTCTACAGAAAACTGAATGGTCCTTTTGGTAAATACACATTATACACCAGCTCAGTTTCACTGCAAAAGCCAAACTATCTACTATTTTCCTGTCTTGGAAAATGGTCCCTGCAGGTGAATATTGAATAGGATTGCAAACAATGTGAGTGTGTTTTAATTTCTCTCCACTTGGCTGGAATACCTATTTTTACCATGTGCAGCATTCTTTTTCCATAGAGGTACATTTTGTGTCTGCACAGATATACTTAATTAGGGCATGCCAGCCCATACTTCTAAAGACATTCCAATGGAGATAGCATATGAATAGGCAGTGATAAGGATATCACCATACAGCACATCATAAGAAAATTCTTGCAGTAAAGATAGTAGTAAAAAACACTAGTAAAGACAGTGTTATTGGATTATCTGATTCAAACGTGATCATATGTATATATATATACATTTTTTATTTTAACTTGATCATTGATTTTCATGAATACCTGGTGAAAAAGTATCTATATAACAATATGGGGAAAGACTGCTCAGTAGGACCTGTTGTGACAGGACTAGGTGTAACAGTTTTAAAATAGAGGGAGATAGATTTAGATTAGATATTGGGATTTTTTTTTTTTTACACTGAGAGTGGTAGAACACTGGAACAGGTTGCCCAGAGAGGTGGTGGATGCCCCATCCCTGGAAACATTCAAGGCCAGGTTGGATGAGGCTCTGAGCAACCTGATCTAGTCGGGGATGTCCCTGCTCCTTGCAGGGGGGTTGGACTAGACGACCTTTGAAGGTCCCTTCCAACCCTAGCCATTCTATGATTCTATGATTCTAATATGTTCACAGAAATCTAGATGAGCCACAGCTCCACTAAAATTGCAGTGGTTTAGGCAGAGTTTATGACAGGTGGCCAAAACCAATGACACATGTACTTCCTAAACAAGGCACTGGGTTTACTTAAGTCCTTATAAAAGAGTGTTTCCCTTTGATTTCTAAAATCTGTAACATTTCAACAGGGACATTAATGAACAGTAATTACCACTGAAGAACATGAGAACCACCTAATTTTGTTTTTGCAAATATTGCATTAGCCTCAACTGTTTCTACCTCAGGAAACATGAAAAAAATTAAAGTACATATAACATATCTGTATGAGAAAAGAGAAGCATGTACTTTGAACCATACCTTAGCTTCATCATTCAAAAATACTTGCTTGGAAAGAACTGCATATTTTATATTCAACGTTTGCATTCATAAATTTCAGAAGAGCTTTAACAGAACATGAAAACCAGATGACAGCAATGCCTATTTGGGAGAATAGAATTCTAAGTTTGACAGTTAGCTTTGTACTTATCCAGTGTTTTGCAAGTGGGTTTCTTTGGCCAACCTAAGTCTATATGAAGTAGGAACAATTAGACACAAAGAAATTACAAAAACTCATTCATGAAATAAAAAAAAAAAGTGACCTCCAAAGGCTAAACTGGGAAATGGAAGCAAGAGAATTCTTCCCGAGATGATGAGAACCAAGAAGAACAATAAGGAACTGACTAGTTAAAATTTTACAACACACATTGTAAAAAATGTTCATAACTTCATATACACACTTCAGACTATGCCATCATTACAATAAATTTGCTAAGTTGCAACAAAACAGAAAGTGAAAATAAAAGTATATTCCCTAGATATGCAGTATTTTTCACACCCCCAGATAGTCTGAAATGTTACAACTATTTCAAGGATTGGTTAGATAAGCACAAGAAAATAATGCCAATTTACAGATCTGTATTATATTTTGAATTGGGGCAGCAATTCTGTTCAATAACCTGCCTTCATCTGATTCCTGGAACTAGTCTTTTGTAACAGGAAATACTGACTGGCATTGAGTGTTTCCCTTGAAGTAGCACTTACCTTTAATTAAGTCTAAGACATAAGCATGTATTTTAAAACATAAGCATGGATCTTAAGTCAAGTTCATTGAATGACAATGCATAATATATTAAACATGTTCAGATCCATTGTCCAGTATCCTAAGATGATACCTATTTTGTGTTTGGTTTTATATTCTCATGATTTCTGATTTATTTTCTATGAAATCTTCTAAACTTCCATTGCCCAGGGTCACATAACAATAAATAGTATTTTGACATCATAACTGTTTTGACTGAAACACTCTTAGAACAGGTGCTAAAATCTGTTTACTAAGGAAATAAGTCCTACCAAGGAAACAGATTTTTCTTAGATTTCAATGTTTTATTTTTTTTAAATATCTTTCTGGTAACTCTTGTCTCATTACTATGTGTCAGAGGGATATGACAAATCTCAGCCGTTGCCTGACTTATGGAAAAAGGAAAAGGTAATGTCTTTTCTTTTGCAGCAATGAATATTCAGAATGTGCTTGAAATTTAACAGAGTAACCATGCTTTCATCATGTTTCATTAACCTTGAACAATGGGGAAAAAATGCACAGAAATGTACATTTCATTAATAGGTGTGGTGATCTCTGTGAGGAAAAATGAAAGAACAGAAACATTTCCAGTTCTGTTAATCAGTCTGACAGAAGCAGATGGAACCACGTCCTACCTCTGATAAAACTATTATCTTCATCGTCAGGGCATTTCAGGACAGCTGCATAGTTACATATTATTTTTCTGGAATATCTGATGAGGTGTTTACCGGGGAAAATTAGAAGCATCTTGCATTGCTGTGCTTGCCCTGAGCACTTATAGAAATCTAGTAACATATATTTGGCAAGCACTTCTCCATGAGCGACATTATGGTAAACTATGATCTCATCTTGTGGTGGGAGGCTCAACAGATATCCAAGACAAAAGCTAGAATAATGATTGTAGGTTTTCTTAATGGCGTTCTCTGTGAACCTACTGAAATAATAGACAAATGCAAGAGAGCTGACACTGATCCTTTGTAACTAAATAACTTTTCCTGCTAATCAAGTAATCTGCAGCATTATGGGGGAGGGGCGGAGGGAAGAGTAACTTAAAATGAAGCTTTCTCCTCCTTTGAAGGAGATAAGTAGGTCTGTAACTATGCTTGGTCAAAGAGAAATTAGAAAATTGTGAGTTCTGAAAGTCTTCTTAGAGTATTCAGTAACCAAAATATTTTATTCCTATCCTTCTTCCTCCCTGTTTGCTGTGATGACTGTGGTTAGTGTGGATCATGCAGTGGATGACCACTGCCATCTCAGTCAGCATTTCAAACCTTATCTCAGAATTAAGCAGCATAGAGCTCCCTACTCTTCCCTCCATGGATTGTTCTGTTTGCTCTCTGCTCCTTTGCTTGTGTCAAAATTGTCTGTCAGCACCTGACAATTGCCAGAAATCAAATTATCTTCAGGTGAAACTCTACAGTTCTCTTCTGCAGTGGATCCCTCTCAAAATAATTAGAACTTGGTAGGAATGGAAAAACTTTATATCAATAGTGGACATAAAATAGTATTCCTGTCCAAAGAAGACTGTCCTCCTTGACAGATAAACTACCAGAAATACTACATACTCTTCCTGAGTAGACTATTTGCTACGTACTCTCCCTCACTACATACAGAGCTGATTACGCTGTTTAATAGCTTCAATATTTAAAATTCTAGAGACTATTTAATCATTCCATATTTCCATATCCACAATCTGCAACTCAGAGAATTATCCAGTCCTTTAAAGTCTTATTTGCTTTCTTGATGAAAAAGTCCTCAGATAATCCACAGCTGTCTTCTCTTTCCCCTGTCTGGAGGCAGCTGCACACCTGAAATATTTCCCACCGCTTGGGTAAAACATCTTGCAGCTAGAGGAGGGCAAAGATGGGTCTCCTGGAGAACAAGAAGCAGAAAAGGGGTGATTAAATGCCTCTGGAAGCTCTTGAAGGAAGGGAGCTCTGACATAAACTTCTTGTCCTTTTCCTAAGCACAACAGTGCTGCTGAGTTGGAAGCTTTAGGCAAGAAGCAGATGATGATGAATTTTTTTTTTACAGATAAACAAAAAGATGTAAGTATGAAAATACAGTATGCAGTAACATGTAACAGGATTGCTTGATTGATTGACTGTTCTTATCATCAGTATTTGCAATGATACATAATATCAATGTAGTAATAACTATCTAAAGAAAAAACAGCCTACATACGCAAAGATCATTACTCCTTACATGTAAATCTTGATGATCCTTCATTTACTTCTTTGCCTACATTTACCAGAAAATATATTTTCCTATCTACATTTCTTAGATCTCATGTCTAGGAGGCCAAAGTGCATTCCAAAAAGCAAAAAAGAATATTGTATGATCACAGAAATCTATTTTGGACTGCACATCCAGACACAGATATACCAGGTCTGTGTACTATACAAGATATTACCTAAAGTCTGAACAAGGAAAAAACAAGTATTACAAATGATGAAACAAATAAAGAGACTGAAGATTAGTTTTTCTTAAGAGAACTGTAAAGAAAGTTGTCCTACCATCAAAAATAATTAAAATCCTAAAAAATAATTAAAATGTAGTGCAAGGCATAGTTTAAAAAAGCATATTTTGTAGAAAACTTGGACCTAACTCTAGTTATTAGGCTGACAGTTATCTCTCTCCAGAGATTCCTCACAGAAGGTCTTAAATAGTTATTTAAAAATGTACAAGTCTCATATTGGCATTCAGCACAGGTGTAAATTTCATCACCTTAGAGGTGTAAATCCCATTTGAGAGAATATCCATTTCTCACACTTTTTGTCAAGGTTTTGCTTTTGTTTTTATAAAGGGGGTAATTGGGGGGGAGGGGAAGAGGGAGGAACCACATTCATACAGAGAAATAGTAGATAAATAACAAAGGAAAATTTGTTCATAGTTGCGCACTACTTTATTTTGCATTATCACCATTTTAAAGCATACTACTATACAGAAAATGCAGAATACTAAGAAATTGTAGGAAAGATTACACTTAAGGTGTAACAGCTTGGAAACAACCACACTCCTCCAGCTGTTAGTAAAAGAAATGTGGGATAGTCATGGGACTCTCTTTCTACACAGCTTTTGACTCTGCTAAAATTTTTTCTTTCCTAAATTCATGCATTTTTCCATACTGCTATTGTGGTTTCTGATTCTCCCATTACCTCTGTACCAGAAAAAAGGAAAAAATGTGTCAATCTCTCTTAACTTTAGAGACACTCCTTATTTTCTCCACAGAGTGGGCATTTGTTAATGCTGTCAGCAACCCTGCCCATCAGAATTAGCTGAATGGTACACAAGAGAAGTAGGGACCGTGAGATGAGTAGGCGGGAAAATGTGTTGTCCTGCCACTACCCAGACAATAATTCCACTAAATGCATACTCAAAATAAACATCTAATGGTGGATTAGTCAGGTGTATAAATGCAATGTGCCTTTTGTCAGCCACAGACTCCCACTCACCTGTAGGTTGACTACAGGGCATTTGTTTATGCCGATAACTATTCCATCATACGTTTCTCCCATCATAAAAATAGGAAAGGAGTTATTCCCAGAAAGGTAATTAAATTACATGTTTCCACAGCCTAAATATATAGTCATCTAATTTACTACCCTATGGTGCCTTCAATTAATATATCAAAATTAATGTAGTAATTTTACTTTTCAGAAGGAGGAATCTTAGTATACCATACAAATAAAAGTACTTAGGCTGGTACTCAACCATGTAGCTTGGCAGAAAGGTCTTGTGATACAGTCATAGTCTGGCTTTGGAAAGATGTGCTGATTCCTCCTGAAAAACTTTACAAGGAAAAATTCACCATTTTAACCATATCTTATACAGGAAAAGTTTAGAAATTTGAAACTAGAAAACCAAATGTTTATTTATCTTGGTTATAAAATAAAATTTGAAAAAACAACACATACCTTTACAGTTGGGAAATGTTCAAGCTGACAGATTGCTGCCCAGAGCTCCTGTTATTTTAACCTAGAAAGCATATAAAAAACCACCTGATTGTTCAGATATTTTAATCACCCGCTGAATAAAATCTCTGAAACAGTTTGGTGGTGTAAAAAATCAATTAGTACTCTAGAAAAAATAATAAAAAGCAAAGATCATGTAAGATATCTCTCCTAGACACCTTCTATTTCATTTCCACAGCTTCTTAATTTTCCTTTTGTTTGTAAGATGAAAGAACATTCAAATACTCTCAAGGTTTTCTCCTACCTTTTTTCTTTGTTTGATAAACTGTTCCCTCTTTAGGCTAAGTACACATTCAGCTAGCTCTCTGCCCTTATATACAAATACATGTTCCATAAAATCACTCTGCTTTCCAATGTGTTCGATCATTTTCTAAGGTAAATTAGTTATGTGAATTAGACATAAATATGATGCTATTCATCTCTTTTACAGAGACATCCACTAGTTCAATTTATACCTTCTAAAGTCCATAACTCAAAAATATCCTTCAGTCAATAAGTGACAGAATTCCAGTAACTCAAATAACACTGAAATAAGGTTTGCTACTTAAGTATACATTACAAATACAAAGCAATTGTTATTTTGCTGCCTAAACCACTGGTTTCCCTTTGGTGCCGCTGAAATGAGAAAGAGGTAACTGGGCTGGGTAGACACATTCAATATCTTAACATTGTAAATCTGTCCAAGAAATGTAAGAATCTGAAGTGAAACTAATTTGATTCCACTGCTCCTAGCCATATAGACATTGGGCTCCCTTTGCATTGTAGGACTAGTATCACCTTTAAAGGGTGCCAAATGGACTTAGACAACTTAACAAAGATTTGACCTTAAGTGCAAGTTCAGCTCCCAAAGATGGTTAAAACAGTCATAAACCAGAACAGAATCTACTTTTAAAGGGATATCCAGTTCAGAAGATTTTTTTTCCTTTTTTCTCTCCCCATTGATTTATAATTTAAATAAAGAATGGAACAGAAGCCTGGAGCATCCAGATTTTCTGGATGTAATACAGAACCTACTTGGATTTCGTGTTAACTGCTGTGTTGTAAGGTCAGCCCTCAACAGTGTCCATAAAGAGTAATAAATAATATTCATGGCTGAATTAAGACAGATAAGTTAGTGGTTTTTAACTAGGAAAGGTGTCATAGATTTTAGAAGGCTTAAAAGTAAGGAAAATTCCTTTTAAGCTTGAAAGAGTTAATGGGATTTACTAGCCCATCAGTGCAAAAAAAAAAAGTATTCTTGTCAAGGAAATAAGAGGTGGAGTGCTCATGCCTTTGCATATCACCCAGTGATTACACCTCAGGAAGTATTATCTCGGCTGGTTTGGGCCATCCCACTTCCAATTGACGCTTCCTCTGTAACCTCCCATCCTTTCCCTGCTGTTTTATGTGGAACTCCCCAGCTCTGGCACTTTCTTTATTTAATTCTCCCTAAGGGCATTAGCAGTGATTGAAGTAAACAGTGTGCTCTTATTTCCAATGTACATGCTTGCCAGAGAAAAGGCCTGAAACTTGGCTTCCTTCATGGAGGCTGCTCCATGCCAGAGTGCGAATACAAAGACACTTCAAAGAACGTTTTGGTAATGCCTGAAATTTCCCTAATTTTGAAGAATCTCCAGCTATTAAAACACAGGTACCCTGGACAAACAAGTATCTTTCCAGCTTTATCCCTGTATTTGCAGTTTGCAAGCTGGTTTTGAGGTACACCTAAGTGAAAAAAAAAATGTACCTCAAGTGCCGTGCTAGAGATTCAGTTATTAAAATAGCCTAAAGGAAGGCTCTTGCAGCTGGATGTAAATTCTAGCAGGCCTGAGCCTATACCAAAGTATGCTGGGGTAGAGTATGCCAGGATGCTGAAGGTAGTGTTCAGTGAGTTTTGTCCTCCCATCTCACATTTTGTATCATGTGGAATTTGGCTAGATCTACCCAAACACTTTTGTCATCAACTGTTTGCAGCCCACTGCTTCTCAGATGAGTTCAAACAAACCCCAACGTGAATTTAAAACAGTTTTTGGTTTTATATCAGTACTGGCACTCCTTGCTTCCCTCATAATATGGCACAAACATCAGTACAGAAAGTTC
Source organism: Tetrax tetrax (assembly GCA_009806455.1). Taxonomy (NCBI): domain Eukaryota; kingdom Metazoa; phylum Chordata; class Aves; order Otidiformes; family Otididae; genus Tetrax; species Tetrax tetrax. The sequence continues at coordinate 1,158,276 of WHYT01017492.1, forward strand.
ACAGACTTGTTTTTTCTATTTTGGTCATTCCCTTTTACAAGTGAAGATGTAGTTTTAAGATCACTAGCCTGAGTGTGTTATGGAATGCACTTAACAAGGCAAAAAATTTACTTCTACTTTTTTTTTCTATAGTCCCTGCTGGAGTTGCTCTCATGCTTCTTGATGCTTGGGCTGCATCCACTAAAACACTGTGAAAATATAATGATTTCTGAAGATAATGGAATTTACTGCAGTGATATGGTCATTATTTTCACACGGAACTCACAAATTATTCCCCTACACATTATATGTTTCACAGTGACATTTAGCATATGTAAGTACTCTCTAGTATGCTATTTTTGTATTATGCTTCTGTGTCCAAAGTGAACACTGTTCTAAGAATTTTCATTTAAACACATTATGTGACCAAGTACCTCAAAGTTTTGAAATAAAGTTTTCCAAACAAATCCTTAATCTTGAGAAAATAATGGGCAGTTCTTAATAAATCCCACTAAGCATATCAGCTGTATGGCTGTGAAATGACATCTAGTCTGAATACCATTAATTTAGTCTTGTTCATCTTTGAATAATTCATAGTAAAACACAGAATCAAGTCTACTTCATAATTCTAAATATAAAGAAATACATCAGCAGTCCTTTCACTAAAACTGCAGGCTTTGAGATGACATCAGCCTCTGAGCTGGTACGGTCTTCAGTTTGCCAAAAGTCTTCTTTAAAGAGGATGGCTATGACCTCAGTTCTGTTTTTACATCTACACAGATACCTCTTTTTCCCCCAAGCCTGTCTAGAACTCTGTAAAGCATAAAGTTATATCTCCTCAGATCTAATGGTAGGCTAAGGGTCTTAAATAATTCATTTTCCCAGTTAGGTCTGCAGAGCAACTCTAAACCAAAAAAGCTAGTGTCTTGAGGATTCAACTCTAGGTCCGAGATCAGGAAAAACAAGAGCTGCACCTATTCCAAATTGCATCTCTCAAGTCTCTTGCACATATGCACACATCAAATATTAAAAAGTCATCTTGATTTACTCACTGAGGCCTACTATAATGGTATCATGTAGAGTTTTACACTGATAGATACGAAAACCAACATTTACTCTTTAAATGATGCAGTGTTGAAGGTATGTGCAGTAAACTGAACATATCATGCCAAAGAACTAAAAGTGGATCAAATATAAAACATAAGGATTTAGATGTAGCCCTTTTTGTTTAGGAACAAAGACTTGCATTGTTTTAAGGAACTGAGCTTACCTTATTTCTCACTTAATTGACCTGAGTTTGAAATGTTATCAGAGAACTTCTGTGTAAAAAAAAAAAAGTGTTCACACAGTGCTCCACCCTTCCAAACAGGGTCCCCATAAAGAAAGGAAATTTATCTCGAAAGGGATAGAGAGGAAGGGAGGGGGAAGACTTTTTTGTTTGGATCAGAGTGCACTTGCCTGGCTTTAAACAGTTTAACTTTGATCCAACCTTCAAAACCCCAGTGCATTTGCTTTTACAGTGTCTCTGTTCCTCATCTTTAATTCTAGTTTGCAGTCAGGGCACCCTGCCAAGGAGAAGAGGAGAGCTCAGTACACAGTTTCAGTGTTTGGACTTGGAAACTCAGACCTTCATCTCTCAGACTTTGACCTACTAAAAAAAAAAAAGGTCTACTGAATTTTGAGCTGATCATTTGTAACATAATCAGAAAAACAAACACACTGGCAGATACCGGGGGAAGGAGACTCTCCTGGTAGAAAGGAAACAGCATCAGAACACAGGAATTTGATCACACAAGATACTAGAAATTAATGAGTCAGAAAAAGCCCTTCACAGTGAATACTTCTTGGGCTTTCGCATGCAGAGGAAGAGGCTGCAGTCCCAATGAAGGCTTGAGGAATAGCTTACAAAATAAGTAGATTTGTGCTTGCAGTAAGTTTAAACTGCTTGAAACTTCATCACTCTGTATTTGGAAACTGGACTTCTGTGTTCAAAATGTATATTTAGAAACTGGGAAATATTATACATTTCCTGGCAGCAACGTCATCCTTTCTCTTGCTCATGAATATATTCCTCCAAATCCAGACATCGTGACTGTAAAACCTGGTGTGACCCTTTAATATTAATGCCAGGAAAGATGATTGTATCAGAGCATTTCTCTGTTTGTCGGTTTGTTTTTTTTTGCTAGAGTGCTGAATTCTCAGCCCAGCTTCAGAGCCGCCACCAAAACAAACAACTGAAAACAAAAAAAAAAGCCTAATCTACTTGAATAATTCCTCCTCAGTTGTTGTTACGGAGTGCCCATTATCAACATACGGGGTTTTACTTAGTTGAAAATTAAAATCAAGTCTGTCTTTTTTTTTTCTTCTTAAATCTGGGCAATGCTTTGACTGACCATTCCTAGTTCGTGCCACTGGTATTGCCACTTGTTGCATTATGGCTGAGGCAGAACAATTTGCAAGCCAATGAAAGAAAATGAAGGCTTAAAACCTGCTTAAAACCTGCTTAAAACCTGTCTTTCAGGTTTTTCATGATGAAAAAGCTTATTCCTAGATCAAAATGGATGAGATCAAAATGGATGTCTTTTCTCTTCAGTACTTAAAGGTGAATACAGTCAGGAAGCAAACAAGCAAACTGTCGGATGTTGCAAGTAACCTGAGAGATGTGCAGAGTTTTATTGGCTTCAGCAGTGTGGCCTGAGCCATTTTGAGACAGACGTTAGGTCCGCACCTTGCCAGCTAACAACTCTGGAGCCCTTATGCACGCCAGCTTCTCCCTTTGAGATCCAGCTTTTACACAAATAACTTTTGAGACACTGCCTGTGGCAGCAGGACAGCGATCTGAAGCTGACTAACTGTTATCAGTGCAGTAGCAATGTAATTCAAATAAGCAAATACATTTTATGGGGCTTATAAAAATTGGATTATAAAATATAAACTAATAATTCACTTAAGTGAGACTATTCCCTTATGTGCTTACAGTAGTAAAGGAAAGAAGTGTGTGTGTGTGTGTGAAAATCTTTATATGAATAAATCCAGTGACAGTTTAGGCTTAAGATTTATGTAATAGGGAAATTATACATGATCGACGAAATTTAAATATCTGAATTCCTGACCTCATCCTTCTGGAAGCATATAGAAAGACAGGACATTTGCACATTATAGCATAACAAGTGCCTTGGATGACCATTTCCTTTCTAGCTTGTACTCAACTATTTGAGAGAAAAAAGCCATAGCTGATAACACTAATTAAGAAAATTATATATGTGCATTTTATATACACATAAGCAATCTAAATATGTATCATCTTTATAGTGTATTCAGACAGAAACAGGTAGTCCCATATCTGCTTAAAAGATGGAACTATCTGATGCAGCATCAGAAATATCTCTTGATAAACTTTAATACTTCAATTGGTTGTTCTTTTACCTGCATCACTTAGCAACTAATTTAAAATATAATCTAGAAGCAGTCTTTAATTTAGTGGCATTCAGGAGACATGCTAGGACAAATCTCACTGTCTGTTTAGTCTACAGAATCTAGAGAAGGTTACTGTAATAGGCTCTAAAGCAAACTGACAAACTGCACTGCCACATAACATGCTGAAACAAGTAATGGTAAGTCTCACAGTAACTCTTCCATTTTTATTTCTGTGTATCCTAGTGTTTTAGAGGGAAATTAACATGTGCTTTTTCTCAGTGTTAGAGCCCTCTATTCATTTGCAGAATGAAAAGTTTTCTAAGTTTTTAATGTAGGTCAGACTAAACTCTTAATGGTGTATTCAACCAAGATGCAGCTATTAAGCTTCCCTTTAAAACATTCTCATTTTCTAAGCCAAGAGCCCTGGCTCAACACTGTCACTATGAATTTCAACTTCCAAAATTAGTAAGTGGTAAAGGTGAAAAAGGATGGAAACACAACACACCCATGATTCATTATTCATTGAGTGAGATCTAATATTGGATGAGAAAACTAACAAGCACTTTATACTTAGAGCTGACTTGACTGCTTCTGCAAAATGCATAGAAAGGGCAATTTTTACTGCACAGCACGGCACGCATAGCTCCCACTCCATAAGCAAAGATGCTGCCTCTTACATTGGTGTGGAGAGTTGGTGACTTCAGCTGATGAGGGACCTCTACCAGCTCTCTGGATGGAGAAAGTAGGAGAGACACATTGTGAGTGCAGGCATCAGGTGTTAAGACACCACCAGTTAGCTTGCTCAAGTGTCTGGCAAGCACCAGAGCTACTAATTCACAGCAACAGTAAAACTTTTCTGAGCAAACTTTTTCTTCCTGTCACTGAAATATGTTAATATTTTTTCACTTAAGACCGCAGTTCTTTAGTAGTAGAAGAGAAGCATTCAAGCAAAAGGAAAATTACAGGTTTGCCTTTACATATAACAATACATTCTGGGAAAACTTGGATGTGATGCAGGCCTTTTCCTAAATCAGAAATGAAATTTCCTAATCTGAAGTCCTTTCTTCCGCAATAAACAGGCTTCATTAAAATAATGAGGGAAATCTATTAATTTCATGCTTTCCTTACTTGCTGCTTGGCTGCATTCCCTTGCTTTTATCATGAGTGGTAATTCTCCCTCACATATACCAACCCTTCAGCCAGTGAGTTTCCACACTACTATTGTAGGACTTGAGTGCTGTTTAGCACAGAACTAGCATCAGTTTACCCAGCTTAAAATAATATTTTGCTAGAACTCAATAATTGTAGTCAAAGGATGTTTTATTTGTATTTCAGGTCATAAAGTACTATTTTTTCCTCTTTATACTTGACGGGAATTTTAAAAACCTAGGTTCTGAACAAGCTAAGGCTTTATGTTGCTCAGAAGATCTGAGGTCTGCTTAAAAAAAACCCCAACATTCTAAATCTTCAAGACTCCAAGTCATACCTGTACTGTCAGAGTTGGAGCTTAGTACGGAGCAGAGAACAGGAGGTAGCCCATAAAGGAACCATTGTATGAGAAGCAGCAGTATACAATTATGCATTTATGGAGGATTGACTGTTCTCTCAATTTTTTAATCAAGCTTTGTCTCAAAGAACTACGGTCAAATATCCAAGCTGCACCTCTTCCTTTCAAGTGCATCCTTCACTTGATTCCTAACATAATACATCCTTCTGTATAGACACTCCATGCTTTGTTTTATTAATGAGATCACCTTTTCTTCACCTTCACCACCCCCAGTGCCTTGAATTGGGCTACTTTTTTAAGCTACCAGACTGATTTCTATTGCAATTTTTTAAGACATTTTCTCAGGACTCTTTCTCAGCATAAGAACTAATGACTAAATAGAGCTGCATTTTTAAAAAGCTTTTTTTTTTTTTGTGTGTTTTGCCAAATTATTAGCTTTTTTTGGATGCACCTTGGAAGTTAAAAATAATAGCAGACGGGAGGTGTAATTGCTTTTTTGCTTTTCTCTAAGCATTTTTTCATAAAGCAAATGTGGGAGAAAAATATGTGTTGAGAAATATCTAAATTGCACAGGTGCTAAAGGCAAATGTATCTTCATTACCACAGCTTTTAAAACTGGTTTGTTTGAAACTGATTTTCAATCTCTTTACAAATATTTTGTAAATCAGGGGCAAATTTTCTGCATACTGCCTAATTACCCTACCTAGCTACTACCCGTATTCAATTGAAACCACCGATTTCCACCAAGTACAAACAATACACTCTAAGTTAATGCTCAGTTTTGCTTATTCTGTCTTTAAGAACAGATAGGGCAGAGAAAGCAAAATTTCAGTTATGTCTTTATTAAAGGAGAAGCTTTTAGAAGTCCCAATAGGCTGTCTATTAAACTCCACATGATGCATCCATGATTATAGCAGACTGTAGGCCCAGGCTTATTGACCATCACCACTGAGGTCGAAAGATTTTATTAAGTCTCTTCACTTTTATTTTTGTCTTCAACTTTGATTTAAATTAGATTAAGCATTATGCTTTTAGCTTCAGCAGCAAGAAGCCTTAAGTAAGAGATAAGAATACTTGTAATTGCCTTGAGAAGATATACAATGACAGCAACATATAATTTCTTAACACTTATGGTTTTAATTGATATCCTTCATAAAATAGGCAATGGAAGTATGAAAGAATTCAGAAGAGTTCATCTGCAGTATGACTAACATGGGCCAGGCTCCCTGCCTGATAAACAGATTGTGCCTGGGAACTGGTATTCCTCACTTAATATGGCTTTGTTTTAAAACCTTCCCCTAGCACCCCCAGCCCTCCAAGAACAGAGACCTTCCAGCAGGGGGAAAGAAGATGTTATTGCCCTTTTTCATTTAAGCATATGCTTAATTTCATCATAGTCAGCAAAATACTTAGACACATGCTGTGCTTTTTCTTTTTCTTTATTTTTTTTTTAAAGTGGCCTTTTCTACCTTAACTTTCAGTCAGTCCTTAGTTTATTTTTCAGAAAGGAGGGAGATTTATGAATGTTTTTATATCCCTTAGAGTTCAGTTAAAACGGAAACCAGGTTTCTATTTGTGTGACTCTCCTGAAAGTGAAAAAAAAATAAAAAAAAACTCCAAACAACATATACGCACTATTCTTTTTGAGGAGCAAGATTTGCAGGAGATAATAGCTTTTCCTAGATCAGCTGCCACAGCTGGAGAAAAAAAAAATTGAATAAGCTTTTCAGCACGGAATCCCTTCTTCAATTCTGAAAGAGGAGCAGGAGTCTTGCAAAGTAAAAGGAATTGTTCAGTCAAGTTTCATCAAATCAAGCATTTAGGTGGTCTGAAAAATCATGTAATACCTTGGGAGCCCAAGAATGTTCAATGGGCCAGGGATTTTTGCACATGCAGCAGCAGTGGCCACTGGACTTCTCCCACATTCTGGGAGCAGGGTCTGCAGTGGGCAGCGAGCTGCCAGGAAGGTTGGTAGGAAAACACTAGGGAGCACAGAGGCCTTGTGCTGCCCAGGGGCTAAGCTTTCTTCAGGAATGCCCGCCTCGTTGCACATATTCAAAGTTCCTTTCATTTTTTTTTTTTTTTTTTTTCTTTTTTTTTTTTTTTTTTACAATGACAAGGGTTTTTTTTTCCCCTTCCCACTGGAAATATAGATCTCATGCCTTACTTTGAACATTTGAACATTGATCTCATGCCTTACTTTGAACATTTGAATATTTGATAATAATTTTATAACGCTGTATGTGGAGACTGACTGTGTGCACAAAATAACTCATTCCTCCATGCCTCCCTTGTAAAAAAAAAAAATCAGTCTTCAGTGGGACATACGAGCATCAGGCCTACATGGCTTCCCTGAGAGAGGCAAGTCATCCATGTGGAACAGAAATTTTACAGAGCTGTTGCTAATTTTACATGTCTTAAACTGTAACTCTTATCTGATTCAGCTAAAGTAAATAAAGGTGCAAACAGACAGTAGGAAAAAGCTTTGTTTTCTTTGGAGCAGGAATAAGCTGGAGTATGTTTGTTCCTGAATAAAGCAAACACAGATATTGATTGAGCCCAGCTCACTCGGATGATTTAAATTAAGCACCAGGCATTCAGGCCTTGGTGTTCATATCTCAGTTACAGAAACAGGGGCAGGAACTATTCTGAGAGCTTGTGTGCAACGCTACTTTTATTACTTGCAAGTAGGCAGTTATGGCAGCTTTTCTACTTGTAAGAAGGGAGCTCTGAAAAAGCTCAAAGACATGATTTTAAAGACACAAATATAAGCTTTTAATCCTTCTTTTTTTTTTTTTGTTTACAAGAAGGCAAACACAGAGAAGAAACTAGAAGACCAGGAGAGAGAGGAGAGGCTGGGAGAAGAAGCCAATAAGAACAGGAAACTGAAGGAGGATTTGTTCAGAGGCAGAAGAATTTGTAACCCAAAAGCACATTTTCTTCAGAGCTGAAATAAGATGCAGGACTCTTGAAGCTCAGCATGCCTTGATTATCAGCATATATTTATGAAACTCAGTGAGAAAAGGCATGGTTCATTTCCCTTTAAGGTCTGTGCTCATATCTGTTTTGAACAGTGAAGACAAAAAGCAGAATTTCCTATGCTAGATCTGGAGCTGCAAAATAATTAGAAAACTCCTAGCAGCATGCATGCCTTCAAGAAGGTTATCAAAAGTTATAGAATCAATCTAACTTTCTTATACTTCTGACTCTAATAGTGTTTATTTAAATAGCTATTATTATTCAGGATTTTTTTTTTTAAATGTGGGTTACGTATGTGACCAACTGCACTGTAAAATGATATATTCTTGCAGTTACAACATCATCTGCTGTTCAAAATAGTCCGAGTTTCAAAAAAGCTACAGGCTCTAGACCTCTAAGACCAATCTTTATAGTAAAGTTTTAAAATATTGGAGGCAACATTTATGTTTTCAAATATATAATCTGCTTTTTTTTTTCTCCATTTTTATTTTTACGTTCATAGACTACAAATAATATGGAATACTTGCTACTTTACTTGTTTCTGCCAAAGTTGCTGTGGGTGGATTTGATGCTTAAAGTTAGATCACATGGGAAGGAAAGAGCGTGCAATCTCTTTTCTTAGGACAGAAACATCTTTTTCAGGGAGTTTCCCTTCTCAGGAATATAGAAGTTATTTTCACTCCAGAAATGATTGACTTACCCACTTCATGTTGCATGTATCAACTGGAAACAATTACCTTTTGAAAGAGGAAGGTTTCAATTTTAGTATGAGTGAGCACCATCTGTAATTTAGTGCCTTCAGGCTGCCTTAACTGAAAAGTTCAATAAGTTAAAGCCAGGAAAAGGGAAGGGGGGGGGGGGAGCAACTTCAAATGTTTCCAGAAAAAAAATGAGTCTTTTAGCCTTTTGTTTGCGCACAGATGATTATGCTCATGGGA